>VZQC01005988.1:12674-204167 GCA_009823505.1 Rhizomys pruinosus
AAATAAAATTAAAAAAAAAAAAAAGAATCCACATTTTGGGGAAAGGCTTGCTAGGCATGGTGGTGCAAGTCTTTAGTCCTAGCACTGGGAACCAGAGGCAGGCAGATCTCTAAGGCTAGCCTTGTCTACATAACAAATTCCAGGCCAGCAAGGGCTACAAGGGAGATCTTTTTTTTTTTTATGTGTATGAATTACTGTCTGCATGTAGGTTGGTGCACCCGTGTCATGCAACGCCGTGGAGGTCAGAAGTGGGCGTTAGATTCCCCTAGAACTGGAGTTAAAGACTGTTCTCAGCCACCATGTGGGTGCTCTGCAAGAGCAGTCGGCGCTCTTAACCACTAGGCCATCTCTCCAGCCCAGAGAAATCTTTTCTAAAAAAAAAAGGCCAAGATGGAGCCCATGATCCCAGCACTCAAGAATCAAGATGGAGCCTGTGATCCCAGCACTCAAGATGCCAAGATGGAGCTTGGGATCCTCAAGACGCCAAAATGGAGCCTGGGATCCTAGCACTCAAGATGCGGAGATGGAGCCCAGGATCTCAGCACTCAAGACATTGAGATGAAACCCATGATGAAGCCTATGATTCCAGCACTCAAAACACAGAGATGGAGCCAGTAATCCCAGCACTCAAGAACTGTAATGAAACCCATGACCCCAGCACTCAAGACGCTGAGATGAAACCCGTGATCCCCGGACTCAAGATGCTGAGATGGGGTCCAGGATCCTAGCACTCAAGATGCTGAGATGGGGCTCAGGATCCTAGCACTCAAGACGCCGAGATGAAACCCATGATTCCTTGCCGGGCTGGTGGCACACGCCTTTAATCCTAGCACTTGGGAGGCAGAGACAGGCGGATCTTTGTGAGTTCAAGGCCAGCCTAATCTACATAAAGTTTCAGGCAATCAAGGGATACGCTTAAAACACTGCCCAAAGAAAAAGAAGGAAAAGAAAGGAGGGGGGGAGGAGGAGGAGGAGGAGGAGGAGGAGGAGGAGGAGGAGGAGGAGGAGGAGGAGGAGGAGGAGGAGGAGGAGGCAGCGGCGGCGGCGGCAGCCTTGNCAAATTCTATAGTAGAGACTAAATCTTGAATGAATTACTCAACATGAAACACCATTCGAGATGAATTGATTAGCCTTAAACTCTGCTGTGAGAGGCTGGAGAGATCATTCAGCTGTGAAGAGCACTGATCGCTCTTGCAGAGGACCAGGGTTCGATTCCCAGGACTCACATGGCAGCTAACAACCATCAGTAACTCCAGTTCCAGGAGATCCGACCATGCCCCCTTCTGAACTCTGCAGGCACTGCACAGCATGGGTACACTTATGTGCATGCAGGCAATACAGTCATACACGTAAAATAAAATATAAATTAAAAAAAAAAACTCATCAGGATTCAGCTATTTCATGGTAGAATCCTCAGTTACAGACTTAAAAAGAGATATTTTTAAATTTATGGCTATTGGTTTGTATGTGCAGGATGGGGGGCTGCCTGTGTGGAGGTTGGAGGCCAACCCCGTGGAGCCGGCTCTTCCCTTCTACCAGTCCTTGCTTCCTGGAGATGGACCTCAGCTCCTCAGGCTTGCTCTGCAACTGCTGTCCTGGAAGCCAGCGGAACAACGCTGGTCGTGTCAAAATGCTCCAGATAGTGAGAACTTCAAGGTTCCTTTTCATTTGCTTGTCATTTGTCAAGCTGGAGTCCCCAGCTCTCCATCCATGTGGACTCCTCAGGGGGCCTTCACAATCTCACGTTTCCTGGATGTCGACATCATTGAAAATGATCTGTATTCTCTCAGCAAATGTGGCGAATAAGACCAAACCAAACTGGAACTGTCACCCTCAAATTCCAAGTGGATGGTAAGAGAGGAAACTTGTACATCTAGCTTGTGGAAAATGCTCCCTGGGGTTTCCTCTTCTAGCACAATGAAGCCTCAAGCAGGCTGGGGATATTTAAACTGAGTGCGAATTTAGATGATCGAGTATAACTTTCCATTTCAAATGAGGAAAAAGAGACTTTAAACTTTATTTTTATTTTATCTGTATGCATGTCTGTAGATACACTACATGCATGCAGTATCTATGGAAGCCAGAATAGGGCATTGGATACCCTGGAACTGGAGTTATGGATGGCTGTTAGCCACTATGTGGTGCTGGGAACTGAACCTAGATTCTCTGCAAGAACAACCACTAAGCCATCTCTCCAATGTGAGGCTTTAAATTTTAAGTTATTCCCCCAAATTGAAGGTTGAACATTAGCCTTTTAACTCCTATGCTATTTTTTTTCCTCCCAGGCCACAGTAAAGTGGCCTTCACTTTTTATGTCTGGTTTCTTTTATGTCCAGCCTTTCATTGCTATTCTCAAGGTCAGAGCCCTGTACAGTGCCTTCGGTATATTCTGTATACACCCAAAGTCATCTGCGTGTTCTATGGAGAGCACCACACTGTCGACGCACCCTAGAGTCACTGATTCCCATAGCCAAAACAACACTCTCCTTCTGTTATTTTCTTTAATTAATTTATTATTTTCTATGTGTATGAGTGTACTGTCTGCATGTAGGTTTGTGCACCCTTGTCATGCAATGCCTCGGAGGTCAGAAGAGGGCATTGGATTCCCCTGGAACTGGAGTTAAAGACAGTTCTCAGCCACCATGTGGGTGCAGGAAATCGAACCCAGGTCCTCTGCAAGACCAGTCAGTGCTCTTATCCACTGAGCCATCTCTCCAGCCCCAGCTATCTGTTATTTTCTGTGGAGCCTGATTTCAGATCAGCCACTATTGGTCCACAAGCCAGGACATGTTCTCTATGTAAAGTATGGAGGATGAAGTTCTCAAGAGACCTTCATCACTGGTACCCTGCTCGGACTACCTCCATGGGCTCTGAGCTCCTTTTTCCATCTGCTGCTCTGTGACCCACAGTGAGATGTCGGCATGGATCCCCTTAGGCTTCTTGAGGGGCCACTGGAGAGAATTCTGATAGTGCACCATGAAGTCCCCACGGGCAAACACAGCAGCTCTGCTTGAAGATTTGCATGTCACCTATGCCTGGACATGGGTTTCAACAGCTAACTACTGAGACATTATTCCCTGTCACAGACAGGGAGCTGTACCACTGCTGGAGGACCAGGTTCCACTTGTCCAGCAACCAAGAAACAGCCCAAGACGGGGTCATTCAGGGTTGGAGTCAGCAAGGAAGGGTGGAAGCTCACATCCTGTACCATTCCCCGTGGGAGCTTCGTGTCTTACAGTGAGATACTGCGATGGTTTGAATGAGAATGTCCCTCCTAGGCTCCAAGTATTTGGACATTTTGTTCCCAGCTGGTGGCGCTATTGTGGGAGGTGTTAGAAGGTGTGGCCATGCTGGAGGAAGCAGGACACTAAGGGCAGACTTAGCAAATTCTTCTTTTTTTTTTTTTCTTATGTGTATGAGTGTACTGCCTGCATGTAGGTAGGTGCACCCGTGTTATGCAATGTTTCGGAGGTCAGAAGAGGGTGTTGGATTCCCCTGGAACTGGAGTTAAAGATGGTTCTTAGCAGCCATCTGGGTGCTGGGAATTAAACCCGGGTCCTCTTCAAGAGCAGTCAGTGTTATTAACTGCTGAGCCATCTCTCCAGCCCCTTAGCTAATTCTTTTAAAAAAATATTTTTCCTTAATTTTTATTGAGCTTTTGTGCATTTCATACAATATTTCTTAATCAAGTTTATGCCCTTCCCCCATCCATGCCCCACCCCCTACTCATGCATTCTTCCTTACTTGTTAAGTCCTGTCTTGTATCTTTTTCTCAAGTCTTTTTTTTTTTTTTTAACTTTTTTGATGCAGAAGTTTACTGTTTGGGTAAGTTCTTTGAGCAAGTCTTTTTGTTGCTGTTGTTCCCTTTAATTTTTTTTTTTCTCCAAAAAGTTCTGCGGTCACCAGCTCCATCTCAGCGTCTTGAGTGCTGGCATCACGGGCTCCATCTCAGTGTCTTGAGTGCTGGGATCCCTGGCTCCATCTCAAAGTCTTCTCGAATTCCTAAGGCCTTGCCAGTCTCCAGTCACTCTCTGCTTCCTGTGCCTGCTTGAAGATGTGAACCTCTGCTTTCTGCTCCTGCACCTCCCGGCCTTGATGGACTCTATTTCCCCTGGAACCATAAGCTCAAACAAAGTCTTCCTTCTGTAAGTTCCCTTGGTCATGGCGTTTCTATCACAGCAACAGAAAAGTGACTAACACAGACACCTATCTTCAGGCGTCTCAGTGGTGGTATCCAAGCTGCCCCAGGGGTCGCTGCTCCAACAATAGATATGTATTCTAATAATTTAGTTTAAAATATCTGAATGGGCACCTGGAGAGATGGCTCAGTGGTTAAGAGAACTGGCCACTGCTGCAGAGGGCCCAGGATCAGTTCTCAGAACTCACATAGAGGCTAACAATGGTCAATAACTCCAGTTCCAGAGGATCCGATGTCCTTTCTGGTTTCTGTGGGCATTTTGCATGCATGTGGTGCACTTACATACATGCAGGCAAAACACTCATACACATGAAATAAAAATAAAAACAGCTGAATCAATTGATAAACTAATCCCCTTCACATTTTCCCACCGTCCTCCACCATTGCCTTTGCTCTGCAGCCACTTTCCTGGGTAGACAGCCTGAATGAGCTGGTAGAACGTGGCAGCCCCATTCCCTGGCCTCGCTTTTATTTCTCCAGTGTTTTCCACCTGCCCAATTAATCTGCCTGCTTTCTGTTTATCCTGCTCACTCTCTGTCACCCTCCTCTTGCACGAAGGCAGTCTCAGAGTGGAGATCTTTGGTTTCACTCACGGATGTTAACTGTATCTGCGTCTAGAACAGCATGGCACAGAGCCACCCCTGAAGTCATCTCTGAAGGAAGCAGTTTGTAAACTGCTCACTCTTGTAGATTCTGCTGTTGTCTGCCCCACTCTGGGTTCAGCCTCTGTTGTAACCAAGGGGTGCGGATTTTACCCACCAGAGACATTCTTCTTCAATAAGTGTGTTTTTGCTGATGCTTTCTGAGATCTGCCTTGATTGGCCACTGCTTCCCTGTCGGCCTCCCCTCCCCCCATGCTCTGTGAAACTCCACTTCCTTCTGGGAACCTGCCTGATCTCAGGGACTGGGCCTTAATCTATTTCAGAGTGCAGATTATACAAGTCACCACAAATGACTCTATGGCTGCCCAGCTACTCTTCCTGACCTTGTTGCTGTGTCAACTTGTCTAAGAGCCAGCGCAGCCTTTGCCACACATTCCAGGTTCTCCCTTGAATTTTCTAGGACATGATACTGCTGGGACTTACTGTATTCTCCAAGCAGGAGGTTCTTGGCCCTGACACAGACTCACACAGACTTCTATCTTCCTCTCTTCCACCCTTCAAAATGCTTTCTGACCCCAAACACTGGGTCAAGCAGATATCCCTGGGAGGTCTGGAACTCACCCATGGATCTTTTCAGAGGCTGGTGGCTGGGCCCCCATTTAAGGTGGGTAGCCTGGCAAGTAGATCGTTCCTGCTGGGCTGGTGCAATGTAGGCTCACCTGAGCCTGAGCGCCAGAAGGATGCTGACATTGCTTTGAAGTGACTGTCACAGTGAGCCACAGGATGACTTTGAGGCTCTGGGCTTCCAACAGTTCCTCACTAAGACAGACTCAAGCTACCAATGTAAGCCTGTGCTCATTTCTGTTTGGACTATGGTATCAGCTCTTGCCTTCAACACTTGAGAACAGAAGTGTGGTGGCTCATGTGTTCCACCAGGCTCTTCATTCTATGGCATCCACAGCGGTGGTCACCCATGCGGCAGGCTCTAAACCATGCAGGCAGTCTTCTAGGGATGACTTTCATTTTTTTTTTATGTTTTTATTTTCTTATTTTTTATTTTTTGGTCTTTTTGAGATAGGGTCTCTCTGTGGGGGGATGACTTTCAAGACAGCAGCAGCAGCTGGGCTGCCCAGCACTGGGCTCTCTTGGCTCCACTGACCGGGTTACATGAGGCTCTCTCTGCTGGTCCTAAGCTGCATCGGTGAGGGAAGGATATATCTCAGGAGTGAGACTGTTTTGTCTGTGTGCTATTGCTGGAATGTGGAAGTCAGAGATTTGGTCATGACTGGAAGAGTTCCCATTCTAGAAATGTAATACTTTCATATTGAGAGGCCCAGAGAAGGTATGGCTGGAAAATGGTTTCTTCTGTTTGCACTGTGCAATTCTGAATAGGAAGTTGAATAGCACCAGAGAACAAATGTTGGCTCATATCCCGTCTGCCCTACAAACGATTGTTCTCAGTGAAACACAGTAACAACCTTTGGGGAAGTCACTGGAGTCCAGTGTGGATGGATGGTGCAGGCCACAAACAATATGTAACCAGGGTTACTAGCAGGCTACAAGGGCACTGGAGAGGCAGGATCCAGCCTGCTTACTGTAGGCAGCTTCTGAGGACGGGGCCCTAGGGATCAAGTACAGTCTGCTCCTGCTTTCACCCATGGGAGATGTAACATCAGCCAGGAACCACCTGACAATAAAGTGTACTACTAGAAGCTTCCAGAATGGGAACAGGAGATACGGGGCTTGGAGACTGCAGACAGTCTTCATATGTACCACAGGACAATAAATAATCGCATTCCTTTTCTTTTTAATTTATTATTTTATTTGTCTGTGTGCATTAATGTTCAAGTGCTCGTGCATTAGTGTGCACATGTATGTGGAGGCCGGATCAGGGTTGGGTGTCTTTCTCGGTAATACTCCACCTTATTTTTTGAGACAGAGTCTCTCCCTAAACCTGGAGCTTGTCGATGCAGCCTCAGTGGCTGGCCAGCAAACTCCAAGAATCTTCCTGTGTCCACCTCCCCAGGGCTGGGATTACAAGTCTGCATCACTGTGGGTTTCAGGGATTAACCTCAGGCCCTCTCATAAGAAGCATTAAATATTAGTCTTTCCTTTCAAATCCTGTAAAATTTGGAACTTGGTTTATGGTAAGGAATTTTTTTTTAATAGAAGGAAGAGTTTGTTTGAGATTATGGTACCAGAGGGATCACAACCCATCATGGCAGGAAGGCAGAGTGGCAGGAGGTGGGTGGAGCACAAAGAAGAGACCTTGCATCTCCACGCAGGGGCGGGAAGCAGAGAGCAACTAGAAAGTCCATCTGCCGGTGTGGTGGCGCACACCTTTAATCCTAGCACTTAGTAGGCAGAGGCAGGCAGATCTTTGTGAGTTCAAGGCCAGTCTGGTCTACAGAGTGAGTTCCAGGACAGCTGGGGCTGTAGGGAGACCCCATCTCGAAAACACCAAAAAAAAAAAAATTGTCCATCAAGGCTTAAGAGCTCTGAAAGGCCCCACCGTGTGCTTCCTCCAGCATGGCCACAAGCCTCCCTAAACAGCACCACCAACCGAGGACAGAATGTCCAAATACTTGGAGCCTATGGGGGAAATTCTCATTCAAACCACCTCACTCCATTCCCTTGTCCCCATATAGGCTCATGAGCATATAAAATGAAAAATGCATTTCATCCACCTTCAAAAGTCCCCACAGTCTTTACCAGTCTCAAAACTATTCAAAAGTCCAGAGTCTAATGTCCCTTCTGAAACTGAAGGCGCTCTCTCAACTCTAAGCGCCTGTAAAATCAAAAGACAAACTACATTCTTGCAATGTACAGTGGAACCAAATACACATTCCCATTCTTAAAGGGAAGAAAAGAGGAATAGTGAGGAAATACTGGGCCAAAACAAGACCAAAACCCAGCAGGAAAAAAATCAAATCCAGAAGCTCAATGTCTGATGTCTGGAACTTTACTTCCAAAGGGATTAGATGGCTCCGCCCCTCTTACTTTACCGAGTGCAGCATACATATCTCTGCTGGGTTGGTACCAGTCCCTGTGCGCAGCTCCTCCCATGCGCAGCCCCTCCCATACGCAGACCCTCCCGTGCGCAGACCCTCCCGTGTGCAGCTCCTCCTGGCAGATGTCTCACAGCTCTGGCATCTCCAGCTTCTGGGCGTCCCCCCGGCCAACCAGGCTTCACTTTCACAGCTTTTCCCCCTCTGCGTGCTAGGGCCTTCTTTATGCAGGGACACCTCTGCTGTACTCTGCCTGGCCTTGGGAGTTCTCTGAAGCTGCAGAGGAAGTAAGGAAGTCTACTCTTTTAATTCCACCACACCCAATATGACTTTTGTTTAAGGAAAGGCCCTGATGCATTCCTGAGCCTCCTGGCCTGACGCGGAGGAGACCTTCTCCCTTCTTGCCGATTCTTCGTAAAGTAGCCAACTGGGAACGTCTGTGAGGTCTGGTCCCAGGCAACAGGGAACTAGGCAATAGGCCCCAGGGAAAAGACATTATTGTCTTGTGTTAGGATAAAAGCCCAGCAAACTTCTGGGTCCTATATGGACTTGGTGGATCTGACTGACCTTGCAAGGTACTCTTCTGCAAAAGTAAAATCTGCCTTTCTGAGTTACTTTCCCTTTGCCCAGTGTTCTTTGTGTGGTATTGATGGGGGGTGGGGGTCTTGGCCTCAGCTTTTATTTCTAACACTAGTAATAACTTCATTGAGTGAGTCATCTCCCAGCCCCCCAAAGTAACTATTCTCTGTCCATCTTCATTAGTACATTATTAGTAAATCACATGGGAGTCCATATGGGTTGGGGGGGAGGGGGAGCTGCTTTTCTAACTGGATCTAAGCATTTCTTTAATATTTTTATTGCGGTTTTGTGCATTTCATACATCATTTCTCATTCCAATTTAGACTCATTTCCCTTTCCATATCCCGCACTCTATCTGAGTTCATGCATTCTGCCGTACCTGCCTTGTATCTTCTTGGTTCTTTTATCTTGGTTGTACTACGTCTTGCGTTAGACTGAGTAGCTGGCAGTGGGAAAGTTTTAGCTCCAGTGCTGATGGATGATGTGGTGAGATTTGGTGGTAAAATGATTGCTTTGCCAAATCAGGACTGGCAAGCTCTCCTACCATTTTAAGACTGGCAGAAATACTTCCTATCTGGTGTATGATGGGTTAAAGCATGTTCTTATTTTATTTCTATTTATGTGTATGTGTGTGTGTGTGTGTGTGCATCCATGTGTGCAGTGCCAAGGAGGCCAGAAGAGGCCTTAGGGCTGGAGTTACAGGCCAGTTTGCTGGGCACCAAACTCCAGTCCTCTGCAAAAGTAACAATTATTCTTAGCTGCCAAGCCATCTCTCCATCCCCTAAAGCACAGTATTAAGCTCTGTTCTCTCTGTGGAAGAAATCAGCTCTTTAATCATACTGGGGAACTTTCTAAACCTTAAAATTTTTAGTTTATTTTATTGAATTTTTGTGTGTTTCATATAGAACATCTCAATCTATCTTAATTACCTTTATAAACCCCTTCCCATTGACACATTCCCCAGGCCCCGTACCTGGAATTCATACACCCTGTCCTTTATGTTAAGGCCCATTGTGTCAGGTTAGTGTCCCCTGACATTCTTCAGTGGACGAGGACTGCCTAGTCACTGAGGTCTAGTTGGCCCATGCAGAGTCCCTCACTTTATGAAGATCAGCCCTTCCTCACGCAGCAGTAATCAGCTGCCAATATTTCTTCAACTACAATTGGGCTCTGCTGCCCATTTCCGCAGGTCCATGCTGGGTTTTTGTCTGCTGAGTTTGTGTGGGTCTTGCACATGCTGTCACCACTGCTGTGGGTTCATATGAGCAGGGTCCCGGGAGATTGCAGGACACTTTTTCCATATGGTCACGCACCTCCTCCCTGACTCTTACATCCTTTCCACCCCTTCTTCCACAATGTTCTCTTGAGCCCTGGGAGAATGAAGCTTAATGTAGGAGTCCTGTCCAAGGACCCAACTCTGCAGACTCCTAATCTCTATCCTTTGGCTCTTTGTAACCTTTTGTGTTCCTGACCCTCTGTTGCTTGAGGGAGCTTCATTAATGAGAGTTGAGAGATTCATTAGTGTCCTCTGTACCCCTTGTTCTATGTCGCATGAGCCTTAGGTGTAGAGGCTGCATTGCCCACCCACAAGTCCCACAGCTCTCTTGAGGTCAGTTTGTTGATGGACCGTGGCTCTGACCAGTCCGTACCACAGCCTCTCTGTCTCCAGGTGTGGTGTTGCCCAGGCCTGGGCAGTTCATAGACATGGTCTGTGTGTGACCAGTTGTAGTACTCTATAATATTCTCCATCTGGTGCAAAAGAAGCTTCTTTGATGAGTGGTGACTGGGATACTTGACTGTAAATATAAGGATATGTATTTGCTCTTAGTAAGAAGTCACATTAGTCTAGGGATGTGACAGGCTTGGGATTTCCCTAAGATCTATGACCTCTCCATCCATGTGTATTTGCTATGTTTACAGCACCACACATTGAGTGGGCTTTAAGGCCAATTATGTAGCCGTTGATTGCCTCCAAGATAAAAGTGCCACTACTGTACCATTGTCATATGCTGTGCCGGTCACTGATGTGGTTATTTGGTCTTAAAGCTGGGGTTGGACCACTGATTGCTGTTCTCCCTTAGCACCTTGCATGGTGCTCTCCAAAGCTATGAGAGCAGCCTTCAGGGAAGTGGCTTCCAGGTCAGTTCCAGGTCTACTGATCCAAATATGATCTCCAAAGTATGTCCTGTCTTCTGCAATAGGGTCTGACCTTCAAGTTCTGAGAAGATATCAAGGGCTGTGGCAATGGCCTGTGTAATTTGGGGAGTCTCTTAGACTGCCCTGGCCAACATCTAAAGGAAGGTTTCTCCTGTCTGGCAGTGTTTCCTGTTATTTAGCCTTGCACATGGACTCATGTAGAGATACCGTATGTGTAATTTTTCATTAGGTTGTTAGACTAATATAATTCCCTGTTTTTTTATACTAGCTAGACATTATTTCCTCTCTCTCTCTCTCTCTCTCTCTCCATGCCTTCCCCGTTTAGAGGGTCCCCATTTTCCCCAAATCTCCTTGTGTCACGCTCCCATTTACCGCACTTTGCCCATCTCCCCCTCAGGAAACCCGCATCCCACTGCTCCCTCTCAGGCTCCTTCTGTTTACTCTCTGCTTCCTTTCCATTTTCCCAGTTCCTGCGGTTACATCAGGATACACACTGCCATATAAGGATTTGGAGCTAGATCTACAAATGAGGGACAACATACATCATCGTTTGGTTTTCTGACACTGTGTTACTTCACTTAGCATAATAGTTTCTAATTCTGGGGCCGGAGAGATGGCTCAGTGGTTAAGAACACTGACTGCTCTTGCAGAGGACCTGGGTTTGATTCCCAGCACCCACATGGTGGCTAAGAACCATCTTAGGCCAGGTGTGGTGGTGCACGCCATTAATCCCAGTACTTGGGAGGCAGAGACAGGCAGATCTCTGTGAGTTCAAGACCAGCCTGGTCTACATAGCAAGCTCCAGGCCAGGTGGGACTAAAGGGAGACCCTGTCTCAAAACAAGCAAAAAAGTTTCTAGTTCCATCCACTTACTGCAAATTTCATGATCTCTTTCTTTACTGCTGAGTAGAACTCTTTAGCATGAATGTATCACGTTTTTGGTGCCCACTTATCAGCTGAGGAGCACTTTAAGCTCCTTCCATCATCTCTTAGCTACTGTGAAAAGAACAGCAGCAAACATGAATGCACAAGAGTCTCTGCAATAGGAGAGTCCTGTGGGTATATGCCAAGGAGTGCTATAACCAGGTCAAATGGTAAGTTCATTTTTATTTTTTTAAGAGTGCTCCACACTGCTTTCCATGCGGGTTGCGCGGCTTGCCATCTCGCCAGCAGTGAACGAGTGTTCCCCTTTCCCCACATCCTCTCCAGCGTTTGGTATCATTTGTTCTCCTGATCTTGTCTCTTGATCATTGCCAGTCTGACTGGGGTAAGATGAAATCTTGAAGTGGTTTTAATTTACATTTCCCTAATTACTAATGATGTTGAACATTTTTTAGATGTTTCTTAGCAATCTTTATTTCTTCTTTTAAGAACTTTCTGTTCAGATCCTTAGCCCAGCTCTTAATTGGGTCACTTGTTTTCTTGATTCTGCTTTTTGAGTTCTTCTTTTGTGTGTGTGTGTGTGTGTGTGTGTGTGTGTGTGTGTGTGTGTGTTGTGTTTGAGACACAGTCTCCCTGTAGCCCCAGCTGGCCTGGAAACTCATTATGTTGACCAAGCTGGCCTGGAACTCACAGAGACCCACCTGTCTTTGCCTCTCAAGTGCTGAGATCAAAGGCGTGTGCCACCGTGACCAACTTGAGTTCTTTATTCTGGATGTTCTTTATTCTGGATGTTCTATATTCTGGATGTTCAGCCTCTGTCAGATGAGTTGCTGGTGAAGATTTATCCCACTCCTCCGTTTTCACTTCCTTGGTTGTTTCTTTTTTTTGCACAGAAGCTTTTCAGTTTAATGAGGTCCCGCATGTTGATAGTTATCCTTAATTCCTGAACAACTAATGTCTGATTTAGAAAGTCCTTTCCACAGGGTATAGTGGTACACACTTTTAATCTTAGCACTTGGGAGGCAGAGACAGGTGGATCTCTGTGAGTTTAAAGCCAGCCTGGTCTACATAAGTGAGTTATAGCTGAGCTGGGACTACAGGAAGACCCTGTCTCCAATAGACCCCCCAAATAAATAAAAGTCCTTTCCTACACCTATATATTGTAGGTTACTGCCAATATTTTCTTCTAACAGTTTTAGAGTTTCAGGTTTGACATTGAGGTCTTTGATCCATTTGGAGTTGACTTTTGTGCAAGATGAAAGATAAGGGTCTAGTTTCATTCTTCTACAGGTGGGGATCCTATTTTTTTCGAGTACCATTTATTGAAGATGCTCTCTTTCCTCTGGTGAGTGTTCTTGGTCCCTTTGTCAAATATCAGGTAGCTGAAATTGCACGTACTCATGTTTGGGTCTTCAATTATGTTCCATTGATCTACAGGTCTATTTTTGTGCTAGTACCATGCTGTTTTTATGTCTATAACTCTGTAATATAGCTTGGAATCTGGTATAGCAACCCCCCCCCAGCATTGCTCTTTGTGCTCAGTGTTGCTTTGGCAATATTAATTTAATCTAAGCCTTGCAGAAAATTTAGAACCAATATCTTCCTTGGCCTTTATGAGTAGGAAGCTGGATAAAATTTGAAATGAACTGATATGAGCTGGGCATGATGTCGCATACCTTTAGTCTCAGCACTTGGGAAACAGAAGCTTGTGGATCTCTGTGAATTCAAGGCCAGCCTGGTCTACATAGTGAGTTCTAAGCCAGACCCTGTCTCAAAAAGACCAAAAACAAAAAAAAAAAAAAAAAAAGGAAAAGAAAAAAAAGAACTGAATTTAATTACACATTGCACACACGGGTGCACAACTTTGCATGCAGGTAGTACATTCTTACACATACGGAATAAATAAAATTTTTAAAAATTTAAAAAAAAAAACTAATCATAGATGTAATTCTTGTTTTTAAAATGCTGTCAGTTTAAAAAAATAAAAGGCAAAAATGATAATAAAGAGGGCTGCAATATCCCTCATTGCTCAGTAGGCAGAGTATTTTCCAGCATGCACCTGCTTTGTGTTGTTTTTGTTTTAATTTTCATTACCATATAAACCAAGTGTGGCGGCACGTGCTTATAATCCAATACTTGAGAGGCTGAGCCAGGAGGACCGGGGGTCAAGACCATTCTCAGCTGCACAGAAAGTTGAAGGCCAGCCTAGGTTACATGGACTCGTCTCTCGAAAGAGAAAAGAAAAAATAGATATAAGATAAAGTCCAAGGTCTGGAGAGGATGGAACCTACGTTAGAGCGTCCGACTGGTCTTGCAGAGGACCCGTTCGATCCCAAGCACCCACCATGAGCGGCCGAGGAACCACTTGAAAACTCCAATTCCAGGAGAACTCCAGGTTCCAGGGGAATCTGACGACACACTCTTCTGACCTCCGCAGCTTGGCACTTTACACGGGTGCACAAACTTGCATGCAGACAGTACGTCAAACACATACAGAGAATAAATAAAATCTAATAAAATTTAAAAAAAAGTTCAAATCAAAGGCTTAAAAAAGAAAAAACAAAAAAAACTAGCCCCCCCCCAAAAAAAAAAAAAATTTCAGGAGCCAGCAACAGTCACCTCCTCTCTCTGCAAGATCCTTCTCACCAAAACACCAACCCACAGCAGTCAAAGGGCCCCACAGGGCTAAGACGTGGTTTCACTTCATGGCGGTTTCCCGCATGCCCTCTTCGCTTTGGAAAGCAGAAGTTGTGCATTAAAATAGATCGATTGTGCATGTGAGAGTAACGCCATTAGCAGAGCGGCTCTTCCTGTTACTCCACTTCTCAATTCTTTATTTTAAATTTTATCCACGATTTTATTTTTTATGTATATGAGTGTATCACCTACATGTGCACCTGGGTGGTGCAGTGTCTGCGGAGGTCGGAAGAGGGCGTCAGAACCCCGATGGTTCTTAGCCGGTCCTGTGGGAATACAGCCTGGTCCTCTGAAGAGCAGTTACTGCTGTTAACTGCTGAGCCATCTCTCCAGCCCCTCCACTCAATTCAATGGTCGGCTCTTCCCCTAGACTGGCATTGGGGAGAGCACTTGCTGAACCATCTGGCACCTTATGCTGTAAATTCTATACTAAATTCCAGATTAATCCCTGTGTCAGAAAAAGACAGTACCAGGAAGGATTCTGCCCTGCCGGCGGCACTACAAACCTGGACCACAGTACGTGTTGGACTGGGTCAGTGCTCAGAAGATGGAGGAACTGGACTTTGGGTCTGGACTGCTCAGAGAGAGCTGCCCGGTTTTCCCCTTGACTTTTCTCATTTGTATTTCTTCTTTCTCGGCACTTCCTTTTAAAGGCATAGAATGGAGCTCTCCCACCCCTCCAGAGGCCCACCCCCACCCCCCACTCCTCAATGTTCACTTAGCTCTGGCTAAAACCTGCAAATCACCTTGTTAGAAAGGCTGCATCCCGGACTCCACCCCAGACTTCAGAACCCGAATCTTCATGTCAATAAGATCTCACTAGTTTGCAAGCACAGCGAAGCTCCAGGAGCCCAAGAAAGTTTTGTGGGGTTTTTTGTTTGTTTGTTTGTTTGTTTGTTTTTTCCGGTTCTTAGCCTCCGCCTTTAACGGCTGTGCACCCAAGAAAGTTTTTTAAAAGAATCTAGGTTGTTCATTGGGGCCCTCGTGCCAAGCTTTGGGTCACAGCCCCACCTTGTGGTAACTTCAGGAGTTGTGCTTGCATTCTGTGCAGGATAAACAGCGCTCAATTCCTACATCTCCCATCTCGGGGAAAGAACAGATGACCATTGTACTAGTGCCCAGAGAACTCCCAGCCGGCCTCTCTCCATCACAGTGTCCATTGAAAAGATACAGGCTCTCTTCCAAGGATGCCTTCTCACCAGCTTAGAAGAGCATCTGGTGAATGTAGGCATTTTCCTGCATCAGAGATGGTCACTAAGGCCAGCAGGTCAATAGGTCTCCAGGAATGTCTTCCTTTTTCCCAAGATCCTTCACAACGTTCATAAAACCGTCCCATCTCAGAGTCACAAAAGATCAGTTTTAAAGGTATTCTAGATGAGTGATCCTAACTTTAAGGTGGAGTATTGCTGTATTATAGTGACAGACATTAATTCAATGTGTGCTGTATTCCGGGAGCTGTCCTAAGTCCCTGGTGTATTAACTCAGTGAGTTGGTCCAGCATGGTGGTGCCCATCTGTAATCCCAGCCCCGGGGAGACAGAGGCAGGTGAATCTCTTCTGAATTTAAGGCCAGCCTAGTCTACACAGCAAGGTCCAGGTTTGCCAGGGCTATATTGTGAGACCTTGTCTCAAATTAATTAATTAAAATTCCAGTATTAAACAAGTTGGTAAGGCAGGTGCTATGTCATCTCTAGGCATTTGCTTGACAGAATTTCTAAATAATATTTATTGGTTGGGAAAATCTCTACTAACAAGAAACTGTGCTGGCCCGAGCCTCTGTTATTTGAAAACCTAAAGTCTGAACTGTTCCAAAATTTGAAACTTCTTTTGTTTTTGACTTTTGGGACAGAGTCTCATTCTGTAGCCCAGGCTTGCCTCAAACTCATGGTGATTCTCCTGCCTCAGACTCCTGAGTGTTGAGATTATAGCCATAAGCCACTAGGCCACACAAAATCTGAAACATTTTGAGCATCAGTGTAATCTCACATGTCACAAATGGAAAATTCTACAGTTGACCTCCTATGAAAAATATTAAAAATGGGGCTGATGATGGAGCTCACTAGTGCAGGGCTTCCTTACCATGTGCATGGTGGTAATAATCAGTAAAATATTGTATAAAATTACCTCCAAGTTATGTGGATACAATGTACCTGAAATACAAATGAGTTTTGTGTCTAGACTTGAGACCTGTCCCCAGGATATTATGTATATAAAGATATTCCAAACTTCAAATATCTGAAATCTAGAAAGTACTTCTGGTTGCTGGAGAGATGCTCAGTGGGTAAGAGGACTTGGGTTCAGTTCTTGACACCCACATGGGGGCTGACAACTGAGCATAAGTCCAGTTCCAGGGGATCTGAGGCCCTCGTCTGATGACCTCCATGGGCATTGCATGTCAGAGGTGTACTTATCTATATTCGAGCAACACACTCATGTACAAAAAATAAAATAAAAGTAATAGGTAAATATTTTTAAATATAAATAAGTAAAAAGTACTTCTTGCCCCAAGTATTTTGGATAAGGGATATTCAACTTGGATTATGCATCTAGAAATTCTTTGACCAGTGATTTTACACAGGGGAAACCCAATAACTTCTATATGTATTTACAGAGGATATGAAGCTATGTTACCGATCCTCCGAGATTGGTACCCGTTTGGGTTGTAGTTAGACTTGGGCCTCTTGCAACAGCTCGATGGTTCTCAAAGAGAATTGAACCCAGGTCCTCTGCAAGAGCAGTCAGTGCTCTTAACCACTGAAGCCATCTCTGTAATCCTCAAAAGCTATTTTCTGCATGGCTAGTTTCTCCCTTTTGTTTCTTAGCTTATATGTTCTGAGGTTAATTCTCCGAGACACAGTTCTGTTCAGGTTGTTCCTCACCCAACTGTGCCCATCTGGTTATAACTGAAATAAAGGTGTCTTGGTTTGAAAGCAAAATCTAACCCTCAGCTTATCATAAAGAGTGATGACCCATAAGGGGGATGCCTGGTAGCTAAGGTGAGCCCTCTCTTGGAAGAGGTGTCTAGTTTAAGGCACCAGGAACATGGGGTTAGGTCCCACACCCTGCTTTGCAGGCCCCTGGCCTGAGGAAGAACACGATAGAAAGGCTGCCTGGTCAACATGTATCTTGGCAGTTGTTTTTGGCAAGCCCCATCTCAGCAGTTCTCTTGGGGGTAAATCAATTGTTTAGCTTGTTTGTGGGGAAAGGGGAACACTCATTGACTGCTGGTGGGAATGTAAATTCGTACAGCCACTATGGAAAGCAGTTTGGAGAACCCTTGGAAGACTTGGAACGAACTTGCCACCTGACCCAGCCATACCACTCCTGGGCATGTACCCTCAAGACTCATCTTACCGCAGAGATACATGCACAGCCATGTTTATTGCAGCTCTCTTCATAATAGCAAGAAGCTGGAACCAACCCAAGTGCCCCTCAACTGATGAGTGGATAGAGAAAATGTGGTACATCTACACAATGGAGTTCTATGCAGCGGTAAATAAAGATGACATCATGAAATTTGCAGGTAAATGGATGGAGCTAGAAGATGTCATGCTGAGTGAAGTAACGCAGTCCCAGAAAAACAAACGATGAGTGGTATCCCTCATCTGTGGATGCTAATGCCAATTACCTAGTTGTATGGCAAACTGAGCAATGTTAATGTGATCTGAAAACAACTGTGCTCTTATATTGCGAATCCCTTAAAAAATAATAAACAGGGACTGGAGAGATGGCCTAGCGGTTGAGAGCGCCAACCGCTCTTACAGAGGACCCGGGTTCGATACCCAGCACCCACATGGCGGCTGAGAACCGTCTGAAACTCCAATTCCAGGAGAACTCCAGTTCCAGGGGAATCTGACACCCTCTTCTGACCTCCGCGGCATTGCACGACACAGGTGCACAAACTTGCATGCAGACAGTACATTCATACACATACAAAAATAAAAATTTAAATTAAAAAAATAAACAAATTAAAAAAAAATTTTTTAAATTGTTTAGCTTGTGTCAGGGCCTGAGTTTGATATCCAGCCCTGATAAACAAGGAAACATAGCTACTTCCTAAGAGGGTTTTCTCTCTTCTGGATGTGGTCTGAGAGACACGGTGAGCTTGTGCTCACTGATTAGTGGGTAGAGGTGATCCCAACTAGAAATAGAAAGTCTTGCAATCAACCAGCCAGCCAGCCTGCCTGCCTCCTTCCCTTTCTTCTTCCTTCTTTCCCTTCCTTTCTTGCCTATGCTGAGGCTCAAACCCAGAACCTTAAATATAATAGGTGAGTACTTCACCACTGAGCTATATCTCTAGCTCCAGAAAATAATTCTATTCATTCCAGAAATGGGGCTCTGACCTTACCAGGCTGTTTTCAGACTTGGTGATCCTTGAATCATATGTGGTTCCTGTCTGTTTCATAGTCTCTAATTATTCTGTGAATAACCAATATCCTTTCTTCTCCAAAAAAAAAAAATCAATTTGAATTTTTTTGAGGTGTGTGTGGGTGTCTGTGTTTGTGCTTGTGTAGTGGCCAGAGGACAAGCTTGGGTCTTATTCCTAGGAGCTGTCTGCCTCGTTTTCTAAGACAGGCTTTCTTGCTGGTTTGACCTTACCAATTAGGCTAGGCTGGCTGGCCAGGGAGCCCCAGGGAACCCCAAGGGTCTGCCCTTCTCCAGCTCCCCAGCACACTTGCTGTTCGTATTGGGTGGGGTACATGTGCATTGAGCCAGGGTCTCCTTGTAGCCCCAGCTGGCCTGGAACTCACTATGTAGACCAGGATGGCCTCAAACTCACAGAGATCCACCTGCCTCTGGTGCCCAAGGACAGCTAGCATTTCTACGTGGGTTCTGGGAATTAAACTTAGGTCTTCATGCAGCAAATGCTTTACTGGGTTATCTATCCAGCATCCATAAGAAAAGAATAATTTAATGTACTAATCAGTTTTTGCTAGAATAGTATTATGTAAAAAGCAACCTTCAGAAGTCTCACTGGTTACAGGAACCAACATCTGTTTTTCTAATTCACAAATCTATGGGTCAGTCTGGGAAGCAGAGCTTCAGCCTGCACATATGGCTTAAATATTTTCTGGACATCCTGAATTTGAAAACAGCAAACGTTTGGAGCATCCTCTTGTTTGTATAAACTATAGGCAGCCAGAAAACATGAAGACACCCTGGTTGCTTAGCACGAATCTTACTACATTCCATTGGTCAGAGCAAATCACATGTTCAAGGCTAATCTCAATTGAGTGGATGCACTTTTGGCCAATTCTAAGGTGGTCACCATACCAAATAAAGAGCATTCACTTATTGTAGTGAGAGAGTCTGAAGTTGGACAGGCACCTAACTCAGTGAACCAGGAAATAATGAAACCTTAACGGAACTAATTGTAACACAATGAAGTTCATTCAAACTTTGATGGCTTCAGCTTCCTACCTCTCTGTTAAATTATTTTCTGAGGGCTGGAGAAATGGCTTAGTGGTTAAGACCCTTGACTGCTTTTGCAAATGACCTGGGTTCAGTTCCCAGCACCTACATACATGTCAGCTAACAACCACCTATAACTCCAATTCTAGGGGACCCTCTTCTGACCTCCAGAGGCATTGCATGACTGTGGATGCACTTACACACATGCAGGCAATACACTAATAGACATAAAATATATATATTTAAAAAGATTTAAACAAATTATTTTCTGACTCAGGTCATGAGAGACATGGTCTTTGTTTTATTTTTCACTCAAGGTACAGGTGAGGGAGGGACCTAGCTGAGGTTTTGCTTACGGCCTCTGAGTTGCAAGAATTGCACCAGTATTGCTGCTATTGTTTAATAATTCACCCTGCTCCATTGGTTGTGGTACACCACTGTTTCTCTAAGTGCAGGAGTGATTTTAACTGCAAGAGTGACTTCCTAGCCTCAGTTTGTCTCTTACTCTACTTGTCAACCCCTGAGTTGACTCTCCATGTCTTGGTTACTTGCTCTTCAGTCTTCACTTAGAATCACTTCATCAAGTTCCATAACCATACCTAAGACCACCGATCAGGGGCTGGAGAGATGGCTCAGTGGTTAAGAGCACCGACTGCTCTTGCAGAGGACCTGGGTTCAATTCCCAGCACCCACATGGCGGCTAAGAACTGCCTTTAACTCCAGTTCCAGGGAAATCTGACGCAGCATTGCATGACACTGGTGCACCAACCTACATGCAGACAGTACACTCATACACATAAAAATAAAATTTAAAAAAATTTTTAAAAGACCACCAATCAATGTTTTGTTTTGAATTACTTTGAATCTCTATCCCCATGAACATGGAATAGTTCTTCATTAATTTGAGTCATCTTTAATTACATTCAAAAACATTTTATAATATCCAGGGCTGGGGAGAAAGTGCTTGCTGTACGAGATTGGACTTCCAGCACGCATGTAAAAAGCCAGACATGACGGTGCTTGCCTGTGATCCCAGCACCACGAAGGTAGAACAGGAAATCCCAAGGGCTCACTGGCCAGCCAGTCAAGCCAATTGGTGAGCTCCAGTTTCCCTGAGAGACCTTGTCTTAAAAAATAAAATGGACTCACAAGACTCATCTTACCACAGACATACATGTACAGCCATGTTTATTGCAGCTCTCTTCACAATAGCAAAGAGCTGGAACCAACCCAAATGCCCCTCAACTGACGAGTGGATAGAGAAAATGTGGTACATCTACACAATTGAGTTCTATGCAGGGGTAAAGAAAGATGACATCATGAACTTTGCAGGTAAATGGATGGAGCTAGAAGATATCATGCTAAGTGAAGTAACACAGTCTCAGAAAACCAAACAATGAATGGTATCCCTCATCTGTGGATGCTAGCGCCAGCTACCTAATTGACTCTCCATGTCTTGGTTGCTTGCTCTTCAGTCTTCACTTAGAATTACTTCATCAAGTTCCATAGCCATACCTGAGCAACATTAACGTGATCTGAAAACAACTGCGCTCTTATATTGTGAATCCCTTAAAAAAAATAAAAATTAAATTAAAAAATAAAGACAGTGAGGATGAGTGTCATTGGCCTCTGGCCCCTACAGGCATGCACATGAGTGCACATCGACATCACACATGCACACGCACACACAATTTTTAAATTATAATTTTCAGCTGAGAATGATAGCAGATGCCTGTAATAATCCCAGCACCCAGGAGGTAGAGGCAGGTAGACCTCTAGGGGTGCGAGACCAGCCTTGTCTATTAAGTTGCAGGCCAGCCATGGTGACATAGTAAGACTTTCTCAACATATATGCATTTTTCTTCTTAAAGGTTATATACATCACTTTTTAGACTTATTCCTAGACACCTTGCTATCCTATGATAACATAGGACTTTTATTAGTGGACATAATCTGGACTGATGACTTTTAATTAACCCCAGCAACACCATGAGCTCTTGTGACAGGGCATCTCCTTGGCAATTTCAGTTTGGTACTCCGCCCAAAAGAAGAATGAATGTGTGCATGCTTGAGAATTAATAAATCAAAGTGCTACAGGCAGCCAGCCACCCATTGGACACAGGAGACTAGGAGCGACATGTGACTTCAAATGAATGTGAACTAAGGATAAAAAGGTAAGGTGTTCTGTGGAGAGTAAGGGTGGTGCTGAACTTGCACTTCCCCAATGAAGCTGGAGGAATGATTTTGAATAAAGTATGGGTGTGGCCTTGCAGGGGGACAGTGTGGGAGAAGTAGGGCTCCAGAGTTACCTCCCTCACAGGGTGAGGACAGGGACAACTCCATCTGCACAAGTTGAAGGGACAAGAGCGACCCATTGGCACAGTTCTGGGAGACAGATGCTTCTAACAGATAGCTAGGGGAACTAGTGTCCTTTGAGTTCGAGCCCACTTTTAAAAACTTTTAAGAGTCAGTCTATTTGTCCAGATGATTATGGAGCTGGCGTAATAATAAACACAGACATAAATGTGGTCTTTACAATTTTTTGTTTGTATTTTAAGTATTTGTTGGGATACGTGTGTAGAATATAATCAATTTCCGAATGTTAATCTCAACATCTCTTCAAAGCCTTCTATCACCACAGCTGACATTTAAACAAAGTTCACCATGTGGCAGGCGCTGTGCTCAGCGTTTTCTATGAATGGCTCTGTAAAGGAGATGCCATTATGTAACTATTTATAGCTTAAGGGATCTGGAGACCCAAGAAGTGCACAGAGGTAAAGCACATTATTCAAGGTCATCAATTCAAGGTACAGCTGTTAGAACTCATTGTCCAATAGTCAGGGCCATAAAGATGACATCTCCCCCTCTTATATTTGTCCCGCTCTTTCCTCAATTCTCATAGGTTACCTGTTATTCTTTTTTTTTTTTTTTCTTTGCAAACAACAAATGCTTTACAAATCAGCTAGCAAGCACACGGTTAATGTCCTAGCAGAGCTTTGCAGGGTGGTGTGTGTGTGTGTGTGTGTGTGTGTGTGTGTGTGTGTGTGTGTGTTGGGAAAGGAGAAACTTTATGAAGAGGAGCATTCTCTAAGCAAATGGAATTCTCCAAGCCCTTGGGGTTGCTGGTACACTTCCCAGGGAACCAGGAATTTCATGTATTTCAGCCCTTGCCAAGTCAGGGCATCCTCAGCTAGGGCCTGTGGGACCCAGGGAGACCCAGGAGAACAAGACTCAAGGCCAAGCCCAACAGGGTGTCAGGGTGTCAAGTAACTGGTCAGTCCTTTCCCATCTTCCACCCACAGTCTTGGGCTGAATCAAAGAGCTATTCAAGCCCCTCCCTTTCACAGACAGAAGCGTGCGGGGGGGGGGGGCAATTCCCCATGGGCTGCGATGCAGCAATCCCACGGGCTTCTGCTCCAAACAGGCTTGAGACTGGAACCACAATACACTTGGCTCTCATTTTACACACATCACTTTCTGCAAAAGAAAAGTACTGAAAAAGCAGGAATTTGAAGAATGACAGGGAGAGGTTTTGAGAGATGAGGAGAATTCTTTTTCCAGCCTAGAGAATGAGGTTAATAAGTGGAAAAATAAAACTACTCTCCGTGAAGGGTCTTTGGAGGGTTACTGGGCCAAGGTAATTAAAAACAAATTAAAAGCTTGTATCATTCATTCAGCCCACCCCACCCCCCACTTGCCTCTCTCATCCCCAGGAAATGAATGGATTCAGGGCTGGGAGACTCCCTGAAAGCAGCTTCCTTACAAGCACAGGGTGGTGACTTGGAAAGGAGGGGACACTGGAATGCTTTCTCTCCACCAGCCAGTTGACTCAGACGTTTCAAAGGAGAGCATTCTAGTGCTACATACAGCACGAAAGCCATAAACAAAACGCTAACACCAAACCCCAGGCTTGGGTCACGTCCAGGTACTTGAATCACTCTGACTCCATCTTTTCTCCATCTCCAGCCTTGTAGAATCTTTAACATCGACGTTGCTTCCTTTTTCTGAGGGACTTTAGTTTACAAAGTCTCTGTCTCTGAACTGGTTCAGTCCAGATGACCACCAGATATCCAGTGTGGACAGTTCTCAGCAGCTCAATGTCTCAAGAATACGGAGGAAGACTGTGGGAACCCATGTGGCCTGTCAGAACCTCAGGTTCTGTCAGGCTGCAGAGAGCTGCCCCATGGCCCGTGTGCAAGTCACAGCCCACAGACTAACTACACCAGTGTGTTCACAGACACAGGTGACATTCTCCCTAATATTATGCACCAATTTCCCCGAGGTCATCCTGATTTCTGCCAGATGCCTGACTCCCCTGACAACATTAGAAAAGCTCTGGCTTCTATGGCTTTTCACCCTTGGGTCAGTCACCAGGCTCTAGAGAAGCCCAAGTTGGCTTGCTATGTGTGTTTGTGTGTGTCTGTTTGTATATGTATGTGTTTGTACATGTGTTTATGTAAGTATATGTGTGTGAACTTGTTTGTGTGTGAATTTCTGTGCATGAGTGTGCATCAGTGTGTGCTTGTTTTGGTGAATGTGTGAGAGTGTGTGTTTATATGTATGTGTGACTTTGTGTGATATCGTATGCATGTGTGTGGTGTATGAGAATATTGCTGTGTGTTAGTGTATGAGTATGTATGTGTGCTGTGCATATTTGTGTGTGTTAGTGTGTAGTGTGTGTTTGTGTGACAGAGTGTGTTGATTTGTCAATGTGAGTGTGAGCCTGTGTATGAGTGTGGAGCATGCTTGTGTAATAGTGTATGTTGGTGTGTTAAGTGTGAGTGTATATGTGTGGTTGCATGTATGTATATAGTCTTAGCATGTAGTTTATGTATTTGTATGTGTGTGCATATATGATAGTGTTGGGTGTGGAGTTTACTAACAGGTGCACTGTTATTCGAGGTGGTCTGTTTCTTTGAGACAGTCCATTTGCCAGTGTCTGTGGGTCTTTTCTCTTATTCTAGACAGTTGCCTGTCTTAGAACTTCTTAGGTTCTCTCTCCTTTGAGAAATATGAACTGTCAGCCTTATGACTCTGGAGCAGAGGAAAGAGCTGAGAATCCAGAGTTCAAGACTCGGCATTCCAGTCGACCCCGCCATCTGCAGCCCCATCCTGAAGTCCCTGAAGCCAGGCTCTCTGGCCTACCCTCTGTAGAGAGCAGGCTTCTAATGAAGTCAGTGAGGGGAGGGCTACCAGGTCTAGGGGTGGGTACTGTGTGCTCCCTGTAACTGGTCTCCCATCCTTGCCTCAGAAATTCTAGACTAGTGGTCAAGAACATGAGTCTCTTGGGCTGGTGAGACGGTTTAGTAAGTGAAGGTGCTTGCTGCCAATCCTGAGAACCTGAGTTCAATCCCTGAAACCTACATGGCGGAAGGAGAAAATTCATACACGTTGTCCTCTGACCTCCACACATGTGCCATAGCACGCATGTCCACACAATACCCACACACATGTGCCATAACACACATGTCCACATGCACCCACACACACGTGCCATAACACACATGTCCACATGTACCCACACACATGTCCACATGCACCCACACACATGTGCCATAACACGTATGTCCACATGTATCCACACACATATTCCAAAACACACATGTCCACACATACCCACATACACAAATAAATCAATTTTATTTGTTGGGGGGGTTGTGGTTTTGCTGGCATGGGGTGATACTATGTAGCCTTGGCTGGTCTTAAACCCACAGAGATCCACCTGCCTCTGCTTCCTGAGTGCTGGGATAAAAGGTATATATCAACTACACTTGGCTTACAAATACATACTTGAAGTGAAGAAAATCTTTCCAAATCTAGTTTATTGAACAGAATCCAGTTCATTGGATGGGAATGGAGAGCTGTGTAGGTGGAAACACGGAGAGACCTGACTTAGCCCCGACACTGAAAAGCGAGATTGGGGTCATAGATCTCAGCACCTGGCAAGGAAGGTTCTAGAGAAAACACATTCTCCTTCCCGTTAATAAATACCAAGACTTCCTGAAGACAGGATGTGTTCTGTTTTTCAAAAATTGTTAGCACTTCTTAAGAATTGCTGGCCGTTTCATAATAACTGCTTAGTTCAACTTCCTTCTGATAACATCAGCTAAGTTTGGCCCATTTCCACAAGTGCCATGTTAGAGATACTGGTCAGGTCTGATGTGGTGATCCAAAGAAGTAGGGTTCACAGGAGTGCATTGAGGGGTGACATCTTTTCTGTTCCCGGTTATGCCAGCTATTTCCAAGGGACCATCAAGGGGATGGCTGGCTGTATTCGAGGTTGGCGCTGCACTGTTTCCCAGAATCTTAGTTTTAATGCTTTATTTTCGCTACTCTTTGTTTCAAAGGTTGAAATAATTGTGCTGCTTGTTTGGCTGTCGCCTTGATTTTTTCTTTCTCTTTTCACCATCATGTTTCTGGAGACAGACAGTTTTGGATTCAATACCCATGTTGTCAACTCACCTGAGCCATTTGGACAGAGACTGTCTTAGTTCTTTTTATAGTCGAAGAACAGGTTTGAAGGGATGGTTCTGGCTGTCAGTTTGACTGACTGAGATGTCTAGAACTGATGAAACACACCTCTGTGTCTGTGGGGCTGTCTCCAGAGAGGACTGAAGCATGGGGCGGTGACCTACTCTCGGTATGGGCAGCACCAGCCAAAAGAATTTGGGGGAAGGTAGTGCATGCACCCCTGCAAAGCCTTTGCCCTTCAGAGTTAGTACTGGAGTGGCTGTTATCATCCACTGGCTAGATTCCAGATGCCTCAGCATTTCAATGAGAATGAAATAGTGTGATCCTCCAGGGATTGGGACTACCAAGATGTCTGGCTTCTTGGACTGAGCATCCACTGGGTTCTCTGTCCCTCCAGTGTGTTGACACCCATTGTTGGGATACCCAGCTCCTGTTGAGCCAACGAAACTTAACAAATCTCCTTTATCATACAAATGTATATTCCATTGTTCTGTAAGCCTAGGGAAGGCTGCTACAGAGAAGGAGAAGTAGGTCAGGCGCATATATATATATATATATATATATATATATATATATATATCCCAGGCTTTCCTGATAAGAGGGGGTTCTGCAGCTTGGAGAGCCAGAGAATCTAGAAGTTGCTCAGTCTAGGAATCCAGAGCCTCTGAACAAGACAAAGCAGTAGTGAAGTCCCAGCCCAAAGCATTGTGGCTTTAAATACAGTAATCATAGACCATCACACTGTATATATGAAAGTAAGCTAGAGACAACACAACAACCATATCTGACACATCCTAATTGATGACTGGACAATGAGTTATTCAATGTCTCTGTGGCCTTGGGTTAATAAGATAAAATAAAGTAAAATGATATAGAGTATTTAGAATTGTGCCTGACGTAAAAAAAAGACCACTTATGCCAGGCGTGGTGGTGCACGCCTTTAATCCTAGCACTTGGGAGGCAGAGGCAGGCGGATCTCTGTGAGTTCAAGGCCAGCCTGGTCTACAGAGTGAGTTCCACTCTGTAGGGGCTACAGGGAGACCCTCTCTCAAAAAGATAAAAAAAAAAAGACCACTTACTAAGTGAAACTACTGGTACCTGAACAGTGCCTTCTACTTGCCTCTCAGAATGATCAGGTTCTCTGTCAACATTTGGTGAAAATGGGGAGCAAAACCTATGGTCTCCCCAGGTGTGCTGCTGCATGACGTCATGCACCAGGGGCTGGGTTGCCTTGAAACCAAGGCAGGCCCTGGGTTTACAAGCTGGCAAAAATGGATTCTCCTCAGTATTTCCACAACTTTCATAAGGCAATATGTGACAATCAAGCTCATCAGAGACTCATGCATAAATAAACTTTCAATTTCTTTTTTTTTTTTAATTTATTTTTTATGTGCGTGAATGTACTGTCTGCATGTAGGTCTGTGCACCCGTGTCGTGCAATGCTGCGGAGGTCAGAAGAGGGTGTTGGATTCCCCTGGAGGAACTGGAGCTAAAGACGGTTCTCAGCCGCCATGTGGGTGCTGGGGATCGAACTTGGGTCCTCTGCAAGAGTGGTTGATGCTCTTAACCGCTAGGCCATCTCTCCAGCCCAAACTTTCAATTTCTAAATCAGAGTAAGAAATACAGTTGGGTGCCTTGAATATTTACATTCCAGTAAGTGATATCTTTAAGGATCAGTGGATCTAAAGACTGTGTTATTCAAAAACCTACAGGTTCAAAACAAATTTTCTCATGTTAATACATTTAAAGTATTAAGAAATATGTTTTCAGAGCCTTCAAATCTATACTTCTTGGTGTGCAGCTCCCTTTTAATGGTCCTTTTCATTTCTCCAGTCTGATCTCTCATGCCGTGTAGAAATCAATCCACTAAACTATAAGCCTATGCCGTTGAAATGGCTTCTAGTCTTTCGGGGCCTTTTTGTGATGTCTATAGTCTGGAATAAATGTATTGCTTTGGGTGGTTTTCTCCACTCCAGTTATGAATGCTCACATGACATAGTTTTATACAAAAAGTACTTTAGATTCTAATAACAGCTCAGTTGTCACTAAGCTAAGTGAATAGCAGCATGGTTCATGAGAAGCCAGTGAAGGGAAGAGAGAATTTGTCTCAGAGCTGAGTAGCACAGCTTCTCTGGAACTCTACGACCTTCGAAACTGAGCCACTGTTGGTTTTATTTTAACTTGGGTGAATGCAGTTTCTCCCAAGACCTTGTAAGCGTTCTGTGTTGCACAATTTCAAATAGTCACATGTCACTTACAACTGGATACATTCTGAGAAATGAATCTGTAGGTTTCCATCCTAAAAGGTCCACCCAGTAATATATATATATATATATATATTACTATATTTATTTTGCAGAAATTCAATGAAACAGAATTATTACTACTATTCCATAGACAAAATAGGGGTCACGGAAGCTTAAGTAACATGGCTGTGGTGGAAAGCTTCGGCTGTCGACTTGGCACGCCTAGGAAAAGGGAAACTCGACTGAGGAGTTTTCTCTATTAGATAGGCCCATGGGGATGTCTGGGAGGCATTTTTTTATTGTTGAGTGCTCTGGGAAGCCCAGCACTGTGAGTGGTGCTGCCCCTGGGAAGGTGGTCCTGGAGGGTATAAGCAGGCTGGTGGGTGGGACTGGAGAAATGGCTCAGCGGAAGACCCAGGTTAGGTTCTTAGCACTCGCGTGCCTGGTTAACAACTGTCTATAACTCCAGTTCCTGGGGATCCCACATCCTCTTATGAGTTCTGTGGATGCTCTTACATACATGCAGGCAAAACACTCATAAACATGAAAAATGAAAAGAAAGTTAAAAAAATATTAAAAATAAAAAAAGAAAGAAAGCAGGCTGAGCACAGCCAGAGGAGCAAAGCAGTCAGCAGCGCCCCTCCGCGATCTCTGCCTCCAGGGTCCTGCTTGAGCACCTGCCTCGACGTCCCTCAATGTTGGACTGTATTGTAAGTTGAAATAAGCTCTTTCCTCCCCAAGTTAGTTTTGGTCATGGTTTTTTCACAGCAATAGAAAGCTAACTATCACCATGGCCTAATAGCTCATGAATTTCAGAACTGAAATCTAAACTGTATGTGGTGGTACATAACTGTAATTGCAACATTCTGAAGGCTAAGACAGGAGAATCTAACATTTTAAACCACCCTGGGCTACATAGCAAGATCTACTGAGCAACATTAATGTTATATTCCTCATGATCTGAAAGCAACTGTGCTCTTATAATGTGAATCCCTTAACAGGTTCTAGAATTAACCTACCATTTATTTTCAGACTTTGGAATTTGGTATATGGGTGGAGGGTATGTATGCATATTTTAGAGTAATATAAAATCAAAATGGAAAAATGTGAATCCTGAAATATGATTTGGAAATAACATACAGTTTGTTTTCAGATGGCATAATTTTTAGTATAGGTGAGACATATACACATATGTTGAAGCAATACAAATTGGAGGGAACAATAAGAAAAGAACTGGGACAAAGAACAAACTGAAACAGTGGAAGTCCCTAAAACAATAATCCTCTGCTTCAAAAAAAAAAAAAACTTTAGAAAGACTCAGAAAAAGATGCAAGACATGTATGGCAGAATGCATGAACTCAGGTGGGGTAGGAGGCATGGAACAGGAAATGAGTCTAAATTGGACTCAGAAATGATGTATGAAAAAGTTTAATAATGATAAATATATATATAAAGAAATACAAATTTTAAAAAGGTTTGAGATTTGAACTCAAGTATGAACTGAGTTCAAATTAAAAGATGGTACTCTTCTTTCCTGGAATTGAGTTTGTAAAATGTCATAGAATGGTGACAAAATAATCAATACGTAGTGATTACTGAACCCATGGTTGTGGCTCCCTCTTCCTCCATGTCCAAAACGGGAGTGTGCTTGCATGGTCTCTAGAGAAGGAGCTAAAATAACCATGCTCAGTGCAGACCAGCTTTGGACGTTTCCATCCAGGCATGGCGCCTCCAGCGGGGCTTCCAGCAAGGTTGCCTGCAGAACCCAATTACCCACGCGGATCTAGTCTGTGCTTTTCCTCTGTCCCGGGGTCGACGGCTACTGTCTGATCAGATGCTGGGTATGGTTGGGGCAGAGACGGTCCCAGTTCACCAAACCCAGTGCTCTCTTGTCCTGGCACGGTGCTGCACGAATTTGCAGACTCTTGTTGACACTGCATCCTCTGGAAAGAACTGGCCGAGTAACTGAGCTCTAACTTAAGGGTGGTGAGGAAGGGTGTCCATGTGTCCATCATGCTCCCTTCCTGCTGCCCACTTGCAGCATTTTACATTGGAGTCACATGTGGAAGCTGGTAGAACTGCATGTGGAAGGAGCCAAAGAAGTTTGGGATGCAGTGGACACTGTCCTGGACTGCAGTGGACACTTGCTGGGCTACAGTGAACACCTGCTGGGCTGCAGTGGGTGCCCGCTGGGCTGCAGTGGACACCTGCTGGGCTGCAGTGGATGCATTCTGGGCTGCAGTGGATGCATGCTGGGATGCAGTGGGCACCTGCTAGATTGGAGTGGACACCTGCCTGGGCTGCAGTGGATGTCTGCCTGGGCTGCAGTGGATGCCTGCTGTACTGCAGTGGACATCTGCTGGACTGCAGTGGACACCTGCCTGGGCTGCAGTGGATGCCTGCCTGGGCTGCAGTGAATGCCTGCCTGGGCTGCAGTGGACATCTGCTGGACTGCAGTGGACATCTGCTGGACTTCAGTGGATGCCTGCTGGGCTGCAGTGGACACCTGCCTGGGCTGCAGTGGACACCTGCCTGGGCTGCAGTGGATGCCTCCCTGGGCTGCAGTGAATGCCTGCTGTACTGCAGTGGACATCTGCTGGACTGCAGTGGATGCCTGCTGGGCTGCAGTGGATACATGCTGCGCTGCAGTAGACACCTGCTGGACTGCAGTGGACACCTGCTGGACTGCAGTGGATGCCTGCTTGGGCTGCAGTGGATGCCTGCCTGGGCTGCAGTGGATGCCTGCTGGGCTGCAGTGGACACCTGCCTGGACTGCAGTAGATGCCTGCCTGGACTGACTGCAGTGGTCTCTACTGCAGACTCTGGAAAGGAGAACAGATTTCTATTGTTGGGGGAAATTCCAAATTTCAGAGTTTGTTACATAGTCTTAAGCACACTTTATACATATATACATATGTGTGTGTCTTTGTGCACTATATACCTTAAAATGGAATATAATAGATTTGTAGACTATATGCATCTTACATCTAAGCACTGTGTGTGTGTATGTGTATTGGTATAATCCCCAATTTTTGGAAAATCACTAATTGGATGAGATTATCTGTTGATATCTCAGAAACAAAACTAGAGTCAGTTTCCCCAACTGCAAACATAAAAGGCTGCCCGCAGGTTATTTTGCCACTTGAGAGAAAGCTGAGAAACCCAGAAAATGTTGGTATCGCCTGAACCGATAGAAATTAATTTTGCCTTTCACTTTTGAGAAAGTTTTATCATAACAGTGTGAGTTATTTCTTCTATGTCTTTAATATTCAGAATAAAAGTCTGTAACATATGCCAGTGTGTGAGTGGCTCACATCCAAGTTGTTGAATGTTTGCTGAGAAAGGATGTATTTTAAAAATATTTTATTTATTATTTTTATTTTATCTGTATGAATGTTTTGCTTGCATGTAAGGTAGAATTTCCAAGACACAATAGAATATTACTTAGAATGTTGAGAATGAGGACAGTCTCACATATGTTAAAGGAAACCAACAGACTTCCAAATGACAGAAGTATTAGGATTATCTGTCAAACATTTTATTTTTTTTAATTTTTTTATTAATTTTATTTATTTCTGTATGTGTATGAATGTACTGTCTGCATGCAAGTTTGTGCACCCGTGTCGTGCAATGCCGCGGAGGTCAGAAGAGGGTCCCGGATTCCCCTGGAACTGGAGTTCTCCTGGAATTGGGGTTTCAGACGGTTCTCGGCTGCCATGTGGTTGCTGGGGATCGAACCCGGGTCCTCTGTAAGAGCGGTCGGCGCTCTTAACCGCTAGGCCATCTCTCCAGCCCCTGTCAAACATTTAAAAAATATTTTATTTATTATTTTTATTTTATGTGTATGAGTATATTGCTTGCATGTATGTAAGTGCACCCATGTAGTGCAATGCCCTTGGAGCTCAGATGAAGGTGTTAGATTCCCTTGGAACTGGAGTTCTGGACAGTTTGTTAGCCACACTGTGGGTTCTGGGGATTGAACCCGGGTCCTCTACAAGAGCAGCCAGTGCACTTAACTGCTGAGCCATCTCTCCAGGCCAAGGAGGATGTATTTCTATGCACTGTTATCTCTGCCATATCCCTTATGGGGTACCTGCCTGTTAACAACTTCCAGATTGTCAGAATTCTTCATGGCCATGAGAGGGACCCTTAGGGGTCAGACAGAGAAGAAAATATTCCACTTAGATGTTATTGACCATAAAAATAATGACAGCACCGTTTACAGCAGCAATGCTCAATGGCTTAACACATTACCCTCCAAGTGCCAGATGCTCTTCTAAGAATTTTGGCCCATTATTTGTTTCACTGTTTATTCTTTCCTTTGACTCTCATAAATGTTCTGTGAGGTAGGTCCTATCTAATTTTCATCCCCAGTTTTACAAACCACGAAAGTGAAGCACAGAGAGGTTTAATTACCCACAGTCACACAGAGCCAGGATTTGGCGAGGGGATGTCTGGCTTTTGAGTCCACCCTCTTCATCACTAAGCTTCAGTCCCAGTATGAGACTGACCCCCATCCACCCAGCCCAGGAAAGACCGGAAGAGAAGAGCACCAGAGAGAGAGGAGGCGGGGCTCTGAGGAGAGCACCTTCAGAAGAACCCTGGCTCTGACAAAGAGACTGTTTCTTCCTGGGTCTCTCTCCAGCAGGGGGCGCCAGTGCCTTACATTTTTGTCTGGGTTCCCTCTTGAGAACTAGAACTCCTGACCCTTCGTGAGAAAAACATTCACCTGAACTTTTTTCTACCGTTCTTGAAGCATTTAGAGTGTACTACTGGAAGGAAAGATCGCTACATGGGGAAATCAAGAGAATGTTCTAGCACATTTCTTGGAAGAACTGCAAAGGGAATCAATAACCAGAAGCCTTATAAACCCATGAACCCCTGGCGTACAGGCAGCGTGGAGACAGTCTTCTCTTCACCACACTGGGACAGCATGGTATTAAAAAGGACCTGCTCGCGGGGTACCCTTGCGAGGGTACCTCTATGATGGCATAGAGCATCCTTGCTGTGTAAGGTTGGGGGGCCCAACCCATCCTCACTGCATTGCTCCTTTGTGCTGGGGAGTTTTCCGTCTAGTGGCCTTTGGTCACATTCTTTGCAAGATATTATTTGAGGGGACAATCCCTGAGGGCCAGGCTTCAACCTGCAGAGCTGTCAGGAGACGGGTTATAGATGTGCTCTGTACAGAGGCTCTGGGGGGGGGGTCCTCACACCCTCCCAGCACTTCTCCACCCTTTCAGTACTCACAATTAACAGTGGGTAAAGCCGTCTTTTTTGGGGGGGCGTGTTCAGGTAGGAGCAGGAACAACAGGTCTATAAACAGTTCTCCAGCTTTCTATTCATGGCCAGGCTGCTCTGAAGAGCCCTCAAAATTTCAGGAGATCTCACCAACTCCTCATCAATGGTCTGCTTGTGCCCTCTGAAGCTTGAATGTTCAGATATTAACCATAAGGTGATGGTTTTAGAGGTAGGCTTTTGGAGGTGCAGATGTCCTGGATGAAGCAGAAGACCTCATGAACGGGACTAGTAAGGAGCCTGAGAGAAAGCCCTAGCCTTCTGCCAGTGAGGATACACCTATGGACCAGAGATGGACACCTCACCAGAAACCAGATCTGTTGTTTATAAGAGACCCAGTTTACAGCATTTTTGTCATGGCACACAGAATGGACCAAGATACCTCCAAAGTGACCTCTTTTCTATGTGGACTGACGAAGAAATCAGATACAAAATTAACAGAGGAACAACAGAGGGAAATGACCTTAGGTCACGCTAGCAGCCTCCACAGGGGCTGAGTTCAGAGGTTTGTTCTGCCTCTTCTGGCCTGAGCAGCCCCAGGACCACAGCTTCCTCATTAGCAAAATGAAAACGGCAAGCTCCACACACCCAGAAGGCGGCTCAGAGCCTTCCACGGATGACCTCTGCCGTGGCCAACTGAGTCTACTCGTGCAGGCCAGGGTCTCTGAGAAAAGGAACGTTGTCATCTGTCCTCACTGGGGATTTTACTGGTGCCCAGCAATTTCTTCCAGTCTGGGTGACACCAACAAGCTTTAGTCTTCCTGGGGGAACAAGATACCCCTCCTCCACCTCTCCCAAGTGCAAACTCCCTTCTTCAGTGTGGCACCTGAAATCAGGTGTCTGGGCCCTTGTCCCTAGGAACTAATGGCTTGGAGTCGACGTCAGTTAATGTTTATTGATCTGCAGCATTTATAAGTCAAAGGCCCGTCCTGTGGCCTCCGGGGCCAAGGCTGAGGACAGGCACACAATGCAGCCTTTTGCTGGTCCTGTTTACCTTCCGGGAGCTGGCAGGGTGTGGTGAGAACTTCTGGGTGGGGAGATTTGCAGGGTGTGGTGAGAACGCTGGGTGTGGCTGCCCAGGCCAGGCCTTGAAGAAAGCTGCCGAGCAACAAGCCATGGGACCTAGTGGCCCAGGTCTGACTGTGGGGGCCACGTTGGAGGCCCAGCTCTGTTGTGAAGTAACCGTGGCCTCACTTCCCCCACGTAGCACAAACACAAAGACAACAAGCACACCTGCACCCAGGAACTCACTCCTCGCCCCACCCCAAGGCCCTCCACAGCTTTCCTGTCACCCGTGAGCGCAGGAGCTTTGGGGGAGTCCTGGAACCCGCACCCACTGGCTCTGTGACCCCTGATCTTTGGTTCTCAGTTTCTTCATCTGTAGGAAATCTGCATAGTAAAGTGCACCTTTCCCTTCAGGGGGATTAAGGGAGAAAGTTCTGGAACAGTTTCTGGCCCCCGTAATGTGAAATATCACCAGCAACCTATATAGATTTCACACACATGATTTCAAGTCATTTTAACACTTCTATGAAGCAGGCTTGCCGCAGCAGGTGTCTGGGGGCACGCGGAGAAGCAGGCAAAGCTGGGATCCGATCCAGAATGATGTGATCCTTAATCCCACAGTCCGGATGCAAAATCGCTGTGCCTTCCCGTCTTTCATTTACCAGCTTCTCTGGGAGAATCACTCACTGCACACCCTGCTTCGAGTCACGCTGTGGGGATGGTGTTGAATTGGTTGGAAGTTCTAATTTTGCTCAGTTTGTTCACACTTACAGCGCGCCTTCCAATCAGGAGTACACAGGGACCTTAAACCTTTTGTGAGGTTATTTGGGGGACTGTAAAGGCAGGCCAGTGCTGAAAGAAGACAAGGAACTAGGAGCCAGGACACCATCTCTGCCATCTATCTACCTGGCTGGGTGAGACTCTGACCTAGAATAATTCACTTCAGCTCTGTAAGTCTCTACAGTCTTCCTTCCTGGAGTTTCGTGGACCCCACTGTGAGATAGGTGCTCAGGGAATGGTGAGATCGGGGAGCCTGGGCCCTTCTGGCAACGGGATTGAAGGGGGGCAAGCCCGGCTGCACAGTCTTGAGGTAGGTGTGGGAGAGCAGGCAGACTTGAGGGACTCCCGGGCCTTGTGGAGGATTGTGCAATGGGATGAGTTAAACAGAAACTGGATGCCCCACAGGTTCTCAGAACAGTTCTTAAACTCTCTGTGAGGGCTTCAGGACCTTCTGTGGTCAGAGAAGGAAAGGCCTAGGGCTCCTCCGGGGGTGTTGGCTTGGGTGTGGCCTGGGAGTTAGAGGTGAACTCTGCCTTTCCCAACCTCACCCACTTCCAAGCCCTGAAGGCACTACAGCAGGACCCAGAGCACACAGTACCTGTATGAAACAGCCCGTGGCAGAGCACACAGAGCACACAGCACCTGTATGAAACAGCCCGTGGCAGAGTGCTATAGGAATTGAGACTCCAGGGGGAAAAAGTGCTTTTGGAATGTAGAGCCAGAAATCACCCATTTCAATTCATTCAGCTCAACTCAATCGGACAAATATTCCTAATTGCCCACTCTGTACCAACTGCCCAGTTGGAATTTAACAGGGAAAAGCTAGACAGACTTTCCTGCAACGAGGTTTATAGTCCAAAGGGAGAGACAGATGAAAGCACAATCGAGCTGCCATTTAATTACCAACTGTCTCGAAGGCTGTGAGACGGCCGGCCGGCTGTGGCATCTCTCCCAGGAGGAGGGCTCTTCAGCTGGGACCATCCTCAGACTTTCCTCAGCAGGCCTAGAGGCCTACAGCCCAGACACAAAGTGCCAGCCAGCCAGGCAGTTTTCCCTTCAGTTCTCCTCTTAGTCAGTTATTGCTTCATCCAGCTCCATGAAAGGTTGTTTTTTACAATTGAATCTTGTTTTTCCAGTTTCTCTTGGCAGAAGCTCTGGCCTGTAAGCGATTGCATCCTACACAAAAGTGAAAATCATCTGACTTTTACTTTCATGTATTTCTTGAGGTTTTCTTTTTTTTAACAACAACAACAAAAAATACCCATAGATTGTACATGAATACAGTATCATCATGAACATTTTAAAAAAGTAGGAGTTTGGGACTATGGGAGTTCTTCTACACCCTGAGTGGTACCTGGTCATTCCTTGACTTCATCAATCTACCAGGGAAAGGCCATTGTCAGGCCGCAGCCCCCCCACAGGCAGCCAAGGCCAATCCTGAGTTTCAGTTAGCGGAAGGCTTCTCCACCTTCCCCACTTATAGCCCCTTCTAGCCGGAGAAATTCTATTGCAACCCTAAGTATACAGATATATAAAATAGATATACAAATTAAGAATTTAATTTAACAGTAAATCATAAAGACATTTTAGGGGCTGGAGAGATGGCGTAGTGGTTAAAAGCATCAACTGCTCTTGCGGAGGACCCGGGGTTCGATCCCCAGCACCCACATAGTGGCTAAGAGCCATCTTTAACTACAGTTCCAGGGGAATCCAACACCCTCTTCTGACCCTCACAGCATTGCACAACATGGGTGCACAAACCTACATGCAGACAATACATTCATAAACATACGAAAATAAATTAAATAAAATAAAAAAAATTTTAAGTAAAACTAAGTAATTAAAAAAAGACATTTTAACTTATTTACTTTAAAACAAGTATTTGATATACATTTAATTTGACTATATTTATTTATTTATTTATTTATTTATTTATTTATTTGTCTTTTTGAGACAGGTCTCCCTGTAGCTCCAGCTGTCCTGGAACTCACTATGTATACTATTAGGTTATAAAAAGGGCTAGGCACCCCCAGTCCCCAGATAAAAAGGCACATGAGGCTTAAGTCACACCAGGAACATGCTTTACTTCCATGTGAGATTACCAGCAAGGGCAGCCTACAGACACATGGTGGAACAGAGTGGCATGGCAGGCAGGGGGGGTGCCAGGGGCCCACCCACTTATAGCCATGGGGCGGGACCTCAGGTACAGAGGAAACGGTCAGAAGATTGACAGCCTCTGTGTCCCTTGGGATTCTGGGAAGCCCAGATCTAACATTCCAGCCTTTTGCTTATGATAAGGAAATGGGGTGCTGTTCTCTCTTCTGTATCTGCTTCAGAGCTGATGGGGGGTGAAGTCTTGGGGGGAACAGCTGTCAAGCTGGAAGGTTAGAAACCACTTTCCCATTTTGGCTACTCTGGGAGCTCTGCCCAGTGGTTTTGGTCTAGATGGATAGTGGCCAGTACTTAGTGGACATTTTCTCTGCAACTAAAAAGACAAGCTGGTTGAGTATTATACGAGTATACCAGTGCAGGGACTTCACAGTACCCACAGGGGGCTACTGGGTGCATTAGCAATTGGAGGGTCCCTGTCTAGGGTCTGCAGAAGGAGAAAGGACCTGTACCCTGGTTTGAGGAATTGGAAAAAAGTTTTAGTGCACAGATCTCTAGAATGAGGGCCAGCGTTAGTACACAGGGCTCCAGAATGAGAGCCATAACCATAGAATATAAAAGCTGGTATTTTCTCGCATGGCACATTAACTCTGTCACCTGTCTCTGAGATATTTTCTAACTTGGCACAGTAGGTCTCTCACCTATCTCTATTTTCTAACATGACACAGTAGATTCCTAACTTGGCACAATAGTTCTCTCACCTATCTCTCTGGTAATAAGTTATTTCATTTTCTCTTCTTTAAATTACAGTTTCCTGTTGGGGTGTTTAAAACCACAAAGTTAGCTCAGATAAATGAAAGTTTGTTTTGGTGTTAAGGTCAGTTGAGGTTCTGGTCCTTAGGGGGTCACTCAGGCCTTGTGCCTGGCTCTCTTCACCAGTTCCATCTATGTGAAGACAAAGTCAGGCCTTGCTTGACCAGAGCTTCCCTTTGAAGCATGAGGAGTCTCTCCTGCATATGGACTTTTCTCCCTTGACTGGACACTGGCAGGATGAAGTCCTTTTAAGTGAATCTCCAAGACCTCCCTGGCCTGGGATGACTGGTGACTCACTGCCACAGGACATGCACAAAGGTGCCGATGTAGGTCCTAGGACCTAAGTCAACCTCAGAGGGTAGGGGACAAAATATTATCCCTTCAAATCCCTCTTGCCAAATCAGATTGGAGCTTCAAGTGTGGTTGCTAAACCTCCAAGAGGGTTATTTGAATGAAGTTGGTACTTTAATTACCATATAACTCCTAAGTAAAGCTTGAACATTGACTTAAGCACTCTTAATATACTCTTAATTGTTGTGGCAAAAATATTCTGACTAATAATAAAAGCTCATGGTAGGAGCATGGTAGTGGCTGCAGCACAGGCTAGGAAAGGATGCTACTTACTGTCTTGTGTTGCTGGCTCATATTCAGTCTATTGTATACAATATAGAAATATCTGGCCAAGAATGGCATTGCCCACAATGGGCACAGGTCAGTCCAATGAAGGCAATTATTGAGGTTTCTCAGCACAGGTGTATCAAGTTGACATTAAACCTATGCAGTAAGGCCTATGATTTGTTCTTTAAGGTCTATAAAGGTCATTTAGGTACTCAAAGTACAATGGATTTAAACCATGACAGGCAAAAAGTTCTAATATAGAACATGAAACAAACCCAAGATAATAAAGAGGTTAAAACCAGTACCTTCTCAAATGAAGGCCATGTCACGGCACCATAATATTAGGTTATAAAAAGGGCTAGGCACCCCCAGCCCTCAGATAAAAAGGCACATGAGGCTTAAGTCATGCCAGGAACATGCTTTACTTCCATGTGAGATTACCAGCAAGGGCCACCTGCAAGGACTGCTTGCAGACACGTGGTGGAACAGAGCAGCATAGCAGGCAGAGAGAGAGAGAGAGAGAGAGAGAGAGAGAGAGAGAGAGAGAGAGACATGGTGCCTAGGGCCCACCCACTTATAGCCATGGGGTTGGGCCTCAGGTACTGAGGAAGAGGTTAGAAGATTGACAGCCTCTGTGTCCCTTGGGATTCTGGGAAGCCCAGACCTAATATACACCAGGTTGGTCTTGAACTCACAGAGATCCTCCTGCCTCTGCCTCTAGGATTAAAGGCCACTACACCCGGCAAACTTGACCATTTTTTAATGATGAAGCAAATCTGTATACTAAAGAGATGGGTGTGCTTGTTTATTTTTACATGAAAGTTAAATCTTGGTTGAATAGTTGATATGGTAGGATGTAAAGCTTTGTCAGTCATTTTCAGAGCCAGCTGGTATTTTGATTTACAATCATCAATGCTGAGAATTCCCCTTTGCCTATGTATATAGTACAAAAAAATGGCAGAAGTAGGTTTAAGGCCATTTCATAAATGGTTGAAAATCTTTCCTAATCCAAGCCTTTTATTGAGGCCAAATTGGTCAGGAAGCTGTGATTAGAATGCCTTCCAGAAGCATGTTCCATATCTTATCCTTTCCTAATTAAAATAGGGATATTTTGGAAATTTCTAAGTTTTCCAGGATCTATGGGATCTGAAGGTAAAATATAGCAGAATTTGTCTCCCAAACTGTGCCACTTGGTGTAAGGATTATCTAAGTATAAGTTCAATTGAGAAAAAGCAGATGTAAGGAAAGCTGTCCTTTTGCCTTAGAGTGTAATGTGCATTTGTGCTGGTTAATCACCAACAATTGTCAATATTTAGCAACAGCACCAGAAGAAACTGGTAATGAATTTTCCTAACTTGCTCTGCTCTTTCATTTAACTGCCTTCCCACAATTTGCTGCCCTAAAAGCCAAAATTATGTATTTTTCAGGTCTCTGAAATTTTCCTTGTGGTGCTGAGGATTGAACCCAGGTCCCTGAATATGCGTCAGCAGCTTATCAACCCAGAGCTACATCCCTGGCTGTATAAGATGGGATCTGCAGGTGGAGAGATGGTTCAGCAGGAAAAGTGCTTGCTGCCAAGCCTGATGACCCCGGGACACATGTGGAAAGAGAGAAGCCACTCCCACCGCTGTCCTTTGACTTCCACATGTGCTCCGCTGCACACAAGTGCCCCTAACAACTAAATGGATAAATTAAAAATATATAGTTAAAAATGTAAAGATACAATGTAATAGCTACCTGTTTGGATCATAGATCCTTGAGTTTCTCCCATGCTTATATGAGATACATGTTAATAAACTAGCATCCTCCTGTTAATCTGTCTTTTATTACAAATGCCCAACCAAGAACCTAAAAAAGCAGAAAAGACATTTTCCTTTATAGGTGTATTAGAAAGACCCTAAAGGGACTGTGCATGTTAATCTCAGTACTCAGGAGGCAAAGGCAGGCAGACTCCAGTGAGCTCTAGGGCAATTTGGTCTACAAAGGGACTCCCTCAAAAAAAAAAAAAAAAAAGAAGGAGCTGGGTGTGGTGGCTCACGCCTTTAATCTTAGCTTTTGGGAGGCAGAGGCAGGTGGATCTCTGTGAGTTCAAGATTCAAGGGCAGCCTGGTCTACCTAGTAAGTTCCAACTTCCAAGACAGCTGGAGCTACAGGAATACCCTATCTGGGGGAGGGGGGGAGGAAGGAAGGAAGGACAGACCCATAGGGCAAACTCCCCAGACCCCTTAGCAGTATGTACAATAGCTGACTACTGTCTTTTTACCTTAGGCCCTAGGAACAGTGGTTAGCATTAAAGTATCAAAAAAAGACCCCCCCCCCAAAAAAATCCTACAGTTAGGGTATGTGGCTCAAAGCATTAATGTTGAGTCATCTACCTCTCTTCACTGGAGTCAATTGGATTTCATCAGGAGAGCCTGACAGTTGCTGCCTAGTCAATTAGTTTAGCTCAGTTTGCAACAGGTCCCTAAAAATGAGATATGTGCACATTAAATTTTCATAAACACTATCAAATTACTCCCTGAGAGACTGTCATCAGTCTCCCTGCTCTGCAGGTTTGGGAAGGTCCTGTCCTGTCACCGCTCTCTCAGGTCTCTTGCTTGTTTTTTTTTGTTTTTGTTTCTTTTAATTTTTTTAATATTAATTTTATTTATTTCTGTATGTATGAATGTACTGTCCCTGCATGCAAGTCTGTGCACCCATGTCGTGCATATCGCGGGGTAGAAGAGCTCCCGGATTCCCCTGGAAACTGGAGTTCCTCCTGGAATTGGGGTTTCAGACGGTTTGGCCGCCATGTGGGTGCTGGGGAGCGAACGCCGGGTCCTCGTAAGAGCAGTTCGGTGCTCTTAACCGCTGGGCCCTCTCTCCAGCCCTCTTGCTTGTTTTTTAATTATTCATTTTTATGATTTATTTTTATTTTTAGTTACATGTATATACCTGTGTGTCTCTGTATGTGTGTGTGTATTGTGTGTGTGTGTGTGTGTGTATTTGTGTGTGTGTGTGAGTACAGGTACCTGTGAGGCCAGAGGAGTTGAGTCTTCCAGATCTGGAGTTGTAAGGCTATTGTGTGGGTGCTGGGAATTGAACTCAGGCCCTCTGGAAAGAACAGGAAATGCTCTTAAACACGGAACCATATGCCTTTATCCTAGAGATTGGGAGGCAGAAGGAGGCAAATCTCTGTGAGTTTGGGAACATCCTGATCTACATAGCAAATTCCAGGACAGCCAGGACTACACAGTGAGATCCTGTCTTTTTAAAAGGGGGTGGGGGAAGGGGATGGAGGGATACCTCAATGATTAAGAGCATTTGTTCCTGCAGAGGACCTGGGCTTGGTTCCCAGCACCCACATGGCAGCTCACAACCATCAAGAACTTCAGTTCCAGGGGATCTGATGTCGTCTTCTACCTCTGTGGTCATTGCACACACGTGGTACACTTACATAAAGGCAGAATACTCATACACATGAAAAAAAATACTGTATGGAAACCAGTGAGCTGGGTCAGCAGGTAAAAGCACTCGCCACACACACCTGCTGACCTGAGGAGTTTCCTTGTGGGAATACATGTTCAGAAGAGAGAGCTGACTCCTGAAAGTGTTGTCTTCTGAGCGCCACATTTGCACACACACAGACACACACACACACAGACACACACACACACACACCCCACAGTAATAATTAACAATTAAAAACATAAAATACTATATTTGATTGCTCAAATGACATCTCAGAGACACAGAAATACCATCTCCTCCCAGCAGTTGTCTTTTTTCCTTGTTTTTTTTTTGAGACAGGGTCTCATGTAGCCCAGGCTAGACTCAAACTCAGTGTGTAGCCCCAGCTTGCCTCGAATCTCTGATCCTTCTGCCTGCCTCCACCTCCCAGTAGCTGGAATTACAAGTATGTGCCACCTGAACAGGGTCTTCCTGAATAGCCCAGGCTGGCCTCAAACTGCAGTCCTTACCTCTACCTCCCTGGGGCTGCTATTGCAGGTGTGCACCAACCATGCCCAGTTTAATGTTTGTTTTTTAGATGGCCATTTGCCAGTCATATTTAAGGAGCTTCCCATGAATTCTAGGCTGATCTCATGGGTTCAGTTACTTGCTTGAACCATGTGTATGGGAGAGGGGTAGAGGCATGATGTCCTCTACTCTGGAACACAGGGAGAACACCAATGATTTCCAGTCTTCCCGTAACTAGCCTCAGTTTCTAGTCAGTAGATACCATCCCGGAGTTAATGCTTGCCTTTATGGTAGTGATTCACAAGAAGGCCAAGTGTGTGTGTGTGTGTGTGTGTGTGTGTGTGTGTGTACCTTACTTAAAACTAGTCAGAGTTAGAGTGCAGAGGGAAAAGTAGCCTGTGTGTTGGCTATGACAGTGGGCCCGAGGAAAGGTGGCTGGTGCTAAAATTCCTTCCCTGTGGAGATGCAAACAATACCTACCCCTCTCTTAAGGTCCACCGAAGCCATTCTACCAAAGTTCACTCTGGGGAAGCAAAGAGCTTATTAGGCTTACTTACAGAGCAGTGAGTAAGGGGTTCCGGGAAGGATCATAGGTGGCCTTAAAATGGCCGCACTGGGTGGAGAGATGGCCTAGCGGTTAAGAGCGCCAACCGCTCCTACAGAGTACCCGGGTTCGATCCCCAGCACCCACATGGCGGCCGAGAACCGTCTGAAACTCCAATTCCAGGAGAACTCCAGTTCCAGGGGAATCCGACACCCTCTTCTGACCTCCGCGGCATTGCACGACACCGGTGCACAAACCTGCATGCAGACAGTACATTCATACACATACAGAAATAAATTAAAAAATAAATGGCCGCACTAAGGGGCTGGAGAGATGACCTAGCGATTAAGAGCACCGACTGCTCTTACAGAGGACCCAGGTTCGAGCCCCAGAACCCACATGGCGGCTGGGAACCATCTTTGACTCCAGTTCCAGGGGAATCCGAGACTGTCTTTTGACCTCCGCGGCATTGCACGACACAGGTGCACAAACCTACATGCAGACAGTACATTCGTACACATAAAAAATAAAACCCTCCTTGAGTTCCTCCCAGCCTCTATACTCCAGGCCTACTGGAAGCTGGAAGCAATGTGCCATTGGGGCAGATCTTCACAGAATGGGCTGGGAGGAGTGGCCGGATACTCAGGTGAGGGGCCCATGACCCTCCATCCCTCCTATTTTGGATGCCAACTGTCCATAAGGCCAGCTCTGATGATCTTTGGCAACGGGCCACAGCTGAGCTGAAGGACCACCAAGATAAAAGGTATCTGACGCTAAGAAAAAGGGCCAAATCAGTCCGAATTGAAAGTAAACCAAGGCAGGCTCTTATTCCAGGAAATGCGCTCTCTCTCTCAGGCTAATCCATGGCCCTCCAGGACCATGAGAAAGCACGCATCTGGGAGGCGGGGAGAGCCTTTTATAGGGGGAAGGGGAGATGGTGACGTGTGGGAATCTGGCCGGTTAAGCCAAGTCAGGGCCTCAGATCTGGAGGTGGGTCTAAGGTCCAGAGGTCTCCTGAGAATCTGGCCTGACCAGAAATGGTCTACGCCAGCTTGGCTTTCTCGCTGGCCCGACCTAACAGTGGCATTTGTCTGGCTCAGAGGGTAGTACTACAGTGGCCTTGACTGCCATTTCTCACCATACCAGAAGACCTTAAAATACGAGTCACCAGGGAACATGAATTCAGAGTGTCTAGGGTGTTCCTCTGTCTCACCCCTCCCACCTCTAGGCCCTTTCTCCCACCCTCCCTTGTAGCATCTCTTCCTTTCCCACTGTGGAGCAGAACCTCTCGTGGTGGGGAGGTCATGGGGTCTGGATTGCTCTGTGCTTGATTATCAGCCAGGTGTGCAACCCCATGAGGTCAGAGGCGGATTTCCGGCAAAGATGATGAGATTCACTTCAGGGGTCTTTCCAGGTCCCGGAGTCACATGGGGCCCCTCCCCTTTCACTGAAGTTTGCAGGAACACTTAAGATATTTTAACGGCCAGCTCCTTCCCCCCGTGACTTCCCTTCTTGTTAATGGGGCTGGAGCAGCTGTGGGCACTTTTGGGGTTCACCCGGAGGAGTATTAAGTAAGGAATGTCATTGAGTCTGGCTAAATAGGCTCCAGTCACATGTTCAATGTCACTCCCAGGGTGAGTTTGGTCAGTTCATCCCGGTGTGGGAATACTGCCAGCAATCCTTTTATCCCCCTCTGCTGACTGCACCTGACTAGAGACAGGAAGCTGAAGGACCTGAGATTGTGTCACATTAAGAGTCTGTCCTCCCAGGATGTGATTTCAGCGTAAAAGCTTCTTGAAAATTCTATCTAAAAGAATTAGGAACTAAAATGTGGGGTGCTGCTTGCTGCTGAAATACCTATTTATGTTACTTAATTTTTCCCAGTTCATCATCCACAGAGGTAACTGATCAGTAATACATCCTTGATGGGTTTATTTTTCTTTCCTTTTCTCATTTTCCCATTCTTTTTACTAGTGTTTCTTGAGTTGACCTCTCCGAATAAACTCTATTCAAAAGAAAGAAAGAAAGAAAGAAAGAAAGAAAGAAGGAAGGAAGGAAGGAAGGAAGGAAGGAAGGAAGGAAGGAAGGAAGGAAGGAAGGAAGGACTGGCTGAAAAGATGGCTCAGCAGTTAAGAACGCACACACCCATACAGGACAGCTCACACTGCCTGGAACTCCAATTCCAGGGGATTCAACGCTGCCTGACCTCCAAAGATACCTACATACAGGCAGTGCATATAAAACCCAGTCAAGCACACATACACACATAAATAAAAAATAAATAAGCAAATCTTATTAATTAACATCCTGTGGTACCTGGCCAACAAACAACGTGGGGAGGCCGTCCCATAGAAAGTTCGGCCAGTCATCAGGCATGTAAAATCATAAGCAGGAGACTCAGACTGTCATTGGCTCAGTCTAAACAGAAGTTCTTTCCTGTCAAGAATTAGCCCAAGGGCTGGAGAGATGGCTCAGACCCAGGTTATGGCTAACAATCACCCCAAACTCAAGTTCCAGAGGATCCAACAGCTTCTTCTGATCTCTGTGGGCATTGCACAACATGGGTGCACTTACATACAGACAGACAATACACTCACATAAAATAATAATAAATAAGATATTTTTTTAAAAAGAATTTAGTCAATAAAATAATGAAACAAAAAACATGCTTGGCAGAATGCATGAGCTCTGGTAGGGTGGGGGGCAGGGAGGGGGCACAGGTCTAGATTTTATTTGAAATTTTGTATGAAATGCACAAAGCTTCAAAAAAATTGGCTTTGAAAAAAATGTAAAAAAAAGAGAAAAACTAAAAAGTAAAAGAAGCTAAAAAAAATAATGAAACAAGTACAATTATACATGAATAATTTCTATTTTTCCTTTTTTAAAATTGCTTTACATTTGCTTATTTATTTAGTTAGTTAGTTATTGTGTTTGTGTGTGTGCACATACAATGGTACCTATAAGCAGATCAGATTTTTTACCAAATCACAAGAAATCAGTTTTATTAGAATTTCTACAGATACCAAGCACAAAATTATAGCAATTCCATAAAGCCAATACATCTATCTGTGTATGAATTCACATACCGAATCTTTTAATAACTAATAATAAAAATGAAATTTTAGAGCTGGTGAGATTGTTCGGCAGATAAAGGCACTTGCTACCAAGCCTGATTGATTGACCTGAATTCACTCCCTGGGACCCAAATTATGGGGAGAGAAAACTGATTAAAGTTGTCTTCTGACCGCCATTCATGGCACCTGCAACCCCACTGTCTAATAAATAAATAAATAAATAAATAAATAAATAAATAAATAAATGTAATAAGCTATATAAACTATTCAAAAAACAAAGAAGAAAGAAAACAAATGAATCATTCAAAAGATGGAGATGAACAGAGACTTCACAAGTGAGGAATTAGAGATGGCTGAGAAACATCTTAAAAAATGTTCAACATCGCTAATAATTAAGGAAATGCAAATTAAAACCACTTTAAGATATCATCTCACTCTGATAAGACTGGCTAGGATCAAGAAAACAAATGATACCAAATGCTGGAGAGGTTGTGGGGAAAGGGGAACACTCACCCACTGCTGGTGGGAATGTAAACTTGTACAACCACTATGGAAAGTGTGGAGAACCCTTGGAAGACTCAAAATGAGCTTACCACCTGACCCAGTCATACCACTCCTGGGTATATACCCACAAGACTCATCTTACCACAGAGATACATGCACAGCCATGTTTATTGCAGCTCTCTTCACAATAGCAAAAAGCTAGAATCAACCCAAGTATCCCTCAACTGATGAGTGGATAGAGAAAATGTGGTACATGTACACAATTGAGTTCTATGCAGCAGTAAAGAAAGATGACATCATGAACTTTGCTAGTAAATGGATGGAACTAGAAGATATTATGTTAAGTGAGGTAACAAGTCCCAGAAAAACAAACGACGAATGGTATCCCTCATCTGTGGATGCTAGCGCCGATTACCTAGTTGTAAGCATTTCTTGTGCATAGCCCCTTGAGCTTTTGTCCAAATAGCTGGGTGTGATGCATATTGGAAAGGAGGAGGAGGAGGAGGAGGAGGAGGAGGAGGAGGAGGAGGAGGAGGAGGAGGAGGAGGAACAGAAAAGACTTCGTCAAAGAACTGACTGAAAACGTGAACTTCTGCTCGGAAACAGTCAACTTCTACATCAAGAATTTTGAGAAAGACTGAGAAGAAGAATGCACAAGCTCTGGTGGGGTGGGTGGGGGTAGGGAGGGGGACACAGCTCTAGATTTGATTTGCAACATAATCTTGTACAAAAAATATAAAACAATAAATTTAAAAAATTAATTAATTATGCATGCTGGGAAGGGCAGACTTGTCTGTTTTCTAAGAAATATGGTAACTGGGCCGGGCATGGTGGTGCATGCCTTTAATCCTAGCACTTGGGAGGCAGAGGTAGGTGAATCTTTGTGAGTTAAAGGCCAGCCTGGTCTACAGAGTGAGTTCCAGGACAGCTGGGGCTACAGGGAGACCCTGTCTCGGGGAAAAAAAAAAAAAGAAATATGGTAATTAGCCAGGAGTGAAGGCTTTCACCTCAAATCCCAGCAATCTGTGAGGCTGGGGCAGGAGAATTAAAGCAAGTTCCAGGCCAGCCTGAGCTACCTAGCAAAATCCTATCTCACAGCCACCTCCCAAATGTTACAAAACAGTTATCCTCCAGAGAGGCTACAGAGACAGTACTGGAAAAACATAGCAAACAAGCCTTGTCCAGGTAGTCAGGTATGACCTTAGGAGACAGCAGGAGATTTCTCCAGATTTTATGTTTAATGCATCTATTCACTTGAAATGTGTAGTTTCTTGGCACTTCTTTCCACATGTCAAAATAAATACTGATAATCACTACTGACTTGGCATTCATATTTTTATATTTTTTGTCTTTATTCTCCTGTACCCAGCCAAGTCCAGAGGCATCTGTGTAGGCTGGCCTCAGGCCCTTTGCACAAAGCCTAGACTTGCTCTGGCTAAATCGAACTGCAATTCTGAGGCTCCCAGTAAGGCTGCCAGCCCAATCCCCCTTTCCTCAGTCTCTCCCAGTGAAGTTGTATTTCTCCTGGAGTTTTTGTCTTTCTCACTGAGTTAATTCCAGCCAACCTGTCTTCCCAGGTATTAAATTCTTGTAAAATCAGGAGCAATGATTTTTGCGATGCCTGGCAGGTAAAAGTGGGGTAAGCTTATTAAATTTGGTCTTCTTAAAAGCTCACAGACTGGGGCTGGAGAGATGGCTCAGTGGTTAAAAGCGCTGACTGCTCTTGCAGAGGACCTGGGTTCAATTCCCAGCACACACATGGCGGCTAAGAACCATCTTTAAGCCAGGCATGGTGGCGCATGCCTTTAATCCTAGCATTTGGGAGGCAGAGACAGGTGGATCTCTGTGAGTAACAGGCCAGCTGGGATTATAGAGAGACCCTGTCTCAAAAAAAAAGCTCATATCTGAGATCTTCCGAGACCAGCTGAGGCAAGCGCAGGTAGGTAGGCAGCAGCTGGGTGCTTCGGCAAGGCTGATTGTTCATTGACTTAATATAGTTAATCCGTTAATCCAGTTGTCTTTGGCTTAATTGGCTTTTGTGGCTGTGGGGATGGAGTTATCCTCGCAGCTGGTATAAAAGGTAGTGTTGTGTGAGTCTTGAGATCTGAGATTTCCCAAGACCAACTGAGGCAAGGGGCAGGTGCCTGCCCACAGTCCCCTGCCCCAAATGGGATTACGAAGAGGCATCTGAAGGAGGCAAGCAAAGCAAGCCTTCAACACAGTGAAGAGGCATTTAGGACTTACATTGGAATACAGGCAAGGAGAAGCCCATATGCCAGGAACACGAAGAAGAGACAACATGGGAAAGGGGCAGGATAATCCCACACCAAGCTCTACCAACCCTATGGAAGATTCCTACAGTGGGATCCCTCTGGGTATGGCCCAGGACACAGATATCAGAACACAATTGGGAACATATTTAAAGAACTACAAAATTATAAAGAGCAAATCAAAAAACTAAGAAAAGAGAATGAATTGTTCCCTCTCAAGTGCTTTTGGCTGTAGTGTTAGAATCATTCACTTGTTGCTCTTTCTGTTTTCTAATGTAGGCACCCAGGGCTTATAAATGTCCCTTCTTAGGACTGCTTTTAAGGTATCCATAGGTTTTGTTTGTTTGTATTGTTCATTGTTCATTCAGTTCCAGGAAGCTTTTATTTCTTTCCTTTATCTCTTCCTGACCCATTCATTATGCAGAAGAGTGTGTTTGTTTAGGTCTCCATGTGTTTTTGTAAGCAGTAGGGCTTATCCAGGTGTTTATGTTTTGGGCTTTTTTGAGCTGTGGTCTGATAGAATGTCCATGAAATTATTTCAATCTTTTTTGTATTTGTAGAGGTTTCTTCTGTGTCCCAGTTGTGGTCCATTTTGGAGAAATGTTCCATGGGGTGCTAGTAGAAAGTGTATTCTCGTTGTTTGGGTGAAATATTCAAAGTAAGAGTGTCTGTTAGGTCTGTTTGGTGTATCATGTCGTTCAGTCCAGATATCTCTCTGTTTATTCTTTGGTCCTGTTGACCTATCCAAAGGACTTTCAGTGGGGGTATTGAAGCCCCCTACTATAGTGTACTATGGGGTTAGTGTGTGACTTGTGGTCTTGGAGAATTGTCTTTATTAAGTATGGTGCACCAGAGTTTGGGTATTATATTCATAATTGTGAAATCTTCTTGGTGAATTGTCCTTTGATAAAAATGTAATGGCCTTCTTGTCTCTTCCTGATTTCTTTTACTTTGAAGATCTATTTTAGTCTGATAATTCAAAATCAAACACCTGACCAAAAAAAAAAAAAAAAAAAGCCGGGAGGTGGCAATGCCTTTATCCTTAGCACTGGAGGCAGAGGCAGGCGGAATCTTTGTGAGTTCAGGCCAGCCTGGTCTACAGAGTGAGTTCCAGGACAGCTGGGGCTGAAGGGAGACCCTGTCTCGAAAAGACCAAAAAAAAAGAAATAGCAACCACCCTGCTTCTTTTTGTAACCATTTGCTTGAATATTTTTTTCCATCCTTTCAACTTTAAGGTGGTGCCTGTCTCCTTGAAGGTAAGATGTGTATTTCTTATAGACAAGCAATATGATGGATTCTGTTGCTAATCCAATCTCCCAGTCTATAGTCTTTTGATTGGGAAATTTAGTCCATTAATTTAAGGTTTATGACTGATAGGTTTTGTTGCTTCCTTTTGCCTTGTTATCCATTTGCGGTTGGGTTTTAGAGTTTTCAATTTCTGACGTATGCTTTTAGTGATTTCTCTTATAGGTTGGCCTGGGTGTTGTTGCTCTTTCTTCGATCTTTGAATTGCTTCAAAGTAGTCATCTGAAGGGTTGGTTTTCTGAACATGTATTCTTTCACTTGTTTAGGTCATGGAAGGTTTTTCTCTCGTCCTTCAATTTCTATAATCGACATATTTGCTGGGTATATAACCTCGGGTTGTAGAATCATTGTTCCTTTAACCAACTGGGATGTCTTTGCTCCAGTTCTCTTCTTGCTTTTCATCAGTGTGTTGCATTGAGAAGTCAGTTGTAAATTCTGATAGGTTTCCTTTAATCTTTTTTGTTTGTTTGTTTTTCTCTTGTGGTCTTAATGGATTTTGTTCTTTGTTTTGGGTTTGTAGGCATTTTAAACTATGATATGGTGTGGCAAGTTTTCTTTTTGATCTTGTCTGTTTGGAGTTCTATGTGCTTCTTGTTTGTATTGGTTTGCCTTTTTTTAAGTTTGGGGAAGTTTCATCTATTATTCTGTTGAAGATCTGATCAATACCATTCTCCTGGGATTCTTCTCCTTCCTCTACTCCTATGGTGCAGAGGTTTGATTCTTTTCATAGTGTCCCACAGTTCCTGGTTGTTCCATTTTTTTGTATTTTTAAATTTTTCATAATCTTTCCTTGAGGTTTTTAGTTGTTCTGTGTTATCTTCCAGGTCTGATATTCTTTGTTCTGCTTCCTCCATTCTGTTTCGAGGCTTTTTCCATTCCTTTCCTCTTGATTGGATGAGTGTTTGATTTCTTTTTTTCATTTCCTCTTCTGATTTCTTTAGTATTTCTACTTCTTTTTGGAGCTTCTCAAATGTCTTCCTGTAGCTCTTTGCTTAGCTGGTTGATTTCTTTATCTTTTTCAGCATGGCTATCTTTCAGTGTTTCCAGTTCTTTCCGAGAAGTTTTTCATTCTCTCTCTCTAGGTCCTTCTTGAGTTCNNGGATGAAAAAGCTCAAGGGGCCATGCACAAGAATACTTACAACAGGTAATCGGCCTAGCACCACAGATGGAGGGATACCATTCGTCGATTTGTTTTTCTGGGACTTGTGTACTTCACTCAGAATAGTCTTCTAGCTCCACCATTTACTAGCAAAGCTTCATATGTTCATCTTTCTTTCTGCTGCATAGAGACATCCATTGTGTTAGATGTGCCACATTTTCTCTATCCACTCATAGTAAGAATTTGAGGATCTTTCTTCGCTCCTTGGCTATTGTGAGAAAGAGACTGAAATTAAACATGGCGTTGCATGTATCACCGCTGGAGAGGTGGTCTTTTATTTGACAGCTAGGAGTGTATGCTGGTGGCAGGTGTGGCAAGTTCATTCCGAGTCTTCAGATTCTCCCACACTGCTTCCATAGTGGCTGTATGGGTTTACATTCCCACCAGCAGGTAGATGATATCCCCTTTCCCCACAACCTCTCCAGCACTTGGAATCATTTGTTTCTTGATCCTAGCGCAGTCTTATTATGAGATAATGATATCTTAAAGTGGTTTTGATTTTGGGGATTTTCCAAAGCAGTTGGGAGTGATGCATATTGGAAACAACAACAACAACAACAGAAAGGACTGCATCGAAGAACTGACTGAAACAGTGAACTTCTGCTCAAAATAGTCAACTTCCACATGGAGAATATTGAGAAAGACTGAGAAAGAGATGAAAAGCATGTTTGGCAGAATGCATGAGCTCTGGTGGGGTGGGGGAATGGAGGGGGACACGGGTCTAGATTTGATTAAAAAATAAATAAATTAATTAATTAAAAAAAAGCTCACAGACAACCACTTACTCTGTTACAAGGGAAGAGAGGCCTGGAAAAGAAACCGAACTAGTGATTGGTCTCATGTCCAAGATGATCCAACACCTTCTTCTGATCTCTGTGGGCACTGCACGATACAGGTGCGCTTACATACATGCACTGGAGATATCCTCTGCTCAACCAGTTTATGTTCACAATAAGGAAGTTCTGCTGAGTAAGGCTGAAAGCGTTTGCTTATTGAAAAAGAAATCAAGAAAAGGCTGGCTTGCGCATTATGCAGATTCTCAAGCTGCTGGCTGAAAGAGGTTAATGTAATTAGGTAGCTGCTAGCATGTGACAGGCCAGCTCTGTGGTCTGTGAATCTTTCCAGCCTACTTGTTTTCTGCACAGAGCTGAGTTATTCAGAGATAGACCAATAAAGCCTCCAGCTGAGTTACAGATCTCTATTCTTCTTCCCCTCTTTCTGTTATGTTCTTTTCCCTTTCTCTTATCCCTCCTGTATACCCACTTTAAACTTGAAAGTTCTGATTTTGTATATATGTGCATTAAAAAAATAAAATATGTAGCTTTGGATGTTCTTATTTATTTATACTTTTATAAATGTGTTTATTTTTATTTTATGTGTATGGGTGTTTTTCCTGCATGTATGTATGTATGCGTACAACATGCATGCCTGATGCCTGAGGAAGTCAGAAGAGGGTTGTTGGATCCCCTGGAACTGGGGTTACTTACAGATATCATGAACTGCCATGTGGATCCTGGGAACTCAATTCAGGTCCTCTGCAAGAGCAGCAAATGCTCTTAACCACTGAGTCATCTCTCCAGCTCTCGTTATGTTTTTTAACTCTCTCTCTCTCTCTCTCTCTCTCTCTGTGTGTGTGTGTGTGTGTGTGTGTGTGTGTGTGTGTGTGTGTGTGTGTCTACATGGGGGTTGGTGAGAGGCCAGCCTTTGGCAATCAGCTCTTTCCTTCCTGGTCAGGCTTGGCTGCAGGCTCCTTTTCCCATTGAACCATCTTGCCTGACGTTTTTGGTTACTTCTGAGACAGGGTCTTGCTATGTAGCCTAAACTAGCTTTAAATTCCTGGGAATCACTCTGCCTCAGCCTCCCGTGCTAGGGTTATAGGTGATCACCACCACATTCTGCTGCAGTTTGTGTTTTTCTCAAGGCAGGCCCTCACTATTGAGTTTGAGCTTGCTTCAGCCTCAGGATCCTTCTGCCCTAGTGGTGGGATCACAGATGAGCACCTCCACACCTGTGTGTAGCCTCGTCTTTTTTTGAGTGCATGTATTTCATTTATGGACTATGTTCACATTGTTCTCTGTCATTTTCACTCAATGCTATTTTTGAGCTCTACAGATAGTGACTCACATGTGCTCTTTGTATAGCCCTCAGATAGGCAATGGAGATATCTCTGGTCTGTGAACTGTTGCTAACCTTGACTGCTGAGAGAAATTAATTTGGGTTGTGGAGAATTCTCAGTGAGTTAAGGCACTTGCCACCAAGCCTGACAACTTGAGTTCAATCCCCAGAATCCACATGATGGAAAGAAACAATTCTTGAAAGTTGTCCTCTGACCTCTGTGACATGCATATTCATACACACACACAGCCTCAACAACACACCACAATATTATTATATATATATATACTATATTACTATATATATATATAATATATAAATAAGTGAAAAAAGAAATCAATTCTGATTACAGTGAAATCCAACAAAAGTTTGCACATGGGTGACACATTGCAACCTTGTGGAAGACATCTCCCACTCAGACCTCAACAAAAGATTCCTGTGTTTTCTTCAGTTAAGCCTCATCTGGCTTTGCATATGATATAATAATAAATCCAGGGCTGGAGAGATGGCCTAGCGGTTAAGAGCACCGGCTGTTCTTGCAGAGGACCTGGGTTCGATCCCCATTAACCACATGGCTTTTAAGAACCGTCTTTGACTCCAGTTCTGGGGAAATCCGACATCTTTCTCACACATCTGCAGCATTGGCACACTCGGGTGCACAAACCTATATGCAGACAATACATTCATACACATAAAAAATTAATAAAATTTAAAAAAATTAAAAAAATAATAAATCCAGCCTTTTCTCTGAATCGTGCTCCAGTTTACAACCATTTCCCACCCCCATGTAGCCCATCATTTCTCCATTAGTGTGTTGACTTCCTGTTATTAGCCCAGAGTCAAGGGTATATACCTGACTTGTCTATTGTGTTCCACGAGTCTGCTGGCCCCCACCTACTTGAGCGTATGATTGAACTAAAATTCCAGTTACATGGAAACTTAGTAAAATGCCAATTACTCTTGAGTTTAAAAAATTACATCATAAGACAAAATATTTAATGGACCTAGCAGCCAAACTACCTTGGGACATTCATCACCCTGTGGGTCAGTTAGAACGTGGTACTGCTCTGGGTAGAAGCAGCTCAAGGGCCTGGGAGCAGGGAAAAGAGGGTCCCTTTGGGTAAGGAAGCAGCCTATCTTCCTTTCTGCAGAAAGCCTTCACCCACCACACCGCCATCTTGGCCTGACGAAGGGTGGAAAGCTCATAACTCCACATGGCTGCTCTGACTGTGTGCGAAATGGAGGGGTCAGGTGAAGGCACACCTTAGGAAGAAATTAATGACTTTAAATATATTTTTAAGGAAAAGTAGCAGAGAGCAAAAACGAATTCAGCAGTTAACTCAAGAAATTAGAAAATATAACAACAGTGCAAACCGAAAGAGAAGGAAGTGACCATAAAGACAGGAATTAGTGGAATCACATACTAACACACTGCTACAAAGCATTTCAGAAAATTGACAAAAAATATTGTATTGTTGGGACTTTCAAGATGGCTAAGCAGGTAAAGTTGCTTGAAAACACAAGCCTGAGGACCTGAGTTCTGTCTGCAGAATCTGTGTAGAGGTAGATGGTCTCAAAAAGACCAAAATAATAATAAATATAATAATAATAATAATAATAAATATATACAATAATTAAAGAACTGATAATACCAAAGGTATTTAGGCTGTTTCATTGAAGGGAAGAGATTACAGAGGAAGCCATGTGCCACTGTCCAAGTGCCAGAGTATGAATGAGTCCAGGGATTTTTTTTAAAAATGGTCTCTGGTTGCTGGGCGTGGTGGTGCACGCCTTTAGTCCTAGCACTTGGGAGGCAGAGGCAGGCGGATCTCTGTGAGTTCAAGGCCAGCCTGGTCTACAGAGTGAATTCCAGGACAGCCAGAGCTACAGGGAGACCCTGTCTCAAAAAGACCAAAAATAAATAAATAAATAAATAAATAAATAAATAAATAAATAACATGGTCTCTGGTCAGAAGGATGGTGGCACAGCATAAGAGAAAAAGAAAAAAAACATCTGTTAGCAAACAGGGGTCAAAGATCAGGTCTTCAGAGGTCTGGAAAGAAGAAAAAACTGGAAAGGAAAAGTTTTTAGTTATAATACCTGTGGAGAAAATAATTTGGACAGATAAGAAATATAAGCAGTGCAGAAACCTAGGAACCCGAGTTCAAATCAGGCTTTTGAAAAATTTAAGAGGCATGCCAAAGTAAACAATTTAATTTTTTTGTTTTTGTGCACAATATAGAATGGAAGAAGTATGAAGTGGCCACTTTGTTTTGACAAAAAACACACATGAGATCATGGACACATGCCAGAAAAAGGTTAGGAGGTCCTTTTTGGGGGAGAGCTGGCAAGCACTTTGCCAGATCAAAAATATCTCGGGCCCCTACTGAGTTCATGGCACCATTATATTAGGTTATAAAAGGTGCAAACCCCAGATAAAAAGGCACATGAGGCATAAGTCTCTACAGGAGCATGATTTTCTTCCATGTGGGACTGCCAGAGCAGGCCACCTGCAGACACATGGTGGAACAGAGGCAGGAGCAAGGCAGGGGCAAGATGGCAACTGGGGCCCACCCATTTATAACCATGGGGTGGGGCCTCAGGTACAGGGGAAGAGGTCAGGAGATTGACAGCCTCTGGAGGAAGTGCGTATCTGCATGTCCCTTGGAATTCTGGGAAGCCCAGACCTAACACTACTAAATTTGGAAAACCTAAGAGAGGGGCTGGAGAGATGGCTCAGCAATTAAGAGTGCTGACTGCTCTTGCAGAGGACCTACGTTTGACTCCCAGCACCCAAATGGTGGCTAAGAACCATCTTTAAGCCGAGTGTAGTGGTGCACGCCTTTAATCCTAGCACTCGAGAGGCAGAGGCAGGTGGATCTCTGTGAGTTTGAGGTCAGCCTGGTCTACAGAGTGAGTTTCAGGCCAGCTGGGGCTGAAAGGAGACCCTGTCTAAAAAAAAATTAAAAAAGAAAGAAAAGAAAAGAAAAGAAAACCTAAGAGAAATGGATGAATACCTGAAATCCTGGGAATCACAAAAACTTAACCAAGAAGAGATTAACAGTTTAAATAGACCTGTAATATATGAAGAAATTGAAAATGTAATAAGAAACCTCCCAAGTAAAAAAATCCTAGGCCCAGATGGTTTCACAGCAGAATTATATAAAACATTTAAAGAAGACTTACAACCATTATTACTCAAATGGTTTAGAAGGATACAAGCAGAGGGAAATCTCCCAAATTCCTTTTATGAAGCCAGCATCACTCTAATACCAAAACCAGGCAAAGATACAACCAAAAAAGAGAAGTATAGACCCATCTCATTAATGAACACAGATGCACAAATTCTCAACAAAATACTTGCCAACCGCATACAGACCTACATCAAAAAGATCATCCATCATGACCAAGTAGGATTCATACCAGAGATGGTTCAACATAAGAAAATCAATAAATATCATAAAACACGTAAATGGATTGAAAGACAAAAACCACATGATCATCTCAATTGGTGCAGAAAAAGTCTTCGACAAAATCCAACATCTTCTCATGCTTAAAGTCCTAGAGGGAACTGGACTGGAGGGATCATTTGTCAATATAATCAAAGCCATACACAGGAAACCCACAGCCAACATCATTCTAAATGGAGAAAAGTCAGAAGTATTCCTTTAAAGGTAGGAACTTGGCAAGGCTGCCCCCTGTCGCCAATCCTCTTCAATATAGTGTTTGAAACACTTGCTAGGGCAATAAGGCAAGAAAAGGAAATTAAAGGAGTATTAATTGGAAAAGAGGAAGTCAAGCTTTTTGCAGACAATATGGTAGTTTACCTAAGGGGTGCTAAAAACTCCACCAGAAAACTCCTAGAAACAATTAAGAGTTTTAGTAAAGTGGCAGGATACAAAATTAACCTAGAAAAATCAGTAGCCTTTCTTTATACCAACAATAAGCAACTGAAAAAGGAATACAAGGAGACCTTCCCATTCACAATAGCTTCAAAAACAATAAAATACCTAGGAACAAACCTAACCAAAGATACCAAAGATCTCTACAACAAAAATTTTAAACTTCTGAAGAAGGAAATTGAAGAAGACATCAGGATATGGAAAGACCTCCCATGCTCATGGATTAGAAAAATTAATATAGTAAAAATGTCCATTCTACCCAAACTCTTGTACAGATTTAATGCAATCCCAATTTAAATCCCCAAGAGTTTCTTCACAGGCTTGGAAAAAAATCCTTAATTTCATGTGGAAAAACAAAAGACCCTGAATAGCCAAAGCAACCGTGAGTGAAAAGAGCAACACGGGGGGATCTCTATACCAGACTTCAAACCATACTACAGAGCTATAGTCATAAAAACAGCTTGGTACTGGCACAAAAACAGACCTGTAGACCAATGGAACAAGACTGAAGATCCAAACTTGAGCACATACAATTTCAGCCACCTCATATTTGACAAGGGTCCAAGAAGACACAATAGAGGAAACAGCATCTTCAGCAAATGGTGTTGGCAAAACTGGATCACCACTTGTAGAAGAATAAAATTAAACCCCTACCTCTTGTCCTATACAAAAATCAACTCCAAATGGATCAAAGACCTCAATGTGAAACCCAAAACTCTGAAGGTGAGAGAAGAGAAAGTTGGCAACAGCCTACAAGACATAGGCATAGGAAAAGACTTTCTAAATTAGACAGCAGCTGCACAGGAAATAAGGTGGATAATTGACAAGTGGGACCTCATCAAACTCAAAAGCCTCTGTACAGCTAAAGAAACAATCAGGGAAGTGAAGAGAAAACCCACAGAGTGGGAGGAAACCTTCACCACTGATACACCTGACAGAGCATTAACCTCCAGAATATATAAACTACTCAAAAAACAAAGAAGAGAGAAAAAAAATGACCCACTCAAAAGATAAAGAGCTGAACAGAGACTTCACAAGTGAGGAATTAGAGATGGCTGACAAACATCTTTTTTTTGAAATATTTATTTATTGTCAACATGTATTCACTATTGCTCTGTGAACAATAAGTTCATCATCATTTCCGTGTCCATCGCACCAAGAACTCTCCACTTCCTTCCACCCCTCTTCCCCGTATACCTTTTCCATGCCTGAGTCACCACTGTTTTCTTCTCTTTCCTGTGGAGGTCAACTTTAATTTGCAAGTATGATAAGAACATGTATGATTTTTTTTCTCTTCCTGCATGACATATATCACATGTTGAAATAGTTACTTTTCTCTGGCTGTGATAGAATTCCCTGATTTAAAAAAATGAATTTTAGAGCAATAGAAAATTTCTTTGATGTATATTTCCAGAGAGATATTGTTTACCATGGTGGGGAAGGGCATGGCATCAGGAATGTTAAGACTCCCTGGCCTTCAGGATGCGGAGACCTCACATTCCATCACAGGAATCAGAGGGAGCAACCACAAATTGGGACCAAGATAGAAACTCTTTTTATTTTTTTTATTTTATTTTTATATGTATATGAATGAACTGTCTGCATGTAGGTCTGTGCGCCCGTGTCATGCAATGCCACGGAGGTCAGAAGAGGGTCTCGGATTCCCCTGGAACTGGAGTTCTCCTGGAATTGGAGTTACAGATGGTTCTTTGCCACCATGTGGGTGCTGGGGATCGAACCCAGGTCCTCTGCAAGAGCAGTGGGTGCTCTTAACCGCTAGGCCATCTCTCCAGCCCCAGGATATAAACTCTTAGTGCTCAGCCCCATCAAATGCACTTCATCTTGCACGTCTCCATAAGCCTGCTGATGGTTCCATGACTCTCCTGAGCAGTGTACCAAGTAGCGACCGCATGTTCACATGTACATATCTATGAGCCATCTTTCTGTTTCAAGCCACCACCACACAGTCTTTGACTTTGGGGGCAGAGGTAGAAGAAACAGCTCTTCAGAGGTGTGCGTGCATGGGGCAGATACCTCAAAGAAAGTGTCCTTCAATCCCATGTTGGTGAATAAATGAGATTATTGTGGTACTTAGAGAGGAAATGTGTCTCTCAGAGACCTCCACCCCAACCACTTCTAGCCCTTGTCATTTTTTTTTTTTTGCTGCCTTATACCACATTTTTCTGTGACCTTTGACTGTAATGTAATGTAGAGAGAAACATCTTTAAAAGTGTTCAACATCACTAATAATTAAGGAAATGCAACTTAAAACCCTTTAAGATATCACCTCACCCTGATAAGACTGGCTAGGATCAAGAAAACAAATGATACCAAATGCCACTGCTGGTGGGAAAATAAACTCGTACAACCACTATGGAAAGCAGTGTGGAGAACCCTTTAAAGACTCAAAATGAGCCTACCACCTCATCCAGTCAAACTACTCCTGGGTATATACCCACAAGACTCATCCTACTGCAAAGATACATGCACAGCCATGTTTATTGCACCTCTCTTCACAATAGGAAAGAGCTAGAACCAACCCAAGTGCCCTTCAGCTGTTGAGTGGATAGAGAAAACGTGGTACACCTACACAACAGAATTCTATGCATCCGTAAAGAAAGATGACATCATGAACTTTGCAGGTAAATGGATGGAACTAGAAGATATGTTAAGTGAAGTAACACAGTCCCAGAAAAACAACGAGTCATATCCCTCATCTGTGGATACTAGCACCAAGTACCTAGTTGTAAGGCAAACTGAGCAAAGTTAATGTTATATTCCTCGTGATCTGAAAACAACTGTGCTCTTATATTGTGAATCCCTTAACAGGTTATAGAACTAACCTACCATTTATTTTCAGACTTTGGAATTTTTGGCATATGGGTGGAGGTTATGTACACATATTTTAGAGTAATATAAAATCAAAAGAATGAGGATTAAAAAGAGAGAGAGGGAAGCTGCATTCTCTGCAGTGGGTTAGTAGGAAAGATCCCCTGAAGACAAGACCCCATCCGTCCAGAGCTCCAGGATGTAAAAATGCAAATTATTTTTAAGGAGATAGCATTTCCACAGGAATTCCCTGCTCTAAAAACAATTATCTAGGGCAATGTTTTCCCAAGTTCAGACAAGCATGAAGCGGCCCCATAAACAGGTATGGCAGTCGGGGCGAAGGACTTCTTGAGCTGGCAGCAGAGTTTGGTAATGGCATCCACATGGTGCTGGTTTTGCAAGAAGGTGAAATTCAAAAGTGAGGAGATCGTGGAAGCTTGTGCCAAGATTTCAGAAAGCTTCTGAAGCCAGACAGTGTGTGCCAGGATCAGATTCTTTGCCTGCAGCTCACGAGTAGGGTTGATGTGAAGCTGTGAAGATGAAGCCTAAGCTGCAGTGGAGATCCCGAAATATTGGAATTGCTGTAGATATGGAATGTCTGTGAAGGGAAGCAGCAGGAACCAGCTGAAACCAGCCCAGGAAAGAGGTCACATGTGTTACAGACAATAGAACCAGGTGGGCAGAGACACCCAAGCTTTTTGGAGTCCAGATAATGCTACCCCAAACCTCCGATCCATGAAGGCACAGGATCTGGTGTTTGCTCTGATGGGTTTTCATCTTGCTCATTTATCTTTACTTGCTATGCTTCCATTTCTCCCTTTAGAAAAGGAATATTTACTCTCCACTAGTGTATATTCAATGTATATGACTTGTTCTTTCTTTTTGAGACAGAGTCTCTGTGTATAGCCCCAGCTGGTCTGGAACTCACTATGTAGACCAGGCTGGCCTTGAACTCACAGAGATCCACGTGTCTCTGCTTCCCAAGTGCCAGGATTAAAAGTGTGCACCACCAAGCCCAGCTCTTTATTTTTATTTTGTATCTTTAAGTGTTTCTAACTTTTCGATTTGCATGTGTGCTCATACATGTGCATGACTGCTATGGTACGTTTATGGATGACATAGGGGGACAACTTTTGGGACTTGATTCTCTCTTTCCACCATGTGAACCCTGAGAATCAAACTCAGTTTACCAGGTTTGATAGCAGGTACCTTCACCCACGGAGCAATCTTGCCACACACACTGTCTTTTTATGTTAGAGGCTCAAAGTTAAGAGTTTTTCCTGAGGCTCAGAGGAAACTTTGAACACAGACTTCTGAACAGAGCTGTTACGATTTTGGGTTAGCTGGGTGTGGTGGCTCATGCCTTTAATCCCAGCACTCAGGAGGTAGAGGAAGGCAGATCTCTGTGAGTTCAAAGCCAGCCTGGTCTACAGAGCAAGTTCCAGGCCAGCTGGGGCTACAGGGAGACCCTATCTCAAAAAGAAAAAAAAAAAGATTTTGGGAGTCTTGACACTGGATTGAATGCATTGTGAGATGAGCGTGAATCTTTGGGGGATTAGGAATGGAATATTATGACATGACAAAAGGTGGACTTGTGATGACTGCACCTCATTGTCAACTTCACTGGCTTTAGAATCATCTAGGAGACACACCTCTGTGTTTGAGGCTTTTTCTAGAGACGTTTAATTGAGGAGAGAAGATCCACCATGAACTCACACTGAGGAAGATTGGATACATAAACCTGATTCAGCATGCCTTAACATATATCACAGAATGCATGAAATCCTGTGCATGGGGTATGGAGGGGTGTGGATAAGGGAGGGGGGTCTATTATGATCAAGATGTACGTGCAAAATGCACAAAAATTCAGTTAAAATATACATTGGAAAAACAATATTTTAAAAGCTAAAAATAAATAATTCTTAAAGTTTTTTTTTTTTTAAGTAACAGACAATAACAGGATGGTGAGTAGGCGGGTAAATACAAAAACTTCTATTTCTGTCTTAATTTCTCTATAAAATAAAACCAGTTTCATCAAAAATAGTAAAAAAAAAAAAAACAAGAACCCATCAGTTGGCTGTGTGAACGTGGATTGATTTGTAGTTCCACTATTCTGCTCTATTGGCCACATAGCTGTTTTATGGTAGTACCAACCTGTTTTGATTACTACAGCTCTCTTGCATATTTAGAAGTCAGGTATTTGGATACATGGCTCAGCAGTTAAGAGCATTAGCTGCTCTTATAGAGGACCAGGGTTTGATTCCCAGCACTCACAAGGTGGCTAACTACTGTCCATGACTCCAGTTCCAGGGGATTTGATACTCTCTTCTGACCTCCATGGGCACTGCACACACAGGTGCCCATACACACATGCAAGCAATACACTCATACACATAAAAGAATTTTTAAAAAACGTAAAGTATTTGTGATGCCCCCTAGTTTCTATTTTCTTCCCTTAGAACTGCTTTGCCTATTTGGGATGATACTGCCTCCATATGAGTTTTAAAAACTGTTCATATTTCTGTGCAGAAAGTTGTTGATATTTTGATAGGAATTACATTGACTATATAGATTGCTTTGGGTAGTGTGATCATTTTTTATTTTATTTATTTTTTGGTATTTTTGAGACAGGGTCTCCCTTTAGTTCCAGCTGGCCTGAAGCTCACTATGTAGACCTGGTCAGCCTTAAACTCACAAAGATCCACCTGCTTCTGCCTCCTGAGTGCTGGAGAACATTTTTTAAATATTTATTATTTTTGTTTTATGTGTATGAGTGTATTGCCTACATGTATGTGACTGCAACTGTGTTGTACAATGTCTACAGAAGTCAGAATTGGGTGTCAGATACCCCTGGAACTGGAATTATGGACAGTTGTTAGCTGCCATGTGAGTGCTGGGAATTGAACCCAGGTCCTCTGCAAAAGCAGTCAGTGCTCTTAACTGCTGAGCCATCTCTCCAGCCCTCCTAGTGTGATCATTTTAGCAATATGAATTATTTTAATGTCTGAGCATTTGAAACATCTCCATTATTGTACCAGTTGTAATGCTTTTCACTCTATAATTTTAGTTTCGCATGTCTTATTACTATGGTGTGTACGACGTGTGGCTGGGTGCTCCTGTGGAACCACACACTTGTGGAAGTCAGAGGATGACTGTTGGTGGTCACCTCTCTCCTTCCGCCTTTGTGTAGGATACGGGAATTGAACTTGGTCATCGGGTTTATGAAACAAATACTTTTATCTGCTGAGCCATTTAACTAGCCCAGAATTTTGTAATTTTCTGTAGCCCCAGTTGGCCTGGAATTCACTCTGTAGACCAGGCTGGCCTTGAATTCACAGAAATCCTCCTGCCTCTGCCTCCCGAGTGCTAGGATTAAGGAAGGCATGCGCCACCATGCCCAATTTTTTTTTTGGTGGAATTTTGTAATTTTCATACAGAGATCTTTTACTTCTTTAGTTACATTTACTCCCAAATACTTTATTATTTTGTCATAATTGTAAGTAGGATTTCTTTCTTAATTTTCTTTTTTATAATAAATTCATTGTTAGTCTATGAAAATTCTATTGGAGGGGCTAGAGAGATGGCTCAGTGGTTAGCAGCACCGTCTGCTCTTGCAGAGGACCTGGGTTTGATTCCCAGCACCCATATGGCATCTAAGAATCATCTTTCAGCCGGGCGTGGTGGTACATGCCTTTATTCCTAGCACTTGGGAGGCAGAGGCAGGCAGATCTCAGTGAGTTCAAGGCCAGCCTGGTCTACAGAGTGAGTTCTGGGCCAGCTGGGGTTATAGAGAGAAATTGTCTCAAAATAAATAGATAAATAATTCTTTTATCTGCAAACATGGACAGTTTTAACTTCTTCCTTTCCAAATATGAATTTCTTTCTGTGGCCTAACTGCTCTTCCTGAACTGTCCACTACTCTTAAATTAGAGTGGTGAGTGTGGATACCCTTGGTTCTGATCTTAGAGGAAATGTATTCATCTTTTCCCCATTCTGAATGATGTTGGCTTTGGTTTATTTTTGTAAATCACCTATGGCCTTTATTATGCTGTGGTATAATCCTTCTATATGTAATTTTACCAGAATTTTATCAATTGATTTTCTGCCTCTATTGAGATGATTATCTATTATATGGGTTTTAACCTTCAGTCTGTTGATGGATTCGTCACATTTATTGGGTTGTGTATGTTGAACCATCCCCGTGTCCTTGGGATTCAACCAACTTGATAATGGTAGATTATCTTGTTAATGTTCGGCCAAATTTAACTTGATATTGTATTGTTGAGAATTCTTGCAACTGCGCTCATCAAGAATATTATATTGGTCTACAATTTCTGTTGTTTGTGCTGTCTCTGTTTCATTTGGTAACAGGGTAATGCTGACCAAAAAAAAAATGAGTTTGGGGGAAGTTTCCTTGCCTCTCAGTTCTAAAAACAAAACAAAGCAAAACAAAACCCAATAGTGTGAAGCTGGGTGTGGTGGCACACACCTGTAAACAGCACTTTGGGGCTGAGGAAGGAAGGCAGAAAGTTCAAAGGACAGCAAGTTCCACAACAACCTGAATTGCATAGTTACACATCATTCCAAAAAGAAAACACCAGTAGTATTCACCTATACCAGAAACTAGAAATTGTAATAGAAATGAGTAGGAAAGAGTAAGCCCACTTCAAATATTTGTAGGACTTGCCACAAAAATACAAATGAATATCACATCACAAGTTTAAATATTCAAATCTAAGTTTGGATAAGGTAGCACTTCAGTAGTCCCCCCTATACAGGAGAATAGGTAGGAAGATCACTTGAACCCAGAGGTTGAAGGCCAGCTAAATAATATATATAGCAAGACCCTCTCTTTTTATTTTTTTATTTTTTTAATTTATTTTCGTATGTGTATGAATGTACTGTCTGCTTGCAGGTTTGTGCACCCATGTTGTGCAGTGCCGCAGAGGTCAGAAGAGGGTGTCAGATTCCCCTGAAACTGGAGTTACAGACGGTTCTCAGCCGCCATGTAGGTGCTGGGGATTGAACCCGGGTCCTCTGCAAGAGCAGTCGGTGCTCTTAACTGCTAGGCCATCTCTCCAGCCCAAGACCCTCCCTTTCAACACCCACCCCCCCAACACACAAAGTTTTTTTTTAAACAATTTTATTTTATTTATTCTTTATGTGCATGAATGTACTGTCTGCATGCAGGTCTGTGCACCCGTGTTGTGCAATGGCATGGAGGTCAGAAGAGGGTGTCAGATTCCCCAGGAACTGGAGTTAAAGAGGGCTCTCAGCTGCCATGTAGGTGCTGGGGGCATCGAATCCAGGTCCTCTGCAAGAACAGTTGGTGCTCTTAACTGCTAGGCTATCTCTCCAGCCCACACAAAGCTTTTTAATCTAAACCTTAAATGGACATGCACTTTATATTACCTAGCTCACCACATGTATTAGTCAGGGTTCTCTAAAGAAACAGAAGCAACAGGACGAATACACAGCTATATACAATTTATTGATTTGCTCACGTGACAGAGCTCAGGGAGTCCAACAATAGCTGTGCCGCACTGGAGAGGCTGAGAATCCAGGGAACTGCTCAGTCCTCAAGGCTGGATGTTTCAGTAGTCCCAATCTGGTGCTGAAGGCCCGATGGATTTCAGGAGATCTGCTGGTCTCAGTACACGCTGCGATCCGTAGGGTTGATCACAGCAGCAAGACAAACTCACCAGTGAGAGAGAGGCAAGCTGCAGGAAAAAAGGGACCAGATTCCTCTGGCACGGCCTTTAATACTGCCTGCCAACAGAAGGTAACGCCCACATTTGGGGTGGGCCATCCGGGTTGAGGTAGTCCAATCCGAAGATCCTTTTTCTCTTATTTGTTCCTTAGTCCAGTCAAGTTGACACCCAGGATTAACCATCACACCACACCACCATCTCGAAAGCAGACAGAGGTCACTTCTTTCGGCCATTATGCACGTGTCTAGGTCAGGTTCACCAAAAATACATTTTCCAGTGGTTGAGTCAGATTATAGACTAGAGGGACCCATCTCTCCTCATGGAACTGTGGGAGGCGTTAAGCACTCCGAGAGCACCATTAAATTACTATTAACATTAGTGATAAGCTTTTATATAAGCAGTACTTTTAATGTTTATTTTTCCTTTAAATAAGATAACATGTTGGGGACTGAATCAATTTGATTCCCTAACAGCTGTTAGACCCTTTCCTGGTGCCTCAGCTGCCTTGACTAAATGGCTGTCAGGCGAGCAGCCAGCCTAACTGCCGTCATCGCAGGCCAGCTCCTTTGGACACTTGACAGCCACTCTGAGGACACTCCAGCAGCTGCAGAGGAACTCCGCAACAACCACAGCTCAAGATTCGCTGCAGGCAGCCCTGTCAGAGCACAGGCCTGGGCGAACTCTAGATGACCCTGCAAGCATCTTCATCCAGAGCGGGAGCACTTCGTCCTGTGACTGATGCAATTGGTGAAGTGACTGATGCAATTGGTCGTTCAGTGTCTCGAGAGACTGAGCCATGATTGGCGAAAGCACAGTTCTTCATTTACATGAAGGTCTGTTATGATTGGCCCCATCCTCTTCTGAATATAAGAAACTTGTTCTGTTCCCTTTTTGAGCTGGCTATGCTGTCTGTCGAATTGCAATATTCAGTCCACCAAACGTTTTTCTCAGTGGTCATTTCTTGCCTACTTTTGATAGTTAATATTGATGGAGTGGGCTGGGCTGGTAACAAAGCAAGGCAGAAAGCAGCAACCAATATATAGCTACAATGAGGGCCGAAGAGTTCAGAAGGCTGCTGTGGCAGAAATGATAGGGAGGAGAGGTGATGGAGACAGTGAGGGCTGGGAAGGGCTGAAGGTGAGAATGCACCCGCCGTGCTTGCTGGAAGAGTCTCAGGCACTGCCAGGCCCCAAGGGCTGAGGATCTCAATAAGTATCCAAGAACTGTGAACACTTGTTGCTGAAGGGACGAAGGTCCAAGAACCTGATGCCTCCTGGAGATCTGTAACACCGAGGCTCCACCCTCTGCCATGACCAGCTGCTGCCGCTGGAGGCTGGGGGTTAGTATAGCTGCCAAGCTGAGGCCGAGGGTGTTAAAGCCCAAGGTGATAAGCCTTCAGCCTGAGTGTCCAGAGCCATAAGTTTCTGGGCCCTGGCTCACAGGACTTAACAGCTATAAGCTTCTGGGTCTGCCAGTCCAACCCTTAGGCCTTGCGCAGCCGACAGTCTGAACTGCCAGCATGGGAAGAGTTTCTCTTTGCTACCCACAATTCCTATCTAGGTAAGCCCACCACAGACTCATGTAGATCCCACCACAGACCCATGTAGAGCCCACCACAGTTCCATGTAGAGCCCACCACAGACCCATGTAGAGCCCATCACAGACCCATGTAGAGCCCACCACAGTTCCATGTCGAGCCCACCACAGTTCCATGTAGAGCCCACCACAGACCCATGTAGAGCCCACCACAGACCCATGAGGAGCCCACCACAGACTCATATGGAGGCCACCACAGACGTATGGAGAAGTTGAGAGAGCAGGCTCTGGAGTTAGAGAGCATCAACTGGAACCTACTTCTCTGTTGCTGACCTACCCTGTGTGGTGACATTGTTAATTTGATTGAATTTAGAATCACCATGGAGACACCTCTCTGAGAATGTTTTCAAAACCCATTTTGACTGTGAACAGTACTATATCCCATTGGTTGGCATCCTGGACTGAACACAATGTAGAGTGAGCTGAGCACTTATCTTCTCCTGCTCCCTGACTACTGTGTCAACATGGCGGACTCCTTGAACTAAAAGCCAAATATATACCTGGCCTCTCTTAACTGGCTTCTTGTCAGATGTTTGCTCACAGTGGCAAGAAAAGTGACTAAACCATGAGGCAAATTCCTTAACATGTCAGTGCCTCAATTTTCTACTGGTGAAAGGGAATATTTAAAAGCTGTGTATTGGACTGGGTGTTGTGGGGGCACACCTTAAAGCCTTTAATTCCAGGACTTAGGAGGCAGAAGCAAACGGATCTCTGTGAGATCATGGTCAGCCTACTCCATCCAGCAAAGTCCAGGCCCTGGCTAGAGGGAGACCCTGCCTCAAAAAACGAAAGGCAAAGAAACAAAACATTGCATTCCGGGGCCCATGAGATGGCTGGGAGCGTGAAGAAGGCCTTTGCCACCCCAGTTCAACCCAGCAGGTGTGTGCTGGATAGCTTTAGTGTCAACTTGACACACCTGGGTTGAGGGAGCCTCAATTGGGGAATTGGCTCCATTGGACTGGCCTGTGGCCACGTCTGTGGAGTATTGTCTTGATTGTTGGGCAATGTGGGAGGGCCCAGCCCACTATGGGTGGTGCCACTCTGGGCAGGTTGTTGTGTATGGTATAAGAGGGCAGGCTGGGCATGGGCCAAGGGAGCAAGCCAGTGAACAGCATTCCTCCATGGCCTGTGCTTTGGCTCCTGCCTCCAGGTTCCTGCCCTGAGTTCCTGCCTTGGGCTCCCTAAGTGATGAACTGTGACCCTGGAGATTTAAGCAGAATAAATCCTTTCCTCCCCAAGTTAGTGTCGGTCAGAGTGTTTTGTCACAGCAATGGAAGACAAACTAGGACAGAAATTGTTACCAGGAGTGGGGCATTACTGTGACAGACCTGACCTTGGTGTTTTGGGGAAGGATTGGGAAGCATTTGGAACTTTGGGCTGGGAAGATCATTGAATGCCTAAAGATCGTTGCTGTGGAGCTTGGAGCAGTTTTGCTAAAGGAGTTGTAGAAGATGGAGGCCTGGCTTGTGAAGTTTCTAGTTTCAAAGGGGAGCAGAGATAATCAGGACTGTGGAATCTGTGGGTTCTGGTCAGCTGGGGCTGAAGAATCAGCTGTAAGTAACAAGAACCTGAAGTGAACCCTGTGCTTTACTGGGACAATTGATGCTGGTTAGCTGGGGCTGAAAAATCAGCTGTGAGTAACAAGAGACCAGCATCACTGTGGTGAAATCTTCCGGGAAGAATTTCTTCAGGGTCAGCACACAGAAACTGTGATCCAGAAGGGGCCTGAGCCTCCATCTCACAGCAGAAGCAGGACTTCAGTAACGTGTAAGAAGTCCTCCTATATGGTTCTGGTGTTTTGAAATTTGGGGGGGTCACAGACAGCAGCCAAGGCTTGGCACTGTGAAAGGTACAGGAAAGACCATTGGTGAAGTGCACCTTGGCTGCTGAAGACCCCAGGGATTGCAGGGGTCATGGAGAGAAGCTGAGGCTTTGCACCAGGAAAGTCAGAAGAGACCATTGGTGAGGTGCTGCCTCAGTTTCAGTGGCACCCCAGCTTTTTGGAGATGCCAGGACCAATTGGACGACCACCAAGAGCAGTGGCAGGTGTGGAATGGAGTCGCCTGGCCTGCGAGATGAGCTGTGTGTGCTACAGACAGCAGAGTCAGAGAGGGGGAGCTGCCGAAACCCTTTGGATACCAGGTGTCCAGCCTTGAGCTACTTGCTGGACTTAGGTTTTGTTTGAGTGTGCCTGATTCTTCCCTTTGAAATAAGATATATTGTTTTTGATTTTACAGACAGCCCATAATTAAGAGACTTTTAATTGACTGTGATCTTTTAAGTGGGCATTTTAAGGACTGTGGGGCTTTTAAGGTTGTACTGTCTTAGGTTGTATGAATGTAACATCATACTTTGGGGACAAGAACTGGAAAGGTGGTGGTTAATAGTGTTTTTTGTGTGTCAAATTGACAAGGGTTCAATTGGTGCTGGATTAGCTTTAGTGTCAACTTGACACACCTGGGTTGAGGGAGCCTCAATGGGGAATTGGCTCCATTGGATTGGCCTGTGGGCCACGTCTGTGGAGTATTGTCTTGATTGTTGCACAATGTGGGAGAGAGCCCAGCCCACTTGGGTTGTGCCACCCTGGGGCAGGTTGTTGTGTACTGTATAAGAAGGCAGGCTGTGCATGGGCCAGGGGAGCAAACCAGTGAATAAGCATTCCTCCATGGCTTCAGCTCCTGCCTCCAGGTTCCTGCCCCTGAGTTCTGCCTTGGGCTCCCTAAGTGATAAACTGTGACCCTGGAGATGTAAGCAGAATAAACCCTTTCCTCCCCAAGTTGGTGTCAGTCAGAGTGTTTTGTCACAGCAATGGAAGACAAACTAGAACAAGGTGGAAGGAGACACCTGATCCCCCCAAGTTGTCCTCCAACCTTAAAACACATACTGTGGTATGTGCTCACTTTCATACACATATACACATTAGTTTTTTTTTTTAGTCTTTTCAACACAGGGTCTCCCTGTAGTCCCAGCTATCCTGGAACTCACTATGTAGACCAGGCTGGCCTTGAACTCACAGAGATCCTCCTGCATCTGCCTCCCGAGTGCTGGGATTAAAGGTGTGTACTACCATGTCTGGCTACACATTAATTAAAGTTGCATGTTTTATAGTTTTGAGACTTAAGATAATATGTAGAAAGTGCATAAAGTACCTCATTAATGCTAATTCATAGAAGCCATGCACCCCATTAATGCTAATTCATAGAAACCATGTGTATTAGTCACTTTTCTGTTGCTGTGATAAAGCACATGACCCAAGGAACTTATAAAAAGAAGAGTATGAGCCCGAGGATCGAAAGGTTATTCCTGGACAAACTGTCAGCCCATGAAAGGAACAGCCAGAATTGACCAGAGTCCAAGTCAACAGCTCCAGAAAGGTGGACTGTTTTACCTCTCATCCACCTGTGCCCTTTTCTTAAGCCTAGGGAACAACTGCGGAAAGGGGGGTGTGGTAGAATGTAAGGGCTGCGATGTGGGGTGAATGGTGAAACTACAGCAAATTAGTCTGGACACTCATTTGATCAACTTGTATATGAACAAACAACCTGTCACCCCCACTGATGGTGGGGCTGTAGGTGTTTGGGCACAACAGCCTCAGAATGGTTTTGCATGAAGGATGCTTGTACTCATGGATTATCACTTATAGCTAAAAATGAAAAAAAAAAACTGAGAGAAAGATGCAGGACAGTTATGGCAGAATGCATGATCTGGGATGGGGTGGGGGTGGGGGGGGGAGGAAAGGAAATAAGCCTGAACTGAATTGGAAAAAATGTATTGAAATGCCACAAGCATCAATAAAAACTTATTTAATTTAGAAGAAGAAAAAAAAAAAAAAGAAGAGTCTATTTGAGCTTACGATTGACGGTTCCAGGGAATTAGAGTCCATTGTGGTGGGAGGCGTGGCGGCTGGAGAGGCATGGCAGCTGGAGCAGCAAACCGAGGGTCAATCTTGCAAAGAGCACAGGAAGCAGAGAGAGAGACTGGAGACCATGAGGCTTGTTAAACTCACTAAGCCTGCCCCCAATAATGTACTTCCTCTAGCACAGCCACATCTTCTAAGACCTCCAAAACCAGTGCCACCAACTGGAGACAAATATCTGCCTATGGGGGATACTCGTTCAAACCACCACACCATGTACCCCATTAACGCTAATTCATAGGAGACATGTACCCCATTAATGCTAATTCATAGAAGCCAAGTACCCATTAGTGCTAATTCATAGGAGCCATGTACCCCATTAATGCTAATTCATAGGAGCCATGTACCCCATTAATGCTAATTCATAGAAGTCATGTACCCCATTAGTGCTAATTCATAGAAGCCATGTACCCCATTAGTGCTAATTCATAGAAGCCATGCACCCCATTAATGCTAATTCATAGAAGCCAGGTACCCCATTAATGCTAATTCATAGAAGCCATGTACCCCATTATTGCTAATTCATAGAAGCCATGTACTCCATTATTGCTAATTCATAGAAGCCATGTGCCCTGTTAATGCTAATTCATAGAAGCCATGTACCCCGTTATTACTAATTCATAGAAGCATGTACCCCATTAGTGCTAATTCATAGAAAACTTGTACCCCATTAATGCTAATTCATAGGAGCCATGTACCCCATTAATGCTAATTCATAGGAGCCATGTACCCCATTAATGCTAATTCATAGAAGCCATGTGCCCCATTAATGCTAATTCATAGAAGCCATGTGCCCCGTTAATGCTAATTCATAGAAGCCATGTGCCCCATTAATGCTAATTCATAGAAGCCATGTACCCCATTATTGCTAATTCATAGAAGCCATGTACCCCATTAGTGCTAATTCATAGAAACCATGTACCCCATTAATGCTAATTCATAGGAGCCATGTATCCCATTAATGCTAATTCATAGGAGCCATGTATCCCATTAATGCTAATTCATAGAAGCCATGTACTCTGTTAATGCTAATTCATAGAAGCCATGTACTTATTCAACATACTCTTTGTCCTACTTTCCAGCACACATGTAGGCACATAGTATTTGACTCTGGGGATTGGACATTGGGGCATGTATAGAAGAATATTAGGAATATCTGGGATTGAGCGAGAGAAAGAGACATGTGGACAAGGTGATGATGTGGGGTGGTACGTTCAAATTATTATTGGTGGAGACACAAAAGTTATGGAGCTACAGGAGAAATCAGGGAGACTATCTCTGCAGAGAAGAGTAGAGTTCATCCTCGGGGAATCCAAGAAGAGGTGACTTTGGGGATGGTTTCAAAGGATAAAGAGGAATTCAGTGAATGTGTGGGGAGAGCTTTGTGTACCCATCTAAGTCACTGAGTCTGAATAGTGTTTGAAGATTCGTGGGAGGGGCAGTGTGAACATCCAGACAGTCGTGACAATAGTGAGGCTTTGAAGGAGGCCAATCAGCAAGAAGGAGAGCTGGTTGGGGATAATGAGGACTATGGGAGCAGTTTAACTGAAGGACAGTATGATCTGATCTTTGAGCTGGAAGGATGGCACTGGAGCTGTGGAGAAGGACGAGAGGGACAACTGAGGGACGAGAGGGACGACAGAGGGACGAGAGGGACGACAGAGGGACGAGAGGGACGACTGAGGGATGAGAGGGACGACTGAGGGATGAGAGGGACGAGAGGGACGAGAGGGACGACTGAGGGACGAGAGGGATGACTGAGGGACGAGAGGGACGACTGAGGGACGAGTAAGGGAAGAGAGGGACAACTGAGGGATGAGAGGGACGACTGAGGGACGAGGGGGATGACAGAGACGAGGGGGACAAGAGGGATGAGAGGGACAACTGAGGGACGAGTAAGGGAAGAGAGGGATGACTGAGGGATGAGGGGGATGACTAAGGGACGAGGGCTCTTCTCTGCACACTCTGCAAGAAACAAGAGAGGCCTGGGCAGGGGCATAGCTGTGGCAATGGACAGGGTTCCACAGGTGGCCAGTTGGCTAGTGCCAAAAGTAGAGTAGGACCCAGACTATCTCAATATGCAGTATGCATGTGTGCGTATGTGCGTGTGTGTGCATGTGCGTGTGTGTGCACGTGTGTGCGTGTGTGCATGTGTACATGTGCGCGTGTGTGTGCGTGCGTGTGTGTGTGTGTGTGCGTGTGCATGTGTGTGCGGACTCACAGATTCAAGGCCTAGCCTAGCTGTCACATGTCTTTTTGGCAGGGAAGAGAATCAAAATCAGGTGCGGAGTCCTGTGGGAGGAGCTGGTGCGCGTCTGTCACTGGCAGGTGTCAGCTGGCCCATGGGAACAGGTGTGCAGTGTCCCTTCTCCCCGAGCTTCCTCCGTCGGCTTTGTAGCAGGTGGGTCTGTTCTGGAGCCAGTTGGCAGGGCCTGCAAGGACTCAGGAACTCCCAGAAGTCTTCATATAAAAGATCTTTGGTTGATGGAGGTTCTGAGTTTTCAGAGGAAAAAGAAACTGAATACAGGGACCAAGTACAGTGCAATAGACATGATCTGAGAGCATGTCGGCACACGTGCTGCAGCACATGTGTGGAGGTCGGAGGATAACCCCAGGTATTGGTCCTTACCTGCCACCTTGGGGAAGAGTTTCCTTTTTGTTGTTTGCTGTGGCGTAGAGCAGGCTACCTGGTCTGTAAGCCCCTGGGAAATCTTCAGTTCTATCTTCCATCTTGCTGTAGGGGTGCTGGGATAACAGATGTGCCCTACCGTGCCCAGCTTTCCATGAGCTCTGGCAATTTGAAATCAGGTCCTCCTGTTTCTGGGCCAAGTGCCGCACTCACCCAGCATGTCTCCAGCCCATACTGCTCCTGATCACAACCTTTCACTGTGCGTAGGAACTCGAAAGCAGGGCTGTGAAGAGCAGAGACTCTCAGATCATTTGTGTCTAGATTCACTGAGAACCTCCACCTACCAGGGTTGTAAATTAAAAAATAACCCTCTGGGGCTGGAGAGATGGCTCAGCAGTTGAGAGCACTGACTGCTCTTGCAGAGGACCGGGGTTCGATTCCCAGCACCCACATGGCAGCTAAAAACCGTCCTTGGTGCCGGGAGTGGTGGCATATACCTTTGATCCCAGCACTCAGGAGGCAGAGGCAGGTGGATCTCTGTGAGTTCAAGGCCAGCCTGGTCTACAGAGCAAGCTCTGGGCCAGCTGGGACTAAAGGGAGACCCTGTCTCAAAAATACCAAATAAATAAATCCCTCATTTACAGCATTTATCATTGTCTCTGCCTATAAACCACATCATCCCCTGTCCCTATGGTTTGTAACAGGGTTGGCTTACACATCTGAAAATGCATGTACCCTTGAAGAGCAACTTACTCAACAATAGTTGAGTTTTTGTTCAGATACATTGACCACTTTGGTCTCTAACTGTTCAACATATGCATCAATAGTATATGTATTTAATACTGTCTCGTCTGTTCTGCAAAATAATTGATGGAGGCCATTAGGCTGAGACAAATCTAGCACCTTGGGTAGAGCAAACTGAAACTCAAAACAGTGTAGGAGAATGAAACAAATGCTTAACCAATCAGTGACCACCAATTATGCTCTTACCAGATGCCACACAATCAGAATTCACCAAGCAATTTCTAACTATGGGCTTTCCACCTTAACCACTCAAATGTTTCCTTTGGCTTGCTTCTGAGAAATGCTTACAAGTTGTCCCTTCATGCCTTTTTAATGAAGCCCAACCACTTGTAGCCTGGTGCTGCCCGATCCATGAATTATTGGCTGTGCAGCTAAACTCTTTAAAAATTTAAGGCACCCAAGTTTATCTTTTAATTACATTCTTCCCCGGATAGACCTCCTTTCCTCCTATAAATCATATTGGAGTTGGTAACTTTTCCCCAGGAAGAACCCCTAATCCTGCTTTCTTCAATGTGACAGGGTTGAAACTATCGGGCAAAAATTACAGATTGCCTTTTTTGGTGCCAAACATCCTTAGTTTCTGAATGCATTCTCTAAAGAACTTAGTTCCTCAACTGGGTGTGGTGGCACATACCTATGATCCTAGCACTTGGGAGGTGGGAGCAGGAGGTTCAGGGTCATCCTTGGGTTCATGGTGAGTTCAAGGCCAGCCTGGGCTGCATAAAAGAAAAGAAAGACAAAACAGAATTTAGGTTCTTTTTTCCCCATCCTGATCATTCACTTGGGCAGAATCCAGATTGCAACTTTAATTCCTCTTAGAAGAATGGGAGGACTTCAACCAGTCTTCTAGGCTTAGCCTAAGCAAATATCCCATTGAGGATTTAACAGTCACAAACAAAAGCTTTGAACTTGCAGTCAGCTACTTTGGTAAGAGCAGAGCAGTTCTCTGGGAAAGGGAATGGGAAGAGTTCCAAAGGTTGGACTCTGTTCTCCTAATCTCCTCCCACTCTCCAGCCTCTGAAGGAGTCATATGCTAAGTGGCATCCAGATGCTATGGGCTGTTTTGATAAGATGCAGTCCAGGCTGGAAGGAGGTGCTGGATCTAACAAGGCGGTATCTTGGTTTCATTTATTATTACAGTTTGAATATGAAATGTCCCCTATAAACTCATGTTTTGAACAGTTGTTCTATTGTGGGAGGCTGCTGAGCTTCCAGGAGGTGAAGCCTGGCTAGCAGAAGTCACCCGAGGCAGGCCTTTGAGGGTTAGACACAGCCCATAGTTCTGGCCATTCTCTGCTTCCGAGTCCATTGTGAAGTGAGTAATAACAAAATAATTTTGGGGGCGGGGTCTTTTCGAGACAGGGTCTCCCTGTAGCCCCAGCTGTCCTGGAACTCACAAAGATCCACCTGCCTCTGCCTCCCAAGTGCTAGGATTAAAGGTGTGTGCCACCATGCCCGGCTCAGACAAATCATATTTATCCATACATGTGGCATATATATACATGTACATACATGCAAATATGTACACATATGTGTATACATACAAATATATACTTAGCATANAAAGAAAGAAAGAAAAGAAAATGGGACCCGAGCAGTGAGTGACTGTTGTGATAAACTTGACCACGTGGTTCTTAAAAGGTCTCGATAGGAGTATGGACGAGCTTAAAGGTGTGAGCTAGATAGAGAATGCTCTAAGTAAGTTTAATGAGTAATTGTGGTGGGAGTTTGGAAGATTAGACTACCAACAGAAACACAGACAATGAAGAATACCTCCAAGTTTTCAGATGAGAGCAAGGATTCTGTTAAGCATTGATTAGAAGCCATTCAAGCTATATTGTGGCAAAGAATATGTCTATGTTTTGTCCATGTCTTGAAAATCTGAGTGAGGCTAAATTAAAAAACAATGGACTAAGGACTTGAGAGATGGTTCAGCGGTTATGGGCACTGATTGCTCTTGAGGAGGACCCACGTTTGATTCCCAGCACCCACATGGCAGATAATAACTGTCTATGGCTCTAATTCCAGGGGAATCTAATAAGTTTCTGCTGATGTCCACAGGCATTGCATGACACAGGTGTACTTACACACATACAGACAATACACTCATACACATAAAATAAACCCTTTGACTCCCTGACCCCATCCCATGGGCTTCTTCAACTCTTGTTCCCCAGTTGGTGGCACCATTTTGGGAGACTGAGGAATCTTCAGGAGGTATAGCCTGAGCTGGTAGGAGTCAGCAACCAGGGGTGGACCTTCAAAGGTACGCTTGGTCCTGGTCCAAGCTACTGGGCTTTAGATCCCACCATGTGACACACTTCTGCCACACACGAACGGTCATGCCTTCCTTACCACGACAAAGCCTCTGAAACCATGGTCCAAAAGAAAGCTTTTCTTCCTCTGTCAAGTACTTTGGTCACAACAATGACACAAAAGTAGCCAATAACTTAACAGTAAGGAAAGTGGGAGAAGATGGGAGGTCTAGGGTCAGTAAGATGGCTCAGTAGACAAAGGTGCTGGCTGCCAAGCCTCCAGGTCTCATGACCGAAGTTTGATCCAAAGGATCCACATAGAGCAGAACTGGATCCTGCGAGTTGTCCTCAGACCTCCATAGATACAGCACGCACGCATGCACACATACACACTAAAAATGTATTTTAAAATATTTTATTCTTTTTATGTGTATTGCCTGCATGTTATGTAAGCGCACCCATGTTATGCAGTGCCCATGGAGGTAAGCGATGGACGGTTGTTAGCTGCCGTGTGGGTGCTGGAAACAGAACCCAGATTGTCTTCAAGAGCAGCTAGTGCACTTAACCACAGAGCCATCTCTCCAACCCCAAGAAATGTAATTTAGAATCTTCTAGAGGAGGTGTAAATCCTTATCAGAAACTACCTTTTGTCCCTATAATGCTAGACTGGAGTATCCACTGAAAGTTTGAAGTCATGTTTATTCAGAAACGCCTATAGTTTTGAAGCAGTTACTATCCTGTTCCCAAACCTCCCAAACCTCCCAAGCCATAGATTCAAGTTTTAGACAAAATCTTAGGGCTGGTGAGACAGCTGAATGGGTAAAGGTCCCTGTGTGGGATAGGTCTAGAGTCAACTTGACACACCTGGGTTGAGGGAGCCTCAATTGGGGAATTGCCTCTATTGGACTGGCCTCTGTGGAGTATTGTTTTGATTGTTGAGTGATGTGGGAGGGCCCAGCCCACTGTGGGTGGTGCGACCCCTGGGCAGTTGTGTATTGTGTAAGAAAGCAGCCTGAGCATGGGCCAGGGGAGCTAGGCAGTAGTAAGTGCATTCCTACATGGCCTGTGCTCCAGCCTCCAGGTTTCTGGCCTGAGTTCCTACCTTGGGCTCCCTCAGTGATGAACTGTGACCCAGGAGATGTGAGCTGACTAAACCCTTTCCTTCCCAAGTTGGTATTGGTCACAGTGTTTTGTCATAGCAATAGAAGAGAAACTAGAACAGTCCCTGATGACCTGCATTGGATCCCTTAGAGACACGTGGTGGAAGGCAAGAGCTGACCCTTAAGTTGTTCCCTACATGTGTGCAGAGGCACATGCATGCACACATGTAAAAGAAACATATACAGAAAAAAAAGGGGTATTCTGTTTAATAGTTCTAGCTTCTTATTCTTGAGACGGGTGTTTTTTTTTTTTTTCGTTTTCTCACTTTAATCAAAATTTTGTAGACATCATATTTCGAGACTGGGTTCTTTATAAAAGGAAAGTTCAAGGCCAGGTGTAGTGGTACACACTCAGGAGCCAGGGGAGGTAAATATCTGCGACTGAGGCCAGCCTGGTCTACATGGTGAGTTCCAAGGCCAGCTGAGGGTCTTGTGCAGCCTCTTGCCATGGTACAGGTGGAAGAGGGAGGAAACTGATCATGTGTGGAAGAGACAAACACAAGAAGCTGCCTTGCTTTATAACATGTTCTTAAGATTGCTAAGCCAGTTCTGCAGGAATTCATCTGTATTAATCATCCATAATGGATCTGACCTATGATCCAGGCACTTCCCAACAGGGTCCACCTAGCAACACTGTTCCATTGAGGAACTAAGGCTCCAGTATAAGAAAGGACAGAAATGTTTGGTTCCCAGCACCCACCTGGCAGCTCACAACCACCTGTAACTCAGGCTTCAGATCTGACACCTGCAGGCACTGTGCACATGTGGTGTATGGAGGCAAAACACTCCTAAAATGAAAATAAAGCCTTAAAAAAATAGAACTCACTGGAGCCGGGCATGGTGGCACACACCTTTAATTCCAGCACTTGGGAGGCAGAGGCAGGTGGATTTCTTTGAGTTTAAGGCCAGCCTGGTCTACAGAGTGAGTTCCAGGCCAGCTGGGGCTACAGGGAGACCTTGTAGCCATCAACCCCCATACCCCCCACAAAAAGAACTCACCGTATGAATAGATGAATGCTGTGTTGTTTGCAATTCTATAGCTTAAGCCCAGACTTCCTACTGGAAGTCACGGGGTCTGAGCTTTAGGGTTAACTCCTTTGGTGGATGAACCTACTGACTAGATTTACTTTCCTTTCTTAACCATCAAAAAAGACCGGTCATCAGTGACTTAACTGAAATTTTCCATCACTTTCAGTCCCAGTGATCACTGCCTATATAGTAATCACATGATCATGTATAATATTCTGATGGTTTTATTAACAAGTATATAATACATATATTGCATACTGTATATAGTATATGAGGACTGTACAGTACAAATTTATGTTCACAGTTTGACATGACAAAATGTCATTACTGAATTCCCATTGGACTACAGAGTAGAAACAGAAGGTACATTAAACATTCACATCTTTAGTAAGAAAGATTACCAAAATGTTTCAGTATTTGCAAATATACTAATGCATGCTAAAAACCTTTACCCATTCAGTCTTATTAGCTTATAAAATATATTACACTTTATTAAAAATTTCTGCATAGTTTATACAAGTATTAAAGTACTGTAAATGTAATAATCCTGCTATATTTGTAGGGATGGTTTAAGAGATGCCAAGCAGAAAGATTATGTTGACCCTCTAACACTAAGTACATCACAGGAAAAAAAAAGTGCTAGTATTTGTAAAACAAGTTGTAGCCCTCATTCAATGAATGTAAGATGGCTTTGTAAATGTATTATTTAGGTGAATTTTCACTCTTTAGACTGTTAACCTTGACCAAGAAGAGAATAAAGAAACTCAAGTGACTTCATGTGTGTCAATTCCTTCAAGACAACTGTGTATTTTCAAACCAAATTACTTTTCACCCTTCAGTCTCTAAGATTGTCCTTAAAACAATCAGGAATCATCAGGAATGATGTGCGGATATACAGTATCAGCAATATAGTCTTCCAAATTCCACATTAGTGCAATACGGATAGTGCAGATGAGTGTTTAATAAGACATAACATACATATACAGATCCCCTGCAATTCTGTTTCAAGGCTCTTGAAACTTTTGTGTTTAGCATCTCCTTAGCTGAATGAAGCTGTGCTGCAAACATTCTCCAAACCAAGTGATTGAGACTGTTAAATGCCCATTTAATGATGTCGACTCACACTGTAAAATGTTGACAATAGGATTCCGATTTAATTTTCATAACTTCTCCAAGATGACACTTGAGCAGTGGATAAACTCTGTAACAATTACATGGCACTGGACTAGGTTTACAGATCATTCTCATTAATTCAAAACACTGCAATTAAACCACCCCTGACAGTAACATGGTGTATCATTAAAATCACCTTTCAAGGGCACCTTATCTTGTGTCTGAGGTCTTCCACAATAACAGCTAAAAATGACTAAGACTAAATTTATCAACTACCATAGTAAAATACAAATATATATATATATTATATATATAAAGAAAATTTGGTAAGAGCCAATTAACTAATATGATTGATTACCAGGAATAGAGAAAGGCTTCATTGGGTTACTTTTCTTTCAGAGTTAACATGATTGAACTGTTAACACAATCTAGGCAAGCTAAATGGTAATATAACATAATAGTTTGAACAAAAAAAAGTCATAGCAGACATCAAATTTCACATAAACCCATTAAGTTATTAAACATGCTCAGATGCCAAGCTGATTCAAGGTTAATTCTGTCCTTTCTTGCACTCTTTCCCGTTCTAAGTGGGTTAGAACACAGAAACTGAAACCAACTTCCCTGCACTACAATCTCAATTCTTGTCTTGCAGAACCCTTTTGAGACATGAACCTGCTGGCATGAATGTCTGAACAGTGATCCTTACTTTTCCAAGAGCCTTTTCTATTTCTCAATTCATGTCATAGTTGCAAACAAAGAAAAAAGAATAGCCTAATTAGCATGTTTGAACGGAGATTCTGCAGTGCTAAAAAAGGAAGAAAAGGAACCCAAGTGCCAAGAGAACGTTGCTTTGCATTTTTCACCTGCGTTTCCTTTCAGCTCATTCACAGGGCTGAGCAGGACCTCGCGTGTGCAGTCCCTGTAACTTTTAACATAGTGCCATCAGAGTAAGCTCCGCACGCATCTGCAGAGTAAGCTCCCCACGCATCTGCAGGGTAAGCTCCCCACGCATCTGCAGGGTAAGCTCCCCACGCATCTGCAGGGTAAGCTCCCCACGCATCTGCAGGGTAAGCTTCCCATGCATCTGCAGGGTAAGCTCCCCACGCATCTGCAAGCCTCCAGCACCACCCCTGCAGTGACGTGTAAGAGCCATTCATGAATGTATTCCTCCCAGTTAAGGTTGGGTTGGATCCTGAGTTGCAGCTGGGATGGATCTTCAGGATTCTTCTCTCTCTTCCTCTTCCTCCACCTCCATTCTTTATGGGGAATGAAGGGACTTCTGATTGGAAGCAGCCATATTTGACCACTGTGCCCATTTGCTTCAAATTTATGGCCAAGTGGCATTTCTTTATGTGAATTATTTTTCATTGGCATTTAGACTATGGTGTTCAAAAGCCTGCTTTTGAAAAACTTCCTGCGATAATGGTGCTATTTATCATCAACATAAACATGAGTCGTTGTTTTCAGTTTGTTCTAACAGGATACAAAACAGGAAGCTGCCAGCTCCAGTAGAAACTTTGGGAATCGTCAAGCTACGTATATAAATCCCTGAACTGTCCTTTTCTCTATTTTTCAAAAATCCATTAACAAAATAAAGATCTGTGTGCTTCACACTAGTTATATTTACAAATAGTGTCGCTCAGGTCTGGACCAAATCTCCTAAAGCTTAGCAGATGCTCACATCCACAGTGTGCCATAGACACAAATGACAGCCGGGTTGGCACTACACAGCTCACACAGAAAAGTTTCATTAAAATGCTATGTGACTAATTCCATATGGGAGTACAAGTACCACTCAACATTTTCCTGTTTTGCAAAAATGCTTAAAGCAGGTTGGGTAAAAGACCATTCATACTCTGACACAAAAGATTTTTTTTTTAACATTACTGGGGAAATATCATGTGGATTCCTTACTCAAAGCTTCGTCTTTCAGGAATGGAGATGGCAGCACAGACAGCCCTAGAGGTGTCTGGCTCAGCAGCACACTTCTGCACAGCTGAGTATGTACAGCGATGGAAACGCTCAACAAATGCACCGCAGTCATGACAATGACGAGGACAAGGCCCCCTGCTTCTGCCCCATGCTGCAGAGGAGCACATCACCACTGAGCCCAGTAGCTTTGGCTCATCTCAGTGGCCCCAAAGCCCTCCACATGAGCTTCAGGCACAAAGGACTTGATGTGATGATGTGCTAATCCAGATTGACAAGCAAGTGTGGGAAGGGCAGGGCAGAGCCGACTGACATCTCGTGGATCTTGCTAAGCTGTGAAAGGGGCCACTTTCCTTTTGGTGTTGAACATAAATAAAATAGGATGGTGTGGCCAAGGTACGAAGGTCTCTGGCAAGGACTAGCAGGCTGGATACTGCATTTCTAATACATTTACTTTGACATTCTTTTGAGGAACACATGGAGAAACCCACAAGCCGCTTGTGTTAATTTACATGTTCTCTTGTTCTCATGACATTAAACGCTATCTGTAAAAAGGGTTTGCTTAGCATCCCCAGAAAAAGTGTTCACATTCTTTAGGTCTGACCCGTGGCAAGGAGAGGGAAGATTAGAGAGAATCTACTACTGACCACATGGAAGTTTTAAATGATATAAATTCAGAGATTCAGACCAGCTGAATCAAAATTAAAATGTACAAGTAAAAAAATGAGTTAGACAATGGGCAGGAGGAAAGAGAGACAGAGAGAGCCAAGAGGGCGGGGAGTCACGACGAGGCAGGAGACCAGGCGTTCAGACTAGCATGTGGCGTTTCCTGTGTAGGGCCAGATGGTCGGAGCGGGAGAAGCTGCGGTCACAGTCCGGGCACTGGAAAGGCTTAATTCCAGTATGTTTTCGGAAATGTCTTGTTAGTTCATCCGACCGCGCAAACTTCCACGTGCATCCTTCCCAGGTACATTTGTAGGGTTTTTCTCCTGTAAAGGAGGAAAAGAGGTTAATTAAAAAAAAAAAATTTTTTTTTTGGTTGAAAAATACTACTTCTAAGATAAAGCATACATATCCCTCAATAGTAGAAACAGTTTAAGACAGTAAACAGTATTTATAGGGCCTTATAAACCAATACAAGAAAAGCATAAGAAACAAAACAACCCCTTATTCTTCATGGTAAAGGAAAACAAAAGATGAAAAGTGGAATTTTACAGTTCTTCAAGCAAAGCAGTCAGGCCTACTCGAGGGAACAGCAGCAAGCAGTGATCTGTAGATCTCCAACTCTTTAAGAATGCTTGGGAGGCTAGGTAATATGTAGTGCACACTGAAAGCCTGTGGGATAGCCTTATGCTTTTCCCAGCTTTTTTATTTTTTTAAGAATAAAGAATCCAAGTCAACAGCTCCAGAGAGAGAGGACAGTTTTACTTCTCATCCACCTGTGCCCCTTTTCTAAGCCTAGGGAACAATCTGCGGAAGAGGGGGCGTGGTAGAATGTAAAGGCTGCGATTGGGGTGAACGGTGAAACTACAGCGATGTAGTCTGGACACTCATTTGATCAACTTGATTGAACAAACAACCTGTCAACCTCCACTGAATGGTGGGACTGTGGGGGTTTGGGCACAACAGTCTATAGATTGGTTTTGCACGAAGGATGCTTATACTCATGGATTATCACTTATAGCTAAAAAATGAAAAAAAAAAAAAAACGTGAAAGATGCAGGACGTTATGGCAGAATACATGATCTGGGATGGGGTGGGGGTGGGGGGGAGGGAAAGGGAATATGCCTGATCGAATTGAAAAAATGTAACGAAATGCACAAACATCAATAAAAAATGAAATTAAAAAAATAAATAAAAAATAAAGACTCCAGCAGCTGTGACCCCCCCACTGGGGAACTCAACGTCCCATCTTCTTCAGCCCTTCGCAATCATCCCAGGAAAATGCTCTAAACCCTTACATCCTGAAACACAGTAATCCCCCCCACCTGTCAGAAGCCAGGTTTTCCCACCCCTCTGGTAGGATAACCATCACTTACAGATGAGGACAGAAAGGCCTTGTGGGAAAATGATAAGGAAGGCCAGGGTAAAGGCCCAGTGCCTAACGGCAATGCAGATGCTCACAATCAAGGTGGACATCCCTAATATGAAATCCAAAATACTTCCAAATCTGAAACTCTGTGATCCTTGACAAGGCACTACAAGTAAAGCATTTTCTACCACAAGTCTGTTTCATACACAAAATTATATAACACTGTATAAAAATTATCTTTAGGCTATGTGACAAAGGTATATATGAAACAACTTTGTGCTTGCACTTGGGTAGCAACCTCAAGATACCTCGCTATACTTGTGTAAAACATATCCCGAGAGTCCTGAAACAGTTCTGCTCCCAAGCGTGTCACGTATAGAACAGTCTGCCTATAGAAAGCAGTTATAAATTAACCCCTCTCTAGCGTCCATTATCTCTAGAAACCTTGGCCTAAGCTATTAGGATTTGCTACTTAGATCACACACATCTATACCTGAATTCAAAGATTCAATGTCTTTTAATTTTACGCCAGAGGCCAGCAAGCTCCACCCCTCAGGTCTGCCCCATCAATGCCTCTTGGAGGATTTACGGGTTGACACAATGCTGTTGTCCCAGGTTCCTCTCCTACACTTCACAGCCTCCTGCTCAGGACTCAATGAAAAACTTCACCGCCACAGACAGAGACACTTCCCTTCCCTTTTCCATCCTAAACTCCACATTCCACTCTGTGAGACTCCCTACTGGACTTGGAAAAACAGTTACATTCTGAGCTCTAGACAAAGAATCTTCACTGCCTTCCTAACCCAAACCTTCAGGAACATGGAGCAACTGCACATTTTTTTTCATCAATAGAACAAATGTTTATATGACCTGGCCAAGATGGAAGACAGCTTGAAACAAATATGGTAGACAATGGTATAAGAGTAGTTCTCTTAATTTTATTTATTTATTATTTTATTTATTTATTTATTTATTGTTTTATTTTACTTTTTTGGTATTTGAGACAAGGTCTCCCTGAAGCCCCAGCTGGCCTGGAACTCACAGAGATCCTCTGTCTCCCGAGTGCTGGGATTATAGGTGTGCACCACCATGCCTGGCTAGTTCTCTTTAAAAGACAGACAACACCCAAATATATTCAAGGCCTGTCTGTTACGATGCTGTTGCTACGGACTGCAGTATATTTTGTTGTGCATAAAAAACTGTCCTTTGTTATAAAAAATCTCAACTTAGGGGCTGGGGAGATGGTGTGGCTGGTAAAGTGCGGGCACTTTCGTAAGCATGAGGACCCAAGTTCAATCCACAGAGCCCATGAAAAAAAGCTGGGTATGGTGGTCCATGCTTGTAATTCTAGTGCTCAAGAGGCAGAGCTGGGGCTGGCAGGCCAAGCTGGCAGAATGGGTTAGCTCCAGTAAACGAGACTGTCTCAAAAGAGGTAGGAGGCATTCCTGAGAATGATGCCTGAGGTTGTCACACACCCGCACACGTGTGTATGCGTGTATAGGGAAACACATGTACACACACTCACAGTCTGCCATGGGAGAGTGCTCCTGCAAGGCCACACACACCCTGGACTGGAAGCACACGTCCCCACCTCCTTGGCTGCTTCCCTCAGTACAGGACAGACAAAGGACTCTGCATTCAATTTATTATCAAGGTAAATTGTTATAAAAACCATTCTTCATGGCTCTTGGAGACATCTGCAGTTAATTACGGTCCATTTCAAGATACCTGGACACTTGCATTATTCAGGCCAGTAAGCCTTATCCAAAATGCTTTTGGACCAGAAGTGTTTCAGACAGTTTCTCAGGTATTTGCATAGGCCTGACCAGCTGGGCATCCCTGATCTGGAAGTATGAAGTCCAAAACTTTTTGTCTCACAGGTGCTCAAAAATTTCTCAGTCTCAGGTGTGGCAAGATGGGTCAGTGCGTAACTCGGTTACCACAAAAGCCCCATGACCTGAATTCAATCCCCAGAACCCAAGGTGAAGGCGTGAGAGAACCACTCCGCAGAGCTGTCCTGTGACCTTCCTGCACTATGGCATACGTGCTCCCTTTGCATCAACGACAGATTAAGGGAAAACCTCTTCCAGTCTCATAGGGTGCTGGATTTCAGATTAGAGATGCTCAGGCACTATATCTCCCTCTGAAGGCCAGAACTACTGGCTTAAACTGTGCACCCAAGTCCTTCGGAAGGCCAGACCCAGAAGGCCTCTGCTTTTCTTACCTGTGTGTGTTCTTCTGTGTGCTTTCAAGTGGGAACTCTTAGTGTACACTTTGTTACAGCCGTCATAGTCACATCTGTGTATCCGCCGCTTCCTTTGGGTATCTGGGGATTCCACAGGTAGAGGTCTTTTCCCGGGTTGCACTATGACTGAAGGATGATTCCTGTTAAGGTCAAGATTAAATGCAGAACATTGAGCGAAGGTGCTTCCTTTCTCCAGTCTACAAAAAAAGCATTAAAAACATTGGGCAAAACCAAACAAATGAAAACCCCAACAAAATCTTTTTAAAAAGAAAAATAAACAAGAAAAAGAAAAAAACAAGAAAAAAGGAAATTAGCTGATCAACCCATGAAGCACTGCTATATTCATTCAACAAACACGTAGCGAGCACCTACCATGAGCCAGGCACTGTGCTTGGCACCGGGACACAAAGATGAATAAAAACAGGGTTCCTGCCCCTCGGGGAGCTCACACTCTAGGGGAGACAGACATGGAGGTAAGTAATGACAGCAAGAAGGTTAGGAGCGATGCTAGGAGTGCCCCGGCGGGAACAGGCTCTTTCCTGCTGTGCGCAGCTGCCTGTCTGGACAACTTAATGCACCTTCTGAACACCTCATTTTTCCACAGGCAGCGCTAATTTTCATTATTCTTGAAGGAAAAATGCAAACAGCGAAATTCCTACTTAGCGACCACACCGCAGGAGACAGATCTAAGTTCTATCTTCTCTCTCTTGACAGGGTCTCCCTGTAGCCCCAGCTGGCCTGGAATTCACTATGTAGACCAGGCTGGCCTTAAACTCACAAAGATCCACCAGCTTTCTGTGTCTCTCGTAATGAGGGCCGTTCATGCTGAGTTTTCAAGTGCTGGCTCTTCCAAAGAAAGCTTGTCACTGCTGTCGCAAGCACAATCTCTCACGGCTGCTACAGTTCCCGTGAGTACTAGCTCCAGCACAGTTACTTGTGAGGCAAGGGGACCCTCTCTACCACAACTCGCACACTGGTCCAGTGGATCTGAAGTATGTCCTGCTCAACACACCCTTACTACAAACTACTTCCATCCCAGAAATCAGAAAAGGCAGGAGGAGAAAGTGTGTCCTGTTCTGACTTCTTCCTGCTGGCTGACATGTGCTCAATCACTTTCCTGATGGTCTAATTACTTGCCACAAGTGAATAAAACTGGTCTCCAACTGTAATCAAAGATTTTTCTCTTATATTTGAATTTCTGGGTTCTACTTTTATTTTTTTTTTAAGAGGGAATGGGTAAAGGCATTAATTAAGGTTTATTTATCAAGTTTCTGAGACTGAAGTAAATGAAATTTTAGCTCCAAAGAGCAAAGGAGCCCCTGCAATGAATCCGAATATACACCCCTTCCCTCAGATGTGTTAAAAAGCAGCCCATAAAAAAGGTGGGCTTATTTGAAGTGGCCTCCCTCACTCCTGTGAGTATTTTTAAGTTCTTGCTTTGATGCCAGGGAGCAGGGAACAGACAGATCGTCAGAGTCAGGTTCAGAGACACTGAAGGTGCACATGAAGCGGTGCAGGGCGGGGTGAGGCCAACTTCCGTTACACGCCAAAAGAGAAAGCGGAGAAGGCAGGTTACAGGGGCTTTATATTTAAGAATCATTTATTATCATGTGTATGCGTGTTCTGCCTGTAAATATATGTGTGTGTTATATGCATGACTCATACTCATACAGGCCAGAGTTAGGCAGTTGTGAGCTACCCTGTGAGTGCTGGGAACTGGTCCTGGGTCCTCTGCAAAACAGCCAAGTGTGTGCTCTTAAAAGCTGGCCAACTTCAGAGGCAGGCGGATCTTTGTGAGTTCAAGGCCAGCCTGGTCTACGGAGCGAGTTTCAGGACAGCTGGGGCTACAGGGAGACCCTGTCTCGAGAAGAAAAAAAAAAGCTGGCCAACTTCTTCAGTCTCAAGTTTTTCATTTTAATCGAGGCTGAATTATTTATTCAAACTCCTTCAGTAAAAAAAAGTTCTCTTTTTAGCTTTAGGAAATAAAGCGCCAGGGAAAAGATTTAGTGGTGAGCTATATCCTATGTCTGTGGAGTACAGGGAGCCTAGGCCAGGCGACTGCAGCAATCTTGCCAAGCACCTGGAGTTCTCAATGTCCAGCTCTGCCAGCAGGGATATTTACTGTCTCTGTGGATCAAGAATGCTAATGCTATCATCTGAGAAAGCTGTGGACAAGAACACTGTCCAGGAAGTCTACTGTTAGTGACAAGGAACCTGGGGACAGCAGGTGTGCATGAAACCAAATGGCTAGCACGTAGCTGCTGCTTCAGCTTGCACCTTACAGCTGTCTGATTTCATATGGAGCCACTGTATGGATCAAGTTAATTATCTGCAGGGAAAGGTAACAGCCTGGTGACACGGGTTCTGGCTGAGGTCAGCTATCCAGGGTCTTGGGATCTCAGACCTCTTGGTCTTTTTACTCCTCATTTTTAAAGAGATCGTCTGGGATCAGTATAGCTGATAGTATAGCTGAGATAGACTAGCCACTTTATACCAGATACGCGGTTATCATTTTGAGTTAAACTGGCTCTTCTTAATTCTCTTCCAACTTTCTCAGAGGGAAATCTGATTCTTAAGCTTTCTGTTCTAAATACAGCTTCACACATGTAAACATATACCAAGTGGCATTTGATATACCTTTGAGTGCATTTAAAACCAATCCCAAAGCTCTAACTCTAGGATCAAGCAAATGGATTTCCAAGCTGTAAGCCTGCCTCTGGGCAGGAAGCGTTTCAAAGGCTAGTGTTGTTGAGTGCCTGCCTCGTTCCAGCGCTACTAGGCACTTGGCTTCAAGTGATTCTTTCCTGGCTAGATGGTTTCCTATGTGGGCTGCTACTGGGCCCACTCCAAGACATGACTTAATCCCATCTGGGAGAGAATTACTTAAAGAGCACATGTCCCAGTTGTGGCTAATCTGCAGAATTTTTGAGGAGAAAAATGCACCTTAGGTCAGCATTAAAATAAGCACATTACTCATTAAGCATTTAAAAGCCACAGGCTGTGAGATCACTAAAGGAGTATTACTTAAAACAGAAAAAAAAGTTCTTTTTTTTTAAGGCAAGGTCTCATGTAGCCCAGGCTGGCCTGAATGCCCGTATCTTCCTGCCTCTACCTCCCAAGTGCTCGGATTATAGGCATATACTACCATACCTGGCTGAAAAAAAAGGTATTTTCTCTTTGCGCTGTATTTAAAGACTTAGGGACTGCCTTCGAATATTCTTTTTCCATGTTTTACATTTTAATTTGTAACTTGGACATCAGACTAACACTGTGCCACCATGAGTCAGCTATAGACAGGATGGTAGGGACAAAAACCATAGAGATTCAGGAGCTCAAAGCAGCTCTCCTTGTTCAACAGTGGGACTATGGGCACATTACTAAATGTCCTCACTTGACAGTTCACTATTTGCTGTGAATAAAACAACTCACTTGAAAATACTTGGAACTAGGCATGATGGTGCGTACACAGGCCTGCAAGCCTGGTACTCAGGAGGCTGAGGCAGGCGGGTAAGCCCATCTACTTATCAAGACTCTGTCTTAACCACAAAAACCTAGCCTGGAAGTTTCTCTTAGGGGGAAGCTCTATGCAAGTGTGGAGAGTAAAGCACTATTCCAAGACGCTTTCCCTGTTGCTCAGACTCTTCGTGTTAGGGACTATACAACATCACCTCTGCAGCAAAAACAGCAAGCTCAGGGCTACGGTAAGTTCATCCATGAGCTATAGTACCACTACGAGATGTTTCAAGTCCCCAGAAAATGGCTGCTCTAAAACCCAGAGAGCTCACACTCTGCCATGGAGGTGTGTGACAAGAGGGGGGAGGTAGAGTGGAAAGGCAGGCACAACATTTATTCAAGGTGGAGAAAAGGTCATGGGAGAGGGAGATGACAGGAGGAATCCCGAGGCAGCAATGGCTGTGGCTTTGAACTAGGAAGCTGCCCACTGAACCCAATGCAGAAGCACAAAGACAACACAACAGTAATCACAATCAACAACAGCAGAAGTGGGCAGCCATTGGGTAAGTGGCTAGCCCACGGTCCCACATATGACGCAGCACACCCCTGGGATGCAAAGGTCATCTCAGGTACTGCTGGCAGTCTCCAAGAAACCGCTGGAAGAGCTCAAGGACATCCCCAGCCCCTAACCTAAGAATGCTGTGATTTAACTTGTGTGTGGTACCAGCCTGTCACAGCACAAGCTCTGATGTTGGCCAAGGCAGTGCAGCCCCAGATACAATTTTGCAAGAGGAAAAACTCTACAGGCAAATATGACTGAAGACTCAGGATAAAGCATTCTTTCAGTCCTTGGCTTCTCTGAGCTGCACGGGCAACTTTCTGTTGCCAGTCTGAAGATTTTAATTAAAGACACCTTCATCAACTATATACTACACCGCATCAGAAGCCAGAACTGGCAGGGGTAGGAGAGCCAGTGCGGTGGATGGGCTCTGCGCCCACTTCAGGTCCAAGCTGATGTGAACACCAGATCCAATCTACATGAGAAAACTATGTACATGAATCCAGGAAGGGCGGGAAAAAATATTCATGTGGTCACAACGGGTGACCAATTTTCTGAAGTTGATATAACTGTTGGAGATGTCCGTGTAACAAAGGCAACTTGTTTTTGGAGATTCTCTTGACCACTGGGACTGAGCCACCACTCAGTGAGCACCTCACACTACAGGACGTTCCTGGTCATATCACATGCTTGCAATCACACACTCCGTTCCAGGTCCCCAGGTACATGCTTCTACGAAAACTCCAGGTATACCTAAACATACTTACTCTTGCAACAGCGCTTGCGGGGGGGACACTGAGTTCATTAAAGGGGGTGACATTTCTTCAGGATAATAGTCTGTCCTCGGTGGTTCAATCCCAGGTTCTATTTTAATTTTTTTCTGTAATATGGGCTTCTCATATGATTCAATTACAGGTACTAAAAAATAAAAATAGAAAAATCATTCTATATACAATTGATCAATTCCAGCTTTTAAAAGCTCACTGTATAGCTTCTAGCTACAACACTGATATCAGAATATTTTTGGTGTGTGGCAAGATTATAGCAGGACTCAATAAGGGATTCTCATTTCTCTTGAAGGGAAATACAGGACCTGGACATCAAGATGATTCTTCCTTACAAACTGGTCCCCTGTCTCTTCTGGCTGGGGAACAGGCAGCTTTTAAGAGCCATTATATAGCAGCATGTCCATGCTGATAGTAAATCAAAGCAAAAAATTATATTGTGAACGTGACTAATTCTTGGGATCTCTTCCAATATCAACACTTGAAAACAATAACAAAAAGAAAGACGTGCTGTGGACAGGTGCGGATTTCCTTTAGAGGGTGCAACAGCTCTGTGTCCTCAGCAGACTTCGGGGGAAGACCCGCTATGCTAAGCAGGTATGACCCACTATGCTAAGCCCAGGCACAGAGGCACAGCAGAATTTACCTTGCATGCTACTGCTTGAATTTTCCAAGTCTTCCGACAAGGACACCATGAGTGGCTGCTGGAGGTGGCTGGTATACATAAAGGGCACTGGCTGCACCACGACAGGCTGGATGACAGGCAGGATGCCCGGGCTCCGGATTCCATGCCTCGAGAGGGCAGCCGCCATCACAGGGGGCATGGACAGTGGTACCCCAAAGGGTTGCACGCCCGGGGAAGGGGGCGAGTATTTCTTAATGGGCGGGCTGGAGGACGGCATGCTTAAGCCAGGCGACGCTCTCCTGTGTGCAGATGGGAACTTCAGGGAGGAGGGAGAGCTGGCGGCTGCCGCTGGGGAGCCCCGCTTGTTCACAGTCAGGTCCACCGGCTCCACCTGTGTTCCGTGCGAAAGGCCTTCTGGGGTCTGGAAGAACTTCTCCGGTAACTGTGTGGAGTAAATGACCCCATATTTGTTGGGCTTCATCGATTCCATGTAATTCGATGGGTAGGACTATTGGAAAGGTAGACAAGGGAAAGAAAAGTGTGAGGAGACATAGGTTAGCTCTAGAGGTGTACTTGACTCCCCCAAAGCTACAAGAGACACGATCTAGCAAATGCTGGAAGTAACCATGTGGTTACTAGGTCACATGGAAAACCCGAAATTGAATTCTACAGTTTTCACGTCCATCATAAAAGGCGCTACCTGGCAAGGTTTTAAAGCAGTGTGCCGGGGCTGGAGAGATGGCCTAGCGGTTAAGAGCGCCGACCGCTCTTACAGAGGACCCGGGTTCGATCCCCAGCACCCACATGGCGGCCGAGAACCATATGAAACTCCAATTCCAGGAGAACTCCAGCTCCAGGGGAATCCGACACCCTCTTCTGACCTCCGCGGCATTGCACGACACGGGTGCACAGACTTGCATGCAGACAGTACATTCATACACATACAGAAATAAATAAAATAATAATAATAATAAATAAATAAATAAAAATTAAAAAAAAAATAAAGCAGTGTGCCTCACCAACGTCTTTATCATTGAGTCCATATGGAGATTACCAAGAACTGGCCAAGCCATGGCTTTCTGGTACCATTTTTGATTGGTAGGAAAGACCTCTGCTTGGTATTGTTAACCACACAGGACATGCACAGAGGAATAAGCTTGTGTGCCATAAGGAGAAAGAGAAGCAGAGGAACCTGGAGAGCCCCCCTGAGCCTGCTCATTAGGAAATGCTCTCCCCTTTCCTGGGCAGACAGCCCTTCAGCAGGCCACAGTCCACACTGCCTGTGATAGCAACTGCCCCCTCCCTCCCTGGCTGAGAGCTGGAGGCCAGCTACCGCGCACACTGTGCAGCTCCTCGTGGTGCAGCCTGTCCCGTCTGTGCACTAGCTACCGCCAGCAGCCATTCACCAGGCAGAGGCCTCATCTCCAGGTCACCCACCAGCCTGGCCTAGCTGGGGCTGTCTTGGTTTCAGCACCCAAACTCTCACATCCCCACACACTTCTTAAGTCTCAGGTGAACAAGGATGGCCAGTGACCCTCCTCATCTATGTCCCCAAAGCACCTTTCCTGGGGCAACTGTCCTTGGCTACAACCTTTAGGACTTGGCAGCTCTGCTAGCTCATGATGTAGCAAGGCGAACCCACCAGCAGGGCCTTCTAACATTAAACACCCCATGCACTGTTCATTTCCAAGCTTCCCTTGCTATGGGCTGGCCTGGCATTATTCTTGGATCATACCCTTTCTTCACTGGATCCCACGTACTCAGTATGTCATACACTGGACCTGCTGAACAATGAAGTGTCCGGGAATAGAGGACCAGGAAGTGAAACTGTCCCTGACTGTCGTTATCTGGCTCTGATGTCGCTCTGTAGACCAGGCTGGCCTTGAACTCACAGAGATCCACCTGCCTCTGCCTCCCTATAGCTGGGATTAAAGGTGTGTACAACCATACCCAGCGATTTTTAAAAATTGTATGTTTTACAGTAACAATACAAAATTCTCCTTTAAAATAAATTTTTATGGGGCTGGAGAGATGGCTCAGCAGTTAAGAGCGCCAATTGCTCTTGCAGAGGACCCAGATTCAATTCCCAGAACCCACATGGCGGCTAAGAACCATCTTTAACTCCAGTTTCAGGGGAATCCAATGCCGTCTTCTGACCTCCCCGACATTGCACAACACGGGTGCACCAACCTACATGCAGACAGTACACTCATACACATAAAAAATAATTAAAAAAGTAAAAAAGATAAAAAAAAATTTATGTCACCGAAGCAATTCTTTAAAAAGTGGCAAGAGCCAGGCATGGTGGTGCACGCCTTTAATCCCAGCACTCAGGAGGCAGAGGCAGACAGATCTCTGTGAGTGAATTCAAGGCCAGCCTGGTCTACAGAGTGAGCTCCAGGACAGCTGGGGCTACAGAGAGAACCTGTCTCAAAAGACCAAAAAAAAAAAAAGTGGCAAGAAAAATGAGTACACATTGTAGAAGTCTAGGTGCTCAGGGGACAGGCGAAAACTTGCCAGGTGGCACTGAGCACGTCCCTTCCAGGACAGGTGAGGTGAGCGTATAAAATGGACGTGGGAAGACAACCTATGAAATAAGCGTAACTTAATGTGTGACACACTGGGTTGTACCGAGTCTCTTTCTGCTCCTTACTCATGAGATGGACACTGTGGGCTGTGAGACTCCAAACAAGGCTTCCCTAAGTTCACAGGGCACTCAGGTTCACCAGCGCTTAGTTGAGGGGTACAGACTGAGCAGCTAGGTACGGAAGAGGCAGCCCAAGGTCCTCGGGCTTTCTGATAAAGCTCTAATTGACAGATTAAGAACAAAACGAAAAGATCAGCTTAAAGATGGACAAAAAAAGCCGGGCGTGGTGGTGCACGCCTTTAATCCTAGCACTTGGGAGGCAGAGGCAGGTGGATCTTTGTGAGTTCAAGGCCAGCCTGGTCTACAGAGCGAGTTCCAGGCCAGCTGGGGTGAACAAGGAGACCCTGTCTCGAAAAGACCAAAGAAAAAAAAAAAGGACAAGCATTCTAACTATCGATGTCTAACTACAGCTTAGGAACAAGGACACAAAGAATAAAATCAGAAACTACAAGCCATAAATCTTTAGGACCAGCTTTCAGCTATGAATGAGGGATCAGAAAATGACAATTTCCCCTCTCTTCTCATCCTTCTTTTAAATTTCTTTTTAGGAGACACGGTTTTATTCTATAGTTCTGGCTGAAACCCACTTGCAGTGATACTCTGGGCTCAGCCTCTAATGTGCTGGGATTACAGGTCTGGGCCACCACACCCAGCTCTACCTAAACCTAAGCACAGCGCAAAGTAAAGGGGCCAAAGTACATAGCAATAGAAACATTAAATCTAAACAAATGCAAAAATAGGTGTTATTCAAACAAACACAGGGCTCACTAAACAATTACAAACTATATACAGTGAGGCTGTCAGCAGTTATATCCGGGGAGAAGTTTAGTATGTTTTAGTTAATTCTCCAAAGGACACACATTGTGGTGCTAGAAAAACACTTCAGGAAATGGAAGACAGCACCGTTGCTAGCCACTGAAATGTAGCAGCGTCTTCCTCATTTTTCAGCCCTGTTCTAAGACCTCCCAATGACCTAGATTTTAAGGCCAACAGTTACTGGCAGTTAAGTAGGAAGGAAAATGAGGACACGCTTTCACTGCTGTCGCTGCTGGATGTGGATTTTTCTATCCGTGGAATGAGTTTAAGGCAAGGAGGAATTTAAACAGAACCTGGGGATTTGCAAATTTAGTAACATCTCCAGGTTCCTCCAAGCCATCAAAGTAGAAAAGCCATATATCAAGCTGAGTTTTATACACACTATGTACTGTTGTTACACACGATCACATCAAGTGAATCTCCTTAGCCCCTGTATAGATAGATGTATGTTTAAAGTTCCAGAGTAAGCGTAGGGAGGAGTCTGGACAGATACCCAACCCAGAGTACATAATTAACTACTTCCAGTTCAACTGCCTCAGAAAGGGATGAAGAAATGTGGTCTCTCCCTATTGGCTCACTGGCAAATTCCAGAACTGTCTCTAAGTCAGGTTTACTTTAATTATTTGGGTGGAGCACACAGCCTACTACTGTAATGGCTGGCACGTATCTGGTTCTGCACAAGTAAGGATTGGTGCAGCGGCACATCGGGGTCATGTGGCTCAGCCGGTCTCCAATACAAATCTGAGGCAAATGGTGAGGAAACAAAATTTGTCTCTGGCTACTGACAGGCGTGGACATGATATCCAACACTCTCTGCCTTCTGCAACACAGCTGTCCGAAGACAAGACACACAAGGGTCTACCAGCCCCAATATGTTCTTTTCTTCCACTGAAACAAGCATCCACACCGCCACAATGTGTATTTACTTGCTGATTCTCACTGGACTGTGAGGCAAGGGCCAATAAACACTTCGTGAACGTCTGAGAAGAATCGACCTGGCAAGGCTAAGAGTGACACTGATTCTTCCGCATCTTGAAAACTAAGGAGTTGGGGGTAGAGGCCTCAGATCCTTTCCCAAAGGGATGACTATTACTTTCTATTTGTATTTCATTAGATACAGTTCTGAAGACTTCTTGCAAAGCGATAGGTGGGTGGGTGAGGCTGACAGGAAAGTTGCGACTACTGATGAACACAAAAACAAGGTGCATCTGGGACAGTTGAGTGGAAGAGCCCTCCGCCCACAGGTGGGGCTCTGGGCAGGGAAGGCAGAGCAAGGCCTAACACATTCATAAACACTTGCTCGGGGCTCAACAAATGTTCTGTTCCTCTGCACACAGAAGGCTTTCTGTCCACCTGGCCCTGGAAAAACATGAAAAGCTTCTGTAGGAACAGAGCAAAGGAAATGGCTGGTGTTAAGTACTTCTCAAAGTACAAGGAGTCTACTGAGTGACAAGATTCACTAAGGGGAAAAAAAAAGGACTTCAAAAGCAATCTGTAAGTTCAAAAGTATTTAATCTGTTTTCTGACAATGTCTTTATGCGGGCATCTTTTGGGGTTTTTTTTTTGTTTTTTGTTTTTTTTAAGACAGGCTTTCCCTGTAGCTCCAGCTGGCCTGGAACACCTAGAGATCCGCCTGCCTGTCTTTGCCTCCCTAGTGCTGGGATTAAAGATGTGTGCCACCATACCAGGCTGAAATTAACTTTTGATGAAATAATGAAATTCTGTGTCAGATAAAGCCAACTGCTAGCACGGGAAGGAGAAAAAGATCATTAATTGCAAAGATACATTTGCATAGTTCAACCTCATGTGCAAATTCAAGTTACAAGATTCTAAGTTCACTAGTTACTTCCAATTCATTTATTTCCCCGTTCTTTCGGTTAAATGCATTTTCCTTGTATTTAATTATTTCATACCAATTTAGAATAATGTGAGTCTTCATTTTGACTTGAAATTGGGCTCTTGAGCCCTATTTTCATGCTTGATTAAAGCCCTGGAGGTCCACCAGAGAGCAAATGCATCACTGATGGCTCCAGACCAGTTATAAAATTAATTATATTCTGGAATTAAAAACCCAGTCACAGTTCAAAGATATAATGAGTGGGGCTATTTTTTAACCTGGATTTTCCTGAGATGACCACACAGTGCTTCGGAGGAAGAGGTCGATGGATAACCTCATCCAATAGCCCTAGAGAAAAATTCTGTTTTCTGATTAATAAAATTCTTATTGCTCAATTATATTCAGACATGCTGATAACCGTATAATCCTGCTATCATGCTGCAATGTAAATGTTCTTTCCGAAAAATAAAAAAACTTAACTTTTCATTTAGACAATAGTAAAAACTTCACTGGCTTAGTAGTAGCCATGGCAACTGAGTTCCAAGTGCCTCAGTGACCCCTGTGTCTTATATAAGCATTTTTGGCAGGAACTTCCACAAGCAATGCATATAAGGATGATCTAATTTTGCAAGCGTGTCATTCCCAACCTTCAGATGCACGGTCCAGGCCAAGTTTATCCCCCTTGTGAATATTTTCCAAGCCCATGGAAGAAAAGAACAGAGACAGCCTGGGAGCAATGCCTGGTTAGCCAATATCCATTAAACCACATGCCCTCAAGTCTACACTGCGCCGGCTTTGAAGTAGGACACCTCTTTGTCACCTGTGTCTCATCACCATGGCATAAGCCTAGGTCTCCTTGAACACTTGGCCTGACTTCTATTCCCCTGGTGGCCCAGCAGCATCAGGCCTGGCTCACATGAGGGGCTAACTTAGCAATGACGTGTTGAAAAGGACCACGGATGTAATTCCCACCCAGCCCCAGACTCTTCCAAGTGAAACTTGACTCTGTCCTCACTGCCAAGTCCTTCATCTGCCTGACTTCTCCTCAGTCTCTCTCAGAACCACAGTCCCACATGGCTTCTGTCAATGAAGCTTAAGAAATTCACTTCACTCTCAATGCGCTTTTCACATATAAAAAGGCTTTGGGGCATTTGTAAACCTACTTCCAACAGACCCAAATCTGCCTGTGGCCGGTTCTATCTGGGGGTGTGAGCACACACAGGTCCTAAGGAAGCATTGGACCCATTTATCAAGGACAACCAGCGGCACCTCATTTATTACTGGGGGGCTTTGAGAAGTGTCACCTGCCAAATGCCTGTCCAACAATGACTACTTTAGGAAATAACACAACATACAACGTTATCAATTAAATAAGAAAAGTGTTCGGTTTTGGAAAACTTACCACTGAGATGGGGTCCATCACCTCTTGCTTGACAGGGACTGGGTCGAACATGAGCATTCTTATAGTTAAACCTTCTAGGGTGTTCTGGAATTTGGTCTAGAAAACAAAACAACATATCTGTCTAAATCCAGAGGTCACACAAACTAGCAAAAACAAAATACCCTCTTTTCTCCATTCCGTCCTCCCCCTCGCCCCTGGGAATGGCTAGACTTGTTTCCCTTACCTACTACTAAAGATGCCATTTTATATAATTCAAACCAGACACATCACTGTCAGGACTACATGGGAGCCAATTGGCACTTCTAACTCAACTTCATAAACCCTGACATTTCTAGAACAGCATTATAGCCCCTTCTGGTAGGAACCCTGCTCACACGGCTGAGCCACTCAGCAGAAGTCCTCTCTGACATTCACCACAGAAAAGGAAGCCTAGAACCACCATCACTCCCACACTCCACACCCTTCCTAAGTGGGAACTTAGCACACATGCTGTTCAGTACCCGTGATGTCACTCAAATCATTCATTCAGAATGCTGCTTTATAGTGAGTACGGTCTCAGACCAAACCCAGCAGGCACTCTGTGAGCAGATCCATTGAACCTGGCCTTTCACTGGACACACGGGCTGTCAAAATGGATCAGCAGGTAAAGTGCTTGATGCCAAATCCCACAACCTGATTTGATCCCCAGAAAGGAGCCATGTGGTAAAAGAACCAATCTGAAAGCTGCCCTTTGACCTTTGTCCATGTGTGCTCCCACACACTAAATAAATGAATATACTAAAAAAAAGATTGGCCACAGCCTGCCTTACAAACAGCGCCCATCTTTTTGTGCTTGCGTCCTACATATCATTTATTTTTTTTGAATAAATAAGAAAATTGCTGGGTGTGGTAGCACACGCCCTTAATCCCAGGCAGAGGCAGTTGGATCTCTGAGTTCAAAGCCAGCTGGGACTGAAGGGAGACCCTGTCTCAAAAAGACCAAAATAAATAAATAAATAAATAAATAAAAAAAATAAGAAAATAAAAGACACTAGGACTTCCCCCCACATTACCCCCCCCCAATCTTTTCCTTTGGAGAACAGAAAAGGACACGACTGGTCAACCTCTGCACAAACCATAGACAGGGTCAAGAAAGAGGGACACATTATTCCCTAAAAGAGAATTCTTTGCTTTCCTCAGGTGACAAATTATGTTTTATTACGAACTGACTCAATTACTGAGGCTGAATTTATCTCTATTTGTCCGGTTTACATTTCTTTCTTTGAGGAAGACTTGGGCTCCTCCCTCATCACTGTTCTCCAGACATGTTTTGTTTATTAGCTTGCTGTCACTCATTAGGAAATGTACCCAACACAGGAGCAATGTGTACTGTCCTATGTCCTGTCCTCTTGTTCTGCTTCCTAACCATAATCCGTTCCATGTTCCACTGTGTTTCACAGGTTACAGAATCACTCTAGCCACCTCACAGACCTGGAGTTCAATCCTTGGAACTCACATGAAGGGTAAGAACTGAGTCCTGGAAGTTGTGCTGACTCTGCATGCGTGTCATTAAACTCACACACACACACACACACACACACACACACACACACACACACCAGTCCTGACCTCCACATACGTACCCACATTTAGATGTACATTCTACAAACCTACAACGAACTATCCAAGCTTGGTTTATGTGCTTCACCCTCTGGTTCTGCTGGTAAAGTGAAGGACTCCACCTGAGAACAGACACTCCTGTGATCTCAAGCACTTGCAATACTGAGGCAAGAGGACAGCCAAGGGTTCAGGGACAGCCCCCTACATAGCAAGACCCTACCTCAAAATAAACATAAAAAAATCTCAGGGTTTGGAGAAATGACTCAGTGGTTAAGAGCTAGTACTGGTCTTGCCAGCCTGGTCTACAAAGAGAAGTCCAGGCCAGCTGGAGCTACAGGGAGACCCTGCTTCAAAATAAAATAAAATAAATAAAAAATAAAATAACTAGTACTGGTCTTGCAGATGACCAGAGCTCAATTCCCAGCACCCACGTCACACAGCTCATAACCAATCACCTGGAATTGCAACTTCAGAGATCAGATGCTGGCTTCTGGCTTCCACTGGCACCTGCACACAGGCATGCACATGTGCACACACAGACAATTAAAAATAAAAACCTTTTTAAACAATCTGCAGGAGTACTAGGTTCTGGATTCTTTCCTCTAGTCAGGATGAAACCCTCCTACCCCCTCAGCTCCAAGATTGCCATCCCTAAGTCTACTGTTCCTGTGTGCTGTGGGTTACAGAGACATCCCCACATACAATTATGGAAGTAGTAACAGGGGGTGCTTGTGCTTCATCTCTTCAGTGGAACCCCTTCTGATTTTCCATGCCACGAAAGGCCCACCCTCGCAACTATGTCTCTTCCATCATAGGCTGCATTATAATCTACAAACATACAGCGATGCCGGGCTGCTCAGAGCCACTGGGCCAGTTACTAAGTCTTATGTATCCCAGCGAAAAATGGATGATTTCCCAAGGAAGGATGAAAACACTTTTTATCTTGCAATCTATTTATTACCCAGTCCAAGCCCCACACCATAAATCAGAAAGATGTGGTGATCTCCTGCTTCCTTTGTGATTGTTAGGGGTGGGCCATAAAGCAAGCTGACATCTACTCTTCATTGATAAGGTCTGTGAATTGGGTAACTTCGTACCAATACCTTAGCCTTTTAAAGAGAATTCACTCTCAGATTAATCTGTTCCATATGGTTATCTTGATGCAAGTTTCTTTAAATAAAAGCCTCACTGCTGGGCGTGGTGGTGCACGCCTTTAATTCCAGCACTTGGGAGGCAGAGGCAGAGGCAGAGGCAGAGGCAGAGGCAGAGGCAGAGGCAGGTGGACCTCTGTGAGTTCAAGGCCAGCCTGGTCTACATAGCGAGTTCCAGGAGAACTGGAAGTACACGGAGACCCTGTCTCAAAAAGAACCCCCCCTGAAAAAAAAAAAAGAAGCCTAACATTTCCAGGGTATCAGGAAAGAGGCCTGGCCATTCTCACAGGAAGGATGCAGAATATACTTTTCCTTCTTGAGCTTTTAGGGTGATTTTCCCTCTAAATTACTTATCTCAACAGATGTACATACAACTGCTCATTGGTTTCAAATCTTAGTAAATGTCTGACTTTGCTAACACTCCTGGGAGGCTTTTACCCTTAAAGCTGAGTGTGGTGATATGTGTCCTGCCAGCCCAGCAGCTGGGAGGCAGGAGAAAGAGGAGTTTGAGGTCAGTGTGGGCTACATGCAACTCTGCTTCAGAAAAAGCTAACAGGGGCTGGTGAGATGGTTCAATAGGTAAAGGTGCTTGCTGATGAGCTTGCCAACCCTGAGTTCAGTTCCCAGAACCCACATGGAACGAGAGAACTGACTCCTACAAATTGTGCTCTGACCTCTATACCCATGCCATGGTGTTTGGTGAGTGTACACACACAAAAAAATCAATCAATGTAAAAATAAAATAAAAGTTAACAACACAGCTGGGCCAGCACTGTGACCACCAGCAACTGCAGCACAGAATCGATTATGGTGACGGGTCTGGAGTTCTTCTGGACAAGTTCTAACTCTATTGTTTAGCTCATACAGCTTCTAATAACTTTGCTGCCCATCACAGAACTACTGAATCCATTCATAAATCCATTATAACCTTGCTCACTTTAAAACATTATTTTAACTGCTAGTGTCATTTAATTTTTACTAATTTTTTTATTTTAAAAGTCCAAGTTCAAGAGAATTGGTGTTGTCTAAGACATTATAAAAGAAACAAATTAGCCAGGCGTGATGGCACATGCCTTTAATCCCAGCACTCGGGAGATAGAGGTAGGCGGATCTCTGTGAGTTCAAGGCCAGCCTGGTCTACAGAGTGAGCCCCAAGACAGCTGGTACTAAAAGGGAGACCATGCCTCAAAAATACAAAAAAAAAAAGAAACAAATTACTGTCTAGCATAAAACATGCCATACCTCCTAAACTGTTAATATGAGCTTCATGGCAGAGCCAGGTGTTGTGGTCCACGCAGGTAATCTCTGCACTGGCAGGAGTCTGTAGGCAGTCTGGGCGACGCAGTGACAGAACCTGTCTCAGAAACGCACCAAAGAGCTGGAGGCAGGAGACGGCTTTATATTCCTATGTGATAAGGCCTACGCTTATTAATTCCCTAATTAAAAGTTTTAATGAGGAGAGGGGACGGATAGGAATCAAATTTAGGAAGAGAACCAAGCACATTAACATAAATCCGACTGTTTACTCATTAAAAAAATGCACCTCCCTACTTTGTACCGATCACCTTGGCCACTAGTTTGGACTTTATGGGTTCTGGTCTGGAATCAGGAAAGAGAGGGGTTGTACAGGTAGACTGCTTGTCTAGCACCCCAAGCCCTGGGCTCAATCCTTTGTACTAGAACTAAAAGAGTAATATTTGAATCAGGAAAGAATGATTGCACTGTTATTGAAGTGTCTTCCATCACTTTCAAAAGATTTATTTATTTATTTATTTACAGAATCTCACTACAAAGCCAGGTGACCTAGAACTTTCTATGTAAACCAGGCTGGCCTTGAACTGAGAGCTCTGTCTGCCTCTCCCTCCCAAGTGCTGGAATGACGGGCAAGTAGCACTACACACACCTCGCTTGTTTTTAAAAAGTTCTAAAATCATCCAGCAAAGGAAATTGTATACAACAATGCAGCGATCCCAGATAGAACCAGTAGATGGCGCACTAACACAGGTATTGGAGCCCAAGACGCTGGCAGAAGGGAGCATGGCAGCCTCCAAGGTCTTTAAACCCTCTGGGTTTTAACCAAGTTGAGGAATTGCTATTAACCACTTCATGCGGCTATCACAGAGATGTGGAGGCCTCAAATATGATTCTATTTTTTTCTTGTTTTCCAATCATAAACATATTTACATCTTGGTTCTTTTTAACTTAACACATTTTCAAACTCAACTATACAATTCTATGATAAAACAGTATGTAATTGAGATAGAAGGGCAAAAGCTGCCTGTTGTTTTTAAACTAAGTTACTGAGATGCTTTAAAAGCAAAAACATAGTAATATCACTATTGCCAGAATAATTTTCTGTAACTGGAACAACGATGTCATTTTTCTGGGAAGGACCAGACCAGTAAAACCGAGTTTTCCTTACCCTTTGGGAAAAGAAAAAAAGCCCAGTCCCTCCCTTCCCAATCTCCCCACTTCAGATATCCAAATGAGGGTCAGATTTGTGTCAAAATGCAAAACTGTTAATAATATATTAAAATCTTAGTGATCTTAGTGAATCACTTCCATGACTTCTAGAAATGGTGTGTATGGCTCTGCCCCCTGTCCTATTCAGCAGCCTGTGAGGCCCACTGCGTGGCTCCCTTCATAAGGAAGAGGATGAATGAGAGGGCAGAGGGAGGGAGAGAGGGAGGACTACGAAGACTGTCCAGTTTGCTGGCGGCAGCAGTATTTGTCTGACAGTCTCTCTTCTCTTCCATTTCTTTCCTCAGATCCTTAAAGGGTTCCTGCACTACTATCATCTTCTCCCAAACCCAGCCTGACCCTAAGGCTCGTTCCACTGACCTGCTTCCCTCGGAGAACCCCGGCCAGATGTGCAGAAAACAGACACTGAACAACCCAGCCGGCGAACTGCAAGTGCCCTGTCCAATCTACCAAGCGTCTGAATTTTTAAAAGAGGAAGCATGTTACTTGTGTCCACCCTTAACTCTGCCAGAGGAGGGGGGGGGGTAAAATCGGACCTGTGTGTGAGTTTCTAAACCAGGAGAAAGGTCAGGCAGGCAAGCTCAACTTCCTTTCTGGAGAAACATTTTTTTCTAACCCAACTCTTTAAAAGATCCCAGTGGGACAGGCAACACACTAAGCCGAACGCTGGTACCTACCTGGAAGGGCGTCCAATTTTCACACCACCCAAGGATCTCCACCTACCCCAGTCTTCTACTGTTGATTTGAAAGGAAAAGAATTCCACGAAATATTTCCAAATCTTTGCCTCTCATAAATGATTTTTGCATTAATGTTTTGTAAAAGGGAGAGAAGTTAATTATTTCGTTTCAGATGAAATATAATGATCCAGTGAGCAAACAATCCGCCCTCTCTCCTCTCTGGGCGAACAAGCCACCCAATTTTACTTTTCTGCCTCCACCCATCAACTCCACCCCGTGGAGTGTGGCCAGGGCAGTCCAACTTGTCCAAACAGGACATGGCTTCAGATAAGATTCAGCCCACACCCTGTACTTCGGAAAGACCTGGTGAAGCAATTGATTTTGCATGTAAATAAGGACAGGTGCAAAGGTAACAACCCGGCAGAACCCCTCCACGTCTCCAGACTGGCCTCGGAGCAGCGGAGTGAGGAGATCCAAACCCACACCACCCTTCAGGTCAACTCTCAAGTTCAAGGGCACCTGGTTAGGGGCCATTTTTCCTACTTGGATTAAGCACTGTTTTCCTCCTTTATGCTGACAATTCTGTGTTTTAGTTTTAAGGGCAACCAACCCAAGATAAAGTGAAAACTACCCACAATGTCTTAATCCTGCTGTGTACACAGCTCCAAAGGCCGGGCCTAAGCCCTCCCAGCTCTCCTCAGTGAGGCGTTATATAATCAAATCCAGAAGTGCTGTGTGAGGCCACGGGGCCTTCTCATCTGCCAGGCTCACTAGGTGCCCTCCCTATCGCTGGAGACCCACCCCACCCCACCCCACCCTGCTGCGTCTCCGCCCATGGTGCCCCACCCAGCAGGGAGTGGGAGGCTGGGAGGGACCCAACTGGCTCCGCAGCAGCTAGTTCCTGGAAATTCCGGCCTGAACAAGGATGGCTGGAACCTTAAAAATAACCAGAAAGTACTGTCAGGGTGGTGGTTAGTTCCTAGTGCTTGAGGAGCCTCCCTTGGAGTTTACCTCAAAGAGCACTGACTGCGCTTTCTGATACAAAACTGTGTACCACCAAGCTGCCCTCTCCCTCCAAGTGCAAAGGAGCCAGTCAAGCTCTGAAGCCACTGCTGGGCAACAGGGCCTTCTCCAGCTCCCGCTCGGAGGTCGCCCTCCCTATCCCTCACATGCCTTATTTTCTGGGCTTTCACCATGGAAACCTAAGATCATCTGTGAAGCCCACCTCACCTCTTTTCTTACCATTGTTATAATGGCCGTGAGTGTGCTGCAGGGATGAGGGAGGGGGTGCTCCTCTGGCCTGCTTGAGTCCGAGGGAATTTCCAGTTCTCCTCACCTCCAGGCCTTGGTCCAGCCTGGTCCAGCAAGGCAGGCCAAGGCCAGCTCCATCAGTCCCTTTCTCATCTGGTCCCTCCTCCGAAGGGAGCCCAGGGGCTGGCAGGGTGGGAGCCCAGGGGCTGGCAGGGTGGGGGCCCAGGGCTGGCAGGGTGGGAGCCCAGGGGCTGGCAGGGTGGGAGCCCAGGGGCTGGCAGGGTGGGGGCCAGGGGCTGGCAGGGTGGGTTATGGTGCCAGTGCTGGCTACCAGCTTCCTTCCAAGCCCCACAGCCTGGCAGCCCTGCTCTCCCCTCCCCACCCCAAGCTTTTGTTCACTTTGGCCCTGATGCTGGGCAACTGTGTGGAATGCCCCCTCCCCTTCCGGCTTATCTAAATCCTCCTAATTCTTCAAAGACCAGCTCAAGGCACTCCCCACCTCCTGTGGCCAGCTGGTCACTCCCCGTACACCAGGCTGGCCTCTTCTTACCTAGGTATGCCAGACCCGTGCATTTCAAGAGCGTCCCCTCCCACCCGTGTGAGTGTAAGAGTATGAGAACCTGAAGGCGAGGCAGGGGCCGCCCCTCACCTTAGGAAGTTCCTTCCCCTCTCTCCTTTGGAGAGAACAGAATGAAGTTTCCAAGTCAGGCCCAAGGAGGTTATAGAAGAGATCTGATCTCTAAACAACAAAACCTGCAAGCCAAACAACTAATAGAGAAGAGAGCTAGCTCTGGGTAGGAGTTCTAGGGTAATGCCCCTCTGGATGTGCTTGCTTCAAGTGTTCCTGAGCAAGTGCTTGGGGGGGGGGCAGCCCTACAGGAAACTAGTGATCCAAACTTCCTTTAACAAATTACTGCCCCTAACCTAACCTTGCTGGTCCTGCAGTCTTTACCATAGTCATCTTCAAATCATTTTTGTTGTTGTTGTTCTTTTTTTTGGTCTTTTCGAGACAGGGTCTCCCTGTAGCCCCAGCTGTCCTGGAACTCACTCTGTAGACCAGGCTGACCTTGAACTCACAAAGATCCGCCTGCCTCTGCCTCCCAAGTGCTAGGACTAAAGGCGTGCGCCACCACGCCCAGCTCAATTTTTTAACTACCCACCCACGGAGGTCCTTTAAACATGCCTGGTGTCAAGAGCTCTATTTTGTTTTAAAATCTAAAATAGTTTAGGGGCTGGAGAGATGGCCTAGTGGTTGAGAGCGCCGACTGCTCTTGCAGAGGACCAGGGTTTAATACCCAGCACCCACATGGCAGCTGAGAACCCTCTGTAACTCCAATTCCAGAACTCCAGTTCCAGGGGAATCTGACACCCTCTTCTGACCTCCGAGGCATTGCACGACACGGGTGCACAAACCTAGACTCAGACGACACATTCATACACATAAATAAATACATTAAATTAAATTTTAAAAATCTAAAATAGTTTAAAAATAGAGAAAAAAAGAGGAAGAGGCAACTGCAGGTGAAGGGGTGGGGGAGCGATGGTTTTTTTAAAGGACACCTGCTTGGTGTGGTGGCCCATCCTGGTATTCCCAGTTCTTGGAAAGCAGAGGCAGGTGGACTGTTACAGTTGGGCCATGAGATGTGTACATCTTGCTGACCACCACCTTTGTGATGGACGTCACATCACTTGGTCTGCGTCATATAATGCCCTTGAGCTGGGCTCTAACTTTTCATTTCACTGATGGAAATAATTAAGGGAAAGGGTTTTTGTTTGTTTTTTCTCTTGGTCTTTTGAGACAGAGTCTCTCTGTAGCCCCAGCCGGCCTGGAACACATTCTGTAGACCAGGCTGGCCTTGAACTCACAGAGATCCTCCAGCCTCTAACTCCCAAGTACTGAGATTAAAGACAAGTGCCATCATGCCTGGCTAAGGGAGAGGTTTTTTTAAACTTGTCAAGATCACAAAGCTGGAGAGCCAGGATTTGAACCCAAGATTGCTGTCTGGCTTCAAGGCTCCTGTCTTGCCACTTCACTCAACTGCTTCCACAGACAGAGTAGGAGAGTGACTTCTACTAAGAGACTGCCCGATCCCTGGGGAAAATGGAATCCGGTGACAGCCCGATAGTAGCCAAGAAATTTTAACCCCTTTCAACCAGCCCCACCTGACTCTCTGGACACAAGATCAAAAGACACATTCTGAAGGCCCCAAGTCAGGGGCTATTGTTCTTGCTAGCCAATGCACCTGCAACTGGTCCATAAAACTGCTGAGAAAAACTGGCAACTTTGCCCAAGTAAATACGGAAATCCTCATAGTGACTGAACAAAGGTAGAGGGGTCAGGTCCTCATCCCCATTTTAGAAATGAGGAAATAAGAGGAACAGAGGTGAAATGACTTGTCCACATTCACAGAGTTGGTTGGTGCTGCAGCCAAGGACTGCCCGCTTGTACACCGGGGCTTTCAGTGGTGCAGAGCTAGGGAGGAAGCCACTCTTGGGTGGAATCACCGCACCCTGGGGTCACTCCCAAGCACAGAGGGTGTGGTGTGCACATTGGTCCACGGTAAGCAGTGCTATGGGGAGGTCCCAGTGGCAATTAAGATTTCAAAACGCCCTTTCAGGTTAGATCACTGCAGACTTATTTCCATCCCATGGCATAACTACTCAGAATAATGATCCCACATGATGTGAGATTAGTGCTAATGAATAGGTGCTCAATAAATGCCTGGGAGATGAATAAACGACTGGATATCAAACGACACTCCGCACATGTTGGGATAAAAATGAGGATCCCTAGGATGACTGTGTACCAGGCGTCCTACCTGGAGCATGGGTCTGAGGCCAGTCAAGACAGCCTAAAAAGCCCCTTCTAAAAGGCAAAGTAAATGTGAAAACTCAAGAGGTATAGGAGCAACATTACCTTGTTTGGAGAAGTGAGCAGAACGGGAACTTCACCTTATTAATGGAAGTAGTTTGGGGGTGCAAAACTTTGAGGATGCCCAGATATTAAGTATAGGTAATAGGAGTGGATGGCATGAGTAGGCTTGGACATAAATAAGTAGTTCTTTGAAAGACTGGCACACAGGCCAAAAGAGAAGAAAAAAATCCAGGCTGCTCCTCAGACTAGAACGCCCGATTTCCAGAATCTCCACTCCATCACTTATGTCTAGACAGAACCAAGCTTCAGGGTTGCGGATCAGCTCTGGTCCATCCCTGGTGTGATCCCTAAACTTTACAGAGACTGGCAACTGGACCATGTCCTAGACTAGTCTAGACCCTCAGGCAGGCTCTCCTGGAAGGGTTCCCTCTTGGGCACCCCCTTCTTGGGAATCAGGGGAAGGCTGGGCTCAGGGGTGACAGTGCACGGAAGTCAGGTGACTCGCTGCTTGCCAGTCGCTGTTCAGTCTCTAGCCCTCCTCAATCATTAGCTGAGGGAATGAGTTTCCCAAACCTCCAAGAACCAGTTTTACTAAAGAACATTAGTATAAGCACTTACATCAAGGGATAGAAAACACAGAGAATAATGTCTTTAATCCTGTGTTTTAGATGGTCACAGTCCACAATCAGCATGGAGATTGTTAAGCAAAGTTTCTATTCATTTATTTATTTGCCTTGGAGAAAACACTTTTAGTTCTGTTTCAGGAACTATCCACTGCACTTTCTTTTCTTACTCCTAAATTTCAAGGAAGGGATGTTGGGGTCGGAGCAGGGCTACCTCTTTTAGACAATGCTCTCCCTTATCAGAGCAGACTGATGTCTGGTTTCCTGTCTCTGAGCTCCAGCATGACTGCCTAAGATGAGAAGCAGGGTCTGGGCCTAAGCAAGGGACAGACCAGGCCTGAAAGTGTACTCTGAGGCATCTCTGAGAGAATATCACTTATGAGCACACCGGGTATCATTTGAAAATTCTAGGGCTCCCCCCCCCCATAAAACTAGAATGGATGACAAATACACTTCAGAAAGAAGCCCAATTTGTGGAATAATGTAATTCCCAGTATTTAAAGGGCAACATTGCTTTATTTTTCTTCCATGCAAGAAGCCCAATCTCTAAAATAATGTTATTCTTAGTACTTAAAGGACAAGGTTGTCTTATTTATTTTTCTTCAATGCAACTGTGTATAAAAACAGCATGAAATATTCGCTGGGAAGGCTACCTTTTTAGAGCTTTAGTGTGGATTTGGAATCTCAAAGAAATATAAATATCTAAAGGGGAGATGGAGACAATGAATTAAATTGGGCACAATGTGAGTTATATGATCAAATGAGATTAAACTATTCCCATGTTTTGTAATTATAAATGCTTAATATAGCACTTAAAAGCTTATAGAATTTTGTTGTTGTCTTTTTTGAGAAAGGGTCTCCCTGTAGCCCCTGCTGGCCTGGAATTCACTAAGTCAACCAAGCTAGCTTTGAATTCACAGAAATCTGTCTGCCTCTGCCTCAGGGAGTGCTGGAATTAAAGGGGTGCCACCATGCCAGGCTTCAGAATTTTTGATAGAATGTATTAGTTCCTAATCAATCCTATTAATCATCTTTCCCTACCAAAGCAGAAAGCAACATGAAGTCTACCCAACTTAGTTGAACTGCTAACTTTGGAACTAAAAAAAAACTTGCTTCAATTTGGATTACTTATGAACTTCAGTTTAAAGGTCTCTTGTACAAGTCAGCTTAATATTTCAAGTAGCTCTACCCAAGGGAGAAAGAAGAAAACAAAACGAAACAAAGAACACTTTTCTAGGCCTTTCTAAGACTGCCATTTTTTCAGGGAAGGTATCAACAGCCTAGTAAATTATCCAGAATCATGTTAGACTTTCTTTTGTATGTCCAAAACAATAGGGTAGGATGGGATATTTAAAAGCCAAGTCCCATCATCAGTATTTGGGAGTTCCAGCCTAATCTGTACTTAAGCATCTCTTTGAATTAATTCCACTAGGGACCATGTAGATCAATCTTTAGATATTTAAAAAAATTCCCAAAGAAGTTTGAAAAAGACACTTGCCAAAAGTTTTCTTTCCCAATCTTTTCTTTTAGAACATTTTTCTGAAGAGCCAAGAGGAAGAACCTGTTAAAAGATTTTAAACATTTTTATCCAGAGACTGACCCACAACTGAATGACTAAAAATTAAAAAACAAAAAGCAAAACTGGTATTATGAAAAGATAATTAATTAAAAAAAAAAAGATAAGCATCCCCCTTCTACTTTCAAAATATAAGATTACAATTTTCCAAACCACCTTTCAAGGAAAAGTCTCAGTGTCCGCTTCCCTTTCCTTAAGCCTATTTTTTATTTTATTTTATTATTATTATTATTTTGTATTTTTGAGACAGGGTCTCCCTTTTAAGTCCCAGCTGTCCTGGAGCTCACTCTGTAGACCAGGCTGGCCTTGAACTCACAGAGATCCACCTGCCTCTGCCTCCTGAAGGCCGGGCGTGGTGGCGCATGCCTGGAATCCCTTAAGCCTTTTATTTTTATTCTTACAATGGTAGCGAATCACATCTAGAATACAGTAAATGCTTTGTCCTCAAAAAAAAAAACCACTTGCCCCTCAGTTTGTGTTAAACTCTGGAGTGTTCTAGAGACTTTCCAACTCAGCTCAGGTGGCCAAGACGGCTCTCCGCCCCTAGGGCCTACCATGGGCATATCAAGTAAAGATGAACAAACCTGGACCACATCTTTCAGATAATGCCATGTATTCAACTCTAAGGTGTTAATCCTGCTCTAAAATGGACAGCTTTAGGGCAAAATGGCTATCTTAAATCAATGGTACTACCCACCTTCACAGGAGAATCCCAGACAAAACTGACTTTTTTTAGATTTCTTGGCCACTATGCCTAAGAATTTCCTAAAACCACAAAACAATGAAATAATTTCTAAAAGGGAAAAGTATTGATTTGCCCTTAAAAACAGTGGAGCCTAGGGTGTGTGTAAAAAGGTTAACTGACTCCTCATGACATAACACAGGCATCTTAAGCAATCAGTGTGTAGAGACATGGTAAGTCCTTGGGTGGAGATACTGAGTTTAGGGGCAGGGACCATGGCCTGGTCCAGGCTACTGACCAGAAAACAGCCTGAAACAGGAAAGAGCACACATATGCCACTTGGAATGCATGACGCAAACCCCAGCCTTGAAACAAAGAACAGGAAACAGCTCTGCTGGCTGTGCTGGAGAGAAAGCTCAGAGAAACATTTAGCCGGCCCTCCCTGACCCTATATTCATGAGCAGCTGGAGTTTTTTAAGACAACAACAGGGGGGTGGAGGTGTTTGTTCTATGGGTGTGAATAACACCACCAGCTTTATACTGGGGACCTGCCCTATTTACAAATAGGAGCTGCCACATACAGTAAACATCCCAAGTGCACATGTGATTTTATCATCTTCAAGCTGCAGAGACCTTTCAAATTAATGCCAGCCTTCCTCAATTTCTTTTGTCCCTTTCTACCAGGTCCCATGGGCTACTAGCCCGGAGCCCTGACCAAACTGTAGGCTGGGATAATGATCTGGAGCTGCCCATGTGTCAGAATAATCAAGAGAAAGCACTCCTCTAAGAATCCGGGTTACAACTGGATTACCCCTCCGAACTGAAGTTGGACCAATTAAGCCTAGCCTCCTTCAGTCAAGAGAGCTAAACTGGAAGAAAGAGACTATGGGACATCTAGTCATTTAAACATTTCAGCCCTTTTCAAATATACTGCTAGAGCTCTCACGGGTTCTCTCACACACAGCTACTGAAATTTACCTTTTTGGGAAGGTGATTTTTTTTTTTTTAATCTGTGGCATTTTCATTTACTTCAAAACTGTTATGCAATCTGTACACTCCAGTACCCGTTTTTTACTCGACACCCTGTAAATGTCTATTTTCCTAATTTTTTAATACTTCCCATTATTTTTTCAATACTTTGTTAGCCAAGATGCTTTAATTCAACTCAGGTTTCCATTATCAGAGGTTTAAGGATCAGTGTGTAGACATAACTACAGGTTAAAAAGAAAAAAAGAAAAGAAGGGGAGGGGGGAGTCATCCTTGTACCCATAGCAACCAGATTGGATTTTAATTTAGAAACTTTGCACGGAAGAAACAATAGCGTTCTTCAAGGCTACGTTGTTTTGTACCACACAAGGGTCTGTGATCTAAGCAGCAACTTTCCTTTGTTAGTCTCCCCTTCCCATTCTTAACTCGAATTCTGCCTCACACCAGTCAAAAGGTCTCTACAGTGCATCTTCATGGGACGTGTAACATTAGACTCTTTCCCTCTACCCGTTCTGCAGCAAACTACACTGCTGAGAAAACTGCTTTTCTCTAGGGAGTTTAAATTAAACATCTTATTTCAAGTTCCTATTAACTAATACTCATGTTTAAGGCAATTACTTGAGCACTCTTTATCTAAACAATACTACTAACTTGCAAAAATCCTGGAGGTGTTTATGTTACAGATGGTTCCCCCCCACAAGACTTCTCTGCGGTGAGGCAGATTACCAGCCAAACAGAATTAATTCTCTTTTTAAAATGCTCCTCAAATTCATACACAAAACACTCATTATCAACAACTGGCCTATGTTCAATTAATTTTGCTTAGTTAGAAACAAAATAATCTAAATGAATTGCGAATTCCACTTTATACTTTTTCCCACAAACCAAACTCTCAAGAATCTACAACCAATACATTTAAAGTGTCTTAGGTAATATTAAAGAAAAAATTAATTCTTAAAATAAAATGTCAATGCTTTCATGGAAAGTGTTTATTTTGGTGAACTACAAGATGGACAATTTCCAAAGTCCATTTAATCTGAATTATTAAAAGTCTCATTCATACTCTTCAACTAGTACTATTCTATCCTGCAAAGTGTTTCTGTTATCTGCCAAAGAAAAGGACAGTACAATTCCAAGTCTTATCTGTCATCTCCCAAGATAGTCACTCTGCGACATCACGTAGGTCCCCAGGGTCCTGGTCCTCCCCACAGTTCTTCGGCCCCCACACGGCTCCGGGTCCATAAGGCTGCAGGCAGTCGCCGAAGGCGCTCTCCGCCGCCAGCCACGCAGCAGTCCTTCGCTCCGGGCACTGCGGCAGGTTCTCTCCGCGTCCCCCAGGAAGGCTCTCCAGACCCGGACGCTTCTTTGCCTTTTCTCCCCTGCCCCCAAGTGGCCAGCCGCCCGGACAACTCGCAGGCTCCCGGGGCCGTGAGTGGGATGTCCGTGCAGTCCCAATCGCCCTGGGACTGCGGCCAGGGGCCCCGGGAGGCTCAGCTCCAAGTTTGCTGAGAGCGGGCAGCGGCGGGGGGCGCGGGCGGAGGGCGGGGAGACCAGCCGAGAGTCCGGAGGAGGAGCGCGGCCTCGCCGCTACCTGGTTCCCTCCACCGCGGCCGCACGCGGGGCTCCGGAGGGAGGGGGCTCGGCGCGGCCGGGGGACCACACAGGTGATCCCCGCCGGGGCACCCCCGCTCCGCGTCCCCCAGTCCCACGCTCCCGCCGCTCCCCCGCCGCACTTTCCCAGGCCCCCCCCACCCCGAGCCCCTGCCTCGCGCCCCCCTTTCTGCAAGAGGGACGGAGAAGAAAAAGCCAGGGGACGCGGCGCAAAGCGGGGCGCAGGGACTTACTTTGCGAAGCACGGCGCGGACACCGCGGGGAAAGGGAAGGCCAGGATCCCGGCGCCCGGAGCCCCGCGAGCGGGAAGGTCAGCGCGCCAGGCCGGGCGGCGCGGGGGACGGCGACGGGCTCGGCGGGCTCCGGCTCGGCGGGCGCTCGGGTCCGCGCGGCTCCGCTCCCGGCTCCCTTCTGGCTCCCTGGCACCAAGTCCGGCCAGTCACATGACCCCGGCGCCTCGCTCTGCGAGCCTCCCGAGGCTGGCGGGGTAAGTAGAGGCTGCGAGCGGGGTGGGAGGGCCGGGGAGGGGAGCGGGAGCCGCCGCGGCCGGCCGGGCTGGGCGCGGTCCCCACCCACTTGGGTGGAGGCAGCCGCCGGAGGGGTCGGCCGAGTCACTGGCAAACACGCACCCCACCCTGGCCGGCCCCGCCCCCGCCTCCCGCGCCGCCTCCGCCCGCCGCCCCGCCCAGTCACCCGGGCCCGGCCTGACAGACTCTCATTATTCCCCCGAGCCGGGCGCCGCCCCGCCTGCTCGACCTGTCCCGCGAGGCGCGGCGCGGCCTCCGGGCTGGGCGTGCGCGGCCCCCGCCCCGGCCTCTCCACCCAGGGCCTCCGCCCGGCCTCGCTCGCCTCCCGCGCCCTCCGCCCCGAGCCCGCGCCCCGCCCCGGCGGTGCCGGCCGCCTCCCCACCGCCCGAGCCCCGCGGGGAAGGAAGGGCGGCGCTGGGCGCTCCGGGCGTCCCGGGCTGGCGGCCCGCTGCGCCGTTTCCAAAACACATAATCCGGGCTCGCGGGGGAGCCGAGGCGGGGGCCGCGGCCGTCAGTCACCGGAGTGGCGAGGAGGGCGGGCCCCGCGCCCCGCGCCCCGCGGCTCCTCCTCGGCCGAGCGCGCTGCTCCGAGCGCGGAGGAGCGGGGCGACTCCAGGAGAGGACGGGGGGCTCCGAGCCAGGCCCGCCGCGCCCCGCCCGCGCGACCTCTTTGTGTCCCCGGACGCGGCCGGCCCCGAGAGACCGTTCTGGGAAAGCCGTGGAGACCCCGGGGCGTGCACCTCCCACCGCCCGAGCCTCCGCTGGATCCTGGCTTGCCAGCAAACTTGACAAACTTTGGGCAGGTCCTCCCACCCGGGGTAAGAGCTCAGGCTGGCCCAGAGCGAGGCTCCAGGCTAGCCCAGGGCTCGGCCCCGCGACCTGTCGGGTCACGTTGGTTCCCTGGGAAGAGCGCACGCTGGCCCAGGCCTTTCACCCGCTGCCTGCGAGCAGGGCGGCCCGGAGGCACTTTCTGTCCAAACCAGGCCTGTGCGAGGACGACTCGGGATAGCTTGGTGCTAGAGTCCGATACCTTCTGAGTTTCTTTTTAAACAGTATTAATGTAATAAGGAACGCAATAAAAGAACAAAGGACAAATTGGTTCAATTGTTTTAGTTCTGTGTAATGTTTTAAAACAACCCGCTTCAGTCTGCAGCTTGTTATTGCTTCAAGATGTTTTAAAGGCCCTTTAAGTTCACCCTGCTCTCTTTGATGCTTCATCCAGGCATGGTACTACTTAAAACGTTGTGATACATAGATTCCCAGCCCCTTCATGTAACTACACGGTATAATAAAATTAGAACCCGGTAACCTCAAGCAGTGAAATTGCCTATTGTAAATAATGCGTGTGGAGGAGACCCAGACCCCACTGGTTCATATGCCATCCTGCTGCTCCCTATTAATATTTAAAATGTTGGGGCTGGAGAGATGGCTCATCGTTTAAGAGCACCGACTGCTCTTGCGGAGGACCCGGGTTCGATTCCCAGCACCCACATGGCGGCTAAGAACCGTCTTTAACTCCAGTTCCAGGGGATGGAATCCGACGCCCTCTTCTGACCTCCAAGGCATTGCATGACACGGGTGCACCAACCTACATGCAGTACACTCATACACATAAAAAAAGAATAAAAAATAAAATGTCAAGTAGGGGTCTTGGGTGATTTATTTTTTAATTATTTATTTACTTTTATTTCATGTGTATGAGTGTTCTGCTTGCATGTATGTAAGTGCTTCTGGTGACTGTGGACATCAGACTATGGCTTGAGATCCCCTGAACCTGGAGTTACTGATGGTTGTTAGCTATCGTGGGTGCTGGGAACTGAATCTGGGTCCAACCAGTGCTCTTCTAAGCCATCTCTCTAGCCCAATTTGGTGGGTTTATTTTTTACTTTAATTTTTTTTTTTTTTTTTGTCTTTTTGAGACATAGCCCCAGCTGGCCTGGAACTCACTATGTAGACCAGGCTGGCCTGGAACTCACAGAGATCCACCTGCCTCTGCTTCCCAAGTGCTGGGATTACAGGTATGTGCCACCACATCCGGCTTGGTGGTTTACTTTTAAAAGAATAATATGCGACGGAAGCCTGGCTTGGTTAGTGCAAGCCTTAACCTCAGCAAGCGCGTGGCGTGAGGCAGATATCTCATGCACATCCTGGATCTCCGTTTACATAGTATTTCCAGACCATGCTGGGGCTACAGGAGACCCTTCCTCAAAAAAGACCCCTCTCCCCCCCAAAAAAGAAAAAGATGCAAATAAAAAGATTGGATTTGTTATCATTATTCATTGTGGTTCTTTGGTTATTGACCATGAGAAGTTCCCTGGATGGCTCGGATTTATATTAGCTGAAAAAGCACGTTAGTGGTGACTGCAGAGTTGTTTGCGTGTTAGTCCCTGGCTTGTAGCAGGTGCTCCAAAGATACTGGTTTCATTCAAGGCGATGTTCGATGAAGAAGACTTGAAACCTCTAACCATTCCTTCATGGTCTGGTGGGAATGGATGTGATGAAGAGAAAAAAGTGATCCAAGATAAGAAGGGAGTGGCTTTGATATGGAAGCTGGGGAGGGAGTAGAAAAAGGCCATTTAAAAAGTTAATTAATGAGCACTTTGTGTTGAGTGCCTTGTGGGAGCAGCTCAAATGAAACTAGTATTGAAATGATCCATCCAGTCAGTCCTGGGTACCACAGTGAGGGACATGGAAGTCTTGTCAGGTGCACAAGTCAGAACCACCTGAGCTCATCCTGGGCTCCCTCCTCTCCCTAACACTCCACAGAACCTTCCTGCATCCCTAATCATTCCCTGGCCACTACCCTGGTCCATGCTGCAGCTACAGTGGCTCTTGTGTTTGTAAACATGGCTGGAAAAGGGAAAGGGAAAGGCCTTTCTGAAGTACCAGTCTAAAATGCCAGTCCTTTCTGCGGCTCCCTTCAGGAGGATCCCACTGCTACTGAGGGGTCGTCTGTCTGTCACTTAGACTTTGCCCCTGTACCCCTCCCGATCTGCTCCACCTTCCTCCAGCTTACTTCCTACCCCTGGCCATTTCACATGCTTGTTTCTCTAGGTGAAAAACCTCCTTCCTTCCCTTTCCCACAGCTCTTTACTCTTATTGCCCTAAACAATAGTACTTCTATTGCCATTGTTTGTTGTTTTATTTTATTATTGTACTTTTTTTTTTTTTTTTTTTTTTTTTGGACAGACAGGGTCTCCTCTCACCTGGACCTGGCCTAGAACTCATTCTGTGAACCAGGCTGGCCTCAATTTCACAGAGCTCGCCTCTGCCTCTGGCTTCCAAGTGGCTAGGAGTTAAGGCATGACACCACCACACCTTACTCTACTTCGTTAGTTAGTTATTAGTTAGGTTTTTTTTATCTTATGTGTATTGATGTATTGCCTGCATATATGTAAGTGTACAAGTAGCTCTGCAAATGAATGTGGAGTTCAGAGAAGGCACCAGGATTCTCTGGAACGGAGTTTATCGGTGGTTGTAGAGTCTCTGCTGAGGTGGTTGCTGGGAATTGAAACTCAGGTCTCTCCACAAGAGTCAGCCATTTTGTCTCGTAACGCTGAGTCATCTGTCCCAGCTCTTTTCATTTGTTTGTGGGCCAGGAGGATTGATCTTGAACTCCTGACTTTGACAGTGAGCCATCTCCCTTGCTCTGGAACACCGACCCCACTCCGCCAAACCCGTGGTGGGCTTGAATACCAGAGCCTACATACCATTAACTAAATCCTCAGAAATACTTTTCCTTCACTCCCTCCCTCTCTCCTCCCGCCATTCATCCTTCCTTTGTTCTTTAGTGTGGGATTGTAAACCTGTAACCCAGGGCTCCAGGCCAAACCATGAAGCATGTAAATCGCTAAGCTTACTCCAGGCATTAATAATTGTCTCATGGTCCTTTGAGAATTTTTTGGCCATGCCGGTGTCGTTTTGAATTTATTTTATTTGTTACATTTTAGCGTGCTGAGGACCAAGCCCAGGGCCCTGCGAGTTCTCGGCAGGTACTCAGCCATGAGCTGTGGACTTCTGCCTCTCCTCTGGTACACTGTGCTTCTTCCTGGTCGGTAGTTCTGTGATGCTCTTTCAGTGGTACTAGAATGGACCCTCTGTGAGGGCAGGCACCGTCTTGCTAGCAGAATAGTCTTTCCGGAGCCTAGCTACTCAGCAGCTCCTTGTCAAATGAATATATTCTTTTAGGAACGGAGAGGAACAGGTCCTTCCTCAGCTGAAGCATGGAGAGGCTTCTGGAATGTGGAATGCAGGCCGTGGGTGCCGCTCCACGCTAGAAAGATTGGTTACCAGACCTGGGGTTTTGGGTTCCATCCCCAGCCCTGCAAAAAGGGAAAAGGGGAGTAGGGGGCCAACTCCCTCTATCAAAGGTGCGGTGCAAAGAGGGTGAGTAGGCGGAAGAGCCAGCAAGGTCCTTTTGCTCGGCGTTCTCCAGCACCCTGGTGACATGGGAAACGGCATACAAGGGTTTGCTCATTGCCTTTGATTGTTTTTGTCTTTTGGACAGGGGCTGCACTGTGCCCCCAGCTGGCCTGAAACTTGCATGCTAACGCCCAGGCTGGGAACTTTAATCCCAGAGTGCTGGGATTAAAGGATGCACCACATGGCAGCGACCAAGCTTTTACTTTTATCCTGTAGTCGGCGTAGGACAGGTGGGGGGGCACGCCTTTAATCCTTGCACTGGGCGCAGAGGCAGGCGGATCTTGTGGAGTCAAGATCAACCTGGTTCGCTGTTCTGTAAATATCACAAAGAAAAACTGTTATGATCAATATTAAATTTTGTGGTCTAAAAAAAAAAATCAATCCTGTTTACAGCAAGTTTTCAGGACAGCCTTAGTTACAGGAGACCCTGTCTCCAAGAGACAAAATAAAAAAAAAAAAAAAAAAAGGAGGTGGAGAGGGTGATGCCTAATGCTCAATTCATTTTCTCCTCCCAGAAACCCTGGTAGGGGACCACCCATACGCAGAGTGTGGTATTGGACACTCACATGCAGAGTGTGGTATGGGACACCTGTATGCAGAGTGAGGTAGGGGACACCCACATGCAGAGTGTGGTACTGAACACCCACATGCAGAGCGTGGTACAGGACACCTGCATGCAGAATGTGGTAGGAGACACCCACATGCAGAGTGTGATACTGAACACCCACATCAGAGTTGGTAGGGGATACCCTCATGCAGAGTGTGGTATGGGACACCCACATGCAGAGTGTGGTATGGGACACCCATATGCAGAGTGCGGTACTGGACACCCACATGCAGAGTTCAGTACTGGACACCCGCATGTAGAGTGCGGTACAGGACACCCACATCCAGAGTGTGGTACAGACACCCACATGCAGAGTGCGGCACGGGACACCCACAAAGAGTGTGGCACGGGACACCCACATGCAGTGTGTTACGGGACCGCTGTATGCAGAGTGTGGTACAGGACACCCACATGCAGAGTGGGTCTCCCTCTGCATTGAATTCCCTCTGGGAATGCCACAGTGAGATGCAAGAGCGTGTCTCCTAGGTCACTCCACATCCAGTCAGGGTGACAGTGAAGATTAACTGTCACAACTTTTTTTTGTCCAATCCCCCCTTCATTCCGTGTCGTATTTTACTTTCTTTCTTTTTTCTTTAAACACTAAAATTAGCTTTGTTCTCTTTTCTTCTTTGTTTTTTTTACATGTGTGTGGGTGTTTTGCATATTCCAGGCCCCATGTGTTTATGCTTGTGTGCAGAGGCCCAAGGTTGATGTGGCAAGTCTTCAGTTACTCTTCCATATTAGTCTTTTTTTGTTTATTTTGTTTTGTTTTAAGTTTTGTCTTGGTTTGTTTTTTTTTTTTTTTTTGTCTCTTAGAGACAGGGTCTTCCTGGAGCCCCAGATGGTCAGGAACCGATATGTAGACAGGCTAGCCTTGACTCCCGAGGGCTGGATTAAAAGGTGTGTGCCCCTACACCCAGCACGAAAGAACGGTTGTTAAGCCACTATGTGGGTGCTGGGAATTGAACCCAGGTTCCCCTATTCTTTTAAAGCAGGCTCTCGCAGTCAAACCCAGAACTCCCCTAGATGGCTAGTTTTGTTAGCCAGCTTGCTCTGGGGAACCCCTATCTCTGCCTTCCAAGGCCTGGACTACGGCAGCCTGCCATACCCACCCATTTTTAACTTGCATTCTGGGACCTGATTCCATCTGCGTTGACCGCCAGGTGTCTTTTTTTTTTTATTTATTATGTTTTATGTGTATGAGGTTACTGTCCTGCATGCAAGTGTGGGGGGTGCCCGTGTCGAGCAATGCCAAGGAGGTCAGAAGAGGGCGTAAGAAAAAAAATTCCCTTGGAACTGGAGTCAAAGATGGTTTAGCTCCGTGTGGGTGCTGGGAATCGAACACCGGGTCCTCTGCAAGAGCATTCATANACACACACACACACACACACACACACACACACACACACACACACACGCAGCTCTCCTCCCAATACTCAAAAGCTAATTATCAGAGATATTACAATAAATACCTTAAGGAAGAAGGAATTAGTTTTCTAACTACCACATGATTTGTAAGGCAACTCTCTCAATACCAGGCTGAGATCTTATTATTATATAAAATATTACATAATTCACTGCTCCCTCCATTTTGTCCCTGTGTTCCTCTTGTCCCCATCCAACTTTAGATGTCATTTTGGGTCTTTTGGGAATCTGAGAAGAGGCTACTGTGGGGCTGCATAATACTCAAGGCTGTTCTATACACTGATATGCTTTGCCGTTGCTGATCCATTTAGAAACAGATTTGACTCCTTATCTAGAAGCTGGTTTTGCCCTCAATTTCCCATTAGAGATGAGGGAAGGCAGGGGATTAATCTTCAAAGGGAGTGGAAGGTAATTGATGACCTGAACATACAATGGCCAAGTCACATGGTTTGACAAATGATTCACTTCTTTCTGAATCATGATTCATTTTCATTAAATTTTACAAAGGAATAAAAATCAAGCTGGATTTAAACATTTCGTGCACCATTTAATGAATCACCATTTCCAAAGGAAAGACAAACTTATACAAATTTTCAAAATTCAGCCAGTATGGTCATCACAGCTTTATGATATAGATGCAAATTAGGTATGAAATATGGTCAAGTCCTTAGAGAATTTGCTTTTTATAAAACCAGATTGAACATTGCAGCCATGTATCCTGGTGAGGCTAAAATTGGGCAAAGGCAGAACTGAATGCCAAATGATAATCTCTGCTAAATAATTCAGGCCATGTGAACTCTGATATTTTACTTGCCTTAATGAGTATAATGGACGCAATTACCAACTGCTTCCTTCACAGAGCCAGGCAATGTGCGCTCACCTAATTGTGAGCTCCATTTTTCTTCAAGTAACTCATATCTGCGAAGTTTCCTATAATCCTAATGTCTAGTACTCATAACCTCTAAATAAATGCATATTACTGAGTTGGTGATAATTATCATGAAGAAAGAAATGATTGCAGAACTGAAGCTGGGGATTTCTATCAGCTAGTCAGCAATAAGTGAATTTCATGCAGATGATACATCTCATTTTTTTTTGAGACAGGGTCTCCCTCCTACCTGGCTGGCCTAGAACTCATTCTGTAGACCAGGCTGGCCTCAATTTCACAGAGCTCTGCTTGCCTCTGGCTTCCAAGTGCTAGGATTAAAGGCATGCACCACCACACCCTTACTCTACTTAGTTAGTTAGTTAGTTAGTTAGTTTTTATCTTATGTGTATGAATGTATTGCCTGCATATGTAAGTGTACCCGTGCTCTGCAATGACTGTGGAGTTAGTAGAAGGCACCAGGATTCTTCTGGAACTGGAGTTACGGTGGTTGTTAGTCCCTATGTGGGTGCTGGGAATTGAACTCAGGTCTTCCACAAGAGTAGCCATTGCTCTTAACTGCTGAGTCATCTGTCCAGCTCTTTTCATTTGTTTGTGGGACAGGAGGATGATCTTGAACTCCTGATCCTTGTACCAGTGAGCCATCTCCCTTGCTCTGGACACCGCCCCCCTCCCGCCCCCGTGGTGGGGATTGAATCCAGGGCCTCACATACCATTCAACTAAATCCTCAGCAAATACTTTTCCTTCCTTCCCTCCCTCCCTCTCTCCCTCCCTTCCTTCCTTCCTTTTGTTCTTTCACGGTGCTGGGGATTAAACTTGAACCCAGGGCTCCAGGCACACCATGTAAGCATGTAATCGCTAAGCTGTACTCCAGGGCAGTAATAATTGTCTCATGGTCTCTTTGAGAATTTTTTGGCCATGCCGGGGTCCTGTTTTGAAATTTATTTTATTTGTTACATTTTAGCGTGCTGAGGACCAAGCCCAGGGCCCTGCGAGTTCTCGGCAGGTACTCAGCCATGAGCTGTGGACTTCTGCCTCTCCTCTGGTACACTGTGCTTCTTCCTGGTCGGTAGTTCTGTGATGCTCTTTCAGTGGTACTAGAATGGACCCTCTGTGAGGGCAGGCACCGTCTTGCTAGCAGAATAGTCTTTCCGGAGCCTAGCTACTCAGCAGCTCCTTGTCAAATGAATATATTCATTTTAGGAACGGAGAGGAACAGGTCTTCCTCAGCTGAAGCAATGGGAGAGGCTTCTGGAATGTGGAATGCAGGCCGTGGGTGCCGCTCCACGCTAGAAAGATTGGTTACCAGACCTGGGGTTTTGGGTTCCATCCCCAGCCCTGCAAAAAGGGAAAAGGGGAGTAGGGGGCCAACTCCCTCTATCAAAGGTGCGGTGCAAAGAGGGTGAGTAGGCGGAAGAGCCAGCAAGGTCCTTTTGCTCGGCGTTCTCCAGCACCCTGGTGACATGGGAAACGGCACCTACACAGGGTTTGCTCATTGCTTTTTATTGTTTTTGTCTTTTTGAGACAGGGTCTCACTGTAGCCCCAGCTGGCCTGAAACTTGCTGCTTAGCCCAGGCTGGAATTAATCCCAGAGTGCTGGGATTAAAGGCATGCACCACCATGCCAGACACAGCTTTTTACTTTTATCCTGTAGTCAGGCTAGCCAGGTGTGGTGGCGCACGCCTTTAATCCTAGCACTTGGGAGGCAGAGGCAGGCGGATCTTTGTGGAGTTCAAGATCAACCTGGTCGCTGTTCTGTAAATATCACAAAGAAAAACTGTTATGATCAATATTAAATTTTGTGGTCTAAAAAAAAAAATCAACCTGTTCTACATAGCAAGTTTCAGGACAGCCTGAGTCTACAGGGAGACCCTGTCTCCAAGAGACCAAAAATAAAAAAAAATAAAAAAAAAAAAAGGAGGTGGAGAGGGTGATGCCTAATGCTCAATTCATTTTCTCCTCCCAGAAACCCTGGTAGGGGACCACCCATACGCAGAGTGTGGTATTGGACACTCACATGCAGAGTGTGGTATGGGACACCTGTATGCAGAGTGAGGTAGGGGACACCCACATGCAGAGTGTGGTACTGAACACCCACATGCAGAGCGTGGTACAGGACACCTGCATGCAGAATGTGGTAGGAGACACCCACATGCAGAGTGTGATACTGAACACCCACATCAGAGTTGGTAGGGGATACCCTCATGCAGAGTGTGGTATGGGACACCCACATGCAGAGTGTGGTATGGGACACCCATATGCAGAGTGCGGTACTGGACACCCACATGCAGAGTTCAGTACTGGACACCCGCATGTAGAGTGCGGTACAGGACACCCACATCCAGAGTGTGGTACAGACACCCACATGCAGAGTGCGGCACGGGACACCCACAAAGAGTGTGGCACGGGACACCCACATGCAGTGTGTTACGGGACCGCTGTATGCAGAGTGTGGTACAGGACACCCACATGCAGAGTGGGTCTCCCTCTGCATTGAATTCCCTCTGGGAATGCCACAGTGAGATGCAAGAGCGTGTCTCCTAGGTCACTCCACATCCAGTCAGGGTGACAGTGAAGATTAACTGTCACAACTTTTTTGACTCCACCCTCTTCATTCGTTGTCGTATTTTACTTTCTTTTTTCTTTAAACACTAAAATTAGCTTGTTCTCTTTTTCTTCCTTTGTTTTTACATGTGTGTGTGTTTGCATAAGTGCATGCCCATGTGTTTATGCTTGTGTGCAGAGGCCCAAGGTTGATGTGGCAAGTCTTCAGTTACTCTTCCATATTATTCTGTTTTTTGTTTATTTTGTTTTGTTTTATTTTGTCTTGGTTTTTTTTTTTTTTTTTTTTTTTTTTTGTCTCTTAGAGACAGGGTCTTCCTCGGAGCCCCAGATGGTCAGGAACCTGATTGTAGACGGCTAGCCTTGACTCTCCCGAGGGCTGGACTTAAAAGGTGTGTGCCTACTATCCCAGCACTGAAAGACGGTTCTTTCATTAGCCACTATGTGGGTGCTGGGGAATTGACACGGTATCCCTATATCTTGAATAGCAGCGCTTCGACAGTGGAAAAACCAGAACTCACTAGATGGCTAGTTTTGTAGAAAGATTGACTGGGGAACACCATATACTCTGCCTTCCAAGGCCTGGACTACGGCAGCCTGCCATACCCACCCATTTTTAACTTGCATTCTGGGACCTGATTCCATCTGCGTTGACCGCCAGGTGTCTTTTTTTTTTTATTTATTATGTTTTATGTGTATGAGGTTACTGTCCTGCATGCAAGTGTGGGGGGTGCCCGTGTCGAGCAATGCCAAGGAGGTCAGAAGAGGGCGTAAGAAAAAAAATTCCCTTGGAACTGGAGTCAAAGATGGTTTAGCTCCGTGTGGGTGCTGGGAATCGAACACCGGGTCCTCTGCAAGAGCATTCATANCAAGTCTTCAGTTACTCTTCCATATTATTCTGTTTTTTGTTTATTTTGTTTTGTTTTATTTTGTCTTGGTTTTTTTTTTTTTTTTTGTCTCTTAGAGACAGGGTCTTCCTGTAGCCCCAGATGGTCAGGAACCTGATATGTAGACGAGGCTAGCCTTGAACTCCCAGAGTGCTGGGATTAAAAGGTGTGTGCCACTATGCCCAGCACTAAAGACGGTTCTTAGCCACTATGTGGGTGCTGGGAATTGAACCCAGGTCCTCTATTCTTTTAAAGCAGGCTCTCGCAGTCAAACCCAGAACTCCCCTAGATGGCTAGTTTTGTTAGCCAGCTTGCTCTGGGGAACCCCTATCTCTGCCTTCCAAGGCTGGACTTACAGGCAAGCCTGCATACCCACCCACATTTTTACTTGCATTCTGGGAACCTGAATTCCCATCTGCTTTGACGCCAGGTTCTTTTTTTTTTTATTTATTATTTTTTATGTGTATGAGTGTACTGTCTGCATGCAAGTTGGTGCACCTGTGTCATGCAATGCCACGGAGGTCAGAAGAGGGCGTCGGATTCCCTGGAACTGGAGTCAAAGATGGTTCTTAGCTGCCGTGTGGGTGCTGGGAATCGAACCCGGGTCCTCTGCAAGAGCATTCAGTGTCCTTAACTGCTGAGCCATCTCTCCATCTTCTGAAGCCAGGTTCTTTAACCACTGAACTATCTCCCAACCCCTGTCTTATGATTTATTTTTTTCCTCATTCAAGCCTCTTTTCTAAGTTCATAGAACAATGTCTAGCAAATGGAAATGTTAGGTTATAAAAAGGCTCAAACCCCCAATAAAAAGGCACATGAGGCTTAAGTCACTCCAGGAACATGATTTACTTCCATGTGGGCTGCCAGAGCAGGCCGCCTGCCCACACGTGCTGAACAGGAGCAGCGGGGCGGGGCCTCAGGTGCAGAGGAAGAGGTCAGAAGATTGCCAGCCTCCGGAGGAAGTGGGCATCTGTGTGCCCCTTGGGATTCTGGGAAGCCCAGACCTAATAGAAAGTATTCCAATCCATAAGGATTATTGATCAATGGATGACCAGCCGATGACCACAAGCTATCACAGGTTGGAACTAGCTCAGGGGTTGGTAGATCCAGGCCTACAGAGTCCCACTCTCCATTTTGTGCCTTTCTCTCATTTAGTTCCATCCCAGAAAGTTTTACCGATGCAAAAATATTCTTAAAATGCCTTTTTTCTGTTCTACTTTAGAGCTTTTCTGTTTCTTTCACCAGGAAATTTTTTCCCCTCTTCATTGGATAGTGGTAGAAAAGTGCTGTGTGAGCTGGGCTGGTGGCTCACGCCTTTAATCCCAGTACTCCGGAGGCAGAGGCAGGTGGATTTCTGTGAGTTCAAGGCCAGCCTGGTCTACATAGTGAGTTCTAGGACAGCTGGAACTAAAAGGAGACCCTGTTTCAAAAAGACCAAGAAAAAAAGAAAAGAAAAGAAAAGAAAAGAAAAGAAAAACTTCTCTTTGAGCAGTTGCTGATACCATCAGGGAGAGAGTTTATGCAGCTAAAGCCACTTTCTGGAGTCATAGTTCAAGCTAAAATAATCATTCATATTTGCTTGTTTATTGGTTATTTTTCTTGTAAAATTTGTCAGTAGCTTCATTTTCCACTTTTTATAACATGTAGTATTTCTGCATTGTTGAGAGTTTAAATTATCTTTCAGGGATTTGTCAGAGATCTTAAAACATTATTATATTATTTCAAAGGGAGATGATATATAATTTCTAAGTCAGTGACCTACATATATAAAGATTCATGTTGCAATTTTATTGCTGAGTTGGGAACTGAGTTTGTTCTTTGTTGCTGTAACAATACATTACAGACTAAGTATTATGTGTTGAATGTAGTGTGTTCCCCAAGAATTAATATATTAAGAAGCTTGTTCTCCAGTATGAAGATGCTAACTAGGGCCAGAGAACCCAGGTTTGAATCTCAGCACCCACATGGCAGCTAACAACTCTCCTCAACTCCAATTCCAGAGGATCGGAAACTCTGCTTTGACTTTTGTAGGCATTGCAGGGCACAGGTGCACTTACATATATGCAGGCAATACACTCATACACGAAAAGTAAAAATAGTAAATAAAATACTTTAAAAAAAAAAGAGGTGGGACCTTAGCAGGGTGTGGTGGTTTGTACCTGTGATCACAGCAGAAGGGGAAGCAGGTGGATCTCAAATTCCAGGTCAGCTTAGGTCAAAGGAAGAAAGAAAGAAAGAAAGAAAGAAAGAAAGAAAGAAAGGAAGGAAGGAAGGAAGGAAGGAAGGAAGGAAGGAAGGAAGGAAGGAAGGAAGGAAGGAAGGAAGGAAGGAAGAAAGAAGGAAGGAAGGAAAGAAGGAAAGAAGGAAAGAGAAGGAAGAAAGAGAGAAAGAAAGAAAGAGAGAAAGAAAGAAGAAAAAAGGAAGAAAGAAAACAAAAAACAAAATGACAGATTAGACAACCCAAACAAGAAATAAACATGAATTTCAGAAATGATGACATATAGAAGGCTGATGAACATACAGAGAAATGTTTCAGTTTCACTAGCCAGCAGAGAAACACAAATCAGAGCTATAGAGAGTGGCCACCCCAGTCCAGTCAGAATGGCAGTCATTGAAAAAAACCAGGGCTGGAGAGATGCCTTGCTGTTAGAGGCAAAGGCTGACAACCAGAACGTCAAGAGAAGAACAGCAAAGGCTGCTGAGGATGTGGGCAGAAGGGAGCCTTCACACACTTCTGACAGGAATGTAAACTGCTCCAATCACTGTGGAAATCCGCACAAAGCTTTCTTAAAAAAAATGTCTTTAATATGAGCACTTAGGAGGCAGAGGCAATCAGATCTCCATGAGATCAAGCCCAACCTGGTCTACATAGCAAATTCCAGGCTAGCTGGGGCAACAGGGAGACCCTGCCTCAGAAAACAACAGCAGCAGCAGCAACAGCATAATAATAGTAATTAAAATAAAAGCCTCCACTAAATACAGCTCTTCAGCATGACCCAGCTATCCTAGTCCTGGGTATCTACCCATTATCAAAGGACTCCAGGTCAACATGTCACAGAAATGCTTTTCAGCAATGTTTATTATTCACAAGAGCTAAGTTCCAGAACCAACCTAGGTATCTAAGACAGAGGAATGGGTAAAGAAAATGTGGTATATATACACAATCACATGGTTTTTTTTTTTCAACAATAAAGCGGACAAAGTCATGTTTTGTTTTTTTTTAGGAAAATGAATGCAACTGGAAACCATCATATGAAGTGAATTAAGCCAGCCTCAGAAAGATGAATGTCACGTTTTCTCTCATTCTTGGAGCCTAGATTTTATATAAATACATAAAATTATATATATACATATATATATGGTGTGAAAATAGATATGCAATTGTCTAGGGAGACAAAGGGAACAAATGGGAGGGAAGAGGACTGAGAAAAAGGAATGAAGAGGGGGTGAGGGGGATGTGTTCAAAATACAATATGTACCTGTACAAAAACTTTAAAAAACAAATTTTTTAAGGAAGCAGGGTGCTAGGCATGATGACACACACCTTTAATCACAGGGAAGCAGAGACAAGCAGATCTCTGTGAATTGTGTGTGTGTGTGTGTGTGTGTGTGTGTGTGTGTGTGTGTATGAATGTATTGCCTGCATATGTGTAAGTGCACCTGTGTCGTGCAATGCCCACGGAGTCAGAAGGTGTCAGATTCCCCTAAGACTGGAGTTAGAGACAGTTGTTAGCTTCCATGTGGATGCTGGGAATCGAACCTGGGTCCTCTGCAAGAGCAGTCAGTGCTCTTAACAGTTGAACCATTTCTCCAGCCCTGATCTTTGTGAGATTTAAGGCCAGCCTGGTTTACAGTAGTGAGTTCCAGGCCAGTCAGGACTACATAATGAGATCCTGTCTCAAACAAACAAATAAACAAACAAACAAACAAACAGAATCATAAATTTTAAAAGGTGGTGGGCCTAATGGCTTTAGGTCACTGGCATGCACCCTCAGGAGGAATTAAAGTAGTTTTCTTGGAGCCAGTTCTAAAGCAAGTTGTGTGAGGAACACCTACCCTCTGGCTTTAGATCTTGTCTCGAGATCTCCCAGCCTCACACATACCCCCATCTATGTGATGCCAAGACAGCCAAAGGAGACCGAACAAGAAGCAGTGCCATGCTGTTTCCAAATGAGGTCTCCAAAACCATGAGCTAAATGGATCTTTTTCCTTTACAAATTGTTCAGCCTTGAAGATGACTGGCACACTGGGTAATTTATAAGCAATGCATTTCTCACAATTATGAAGGCTGGAAAATTCAGTATTATGGTGGTGTCATCTGGTGATGGCCTTCTGGCTGCTTCATAATATTGTGGTAGGGCATGTGAATATGTGCCTCATAGCAAAAGGGTGGGGCTGTGTGTGTGTGTGTGTGTGTGTGTGTGTGTGTGTAAAGGGGGGGAGAGAGAGAGAGAGAAAGAGAGAGAGGTGTAGGTGCCTGTGGAGGCCAGAAGAAGGCATTAGATCCATTGGGGCTAGAGTTACAGGTGGTTGTGAGTTGCCCAGTGTGGGCGCTGGGAACTGAACTCAGGTCCTCTGAAAGAACAGTGTGCACTTTTAACCACTGAGTTCCAGTCTCTGAACGTATGCTCTTATCAGGAGCCCATTCCTTTGATAACTGCATAAGGATATCCTTCCATGGTCTAATCATCACTTAAAAGCCTCACCTCCCAATGCTGTTACCTCATGTGTTCAATTCCAGCATGAATTTTAGAGGGGGCCTGTCAAAACTTAGCAGGGTCTGCCTATCCCTGTGCTGGTAGGCAGAGTGAGTGAAGAACAGAAGACCTACAAATTAAGAAAAACTATGTTTTTTTATTTTGGAATAAGGCTTGGCTTATTTTGTCTCATTCTATTTCCAGACTTCTCTGAGTTGAAGACAATTAATGATATTTAAAAACTTTGAGTTTATAAGGAATTTACAAAGTTAGCTTGGACAAGTTTACCTTTATTTATTTTTAATATTTTACTTATTATTTATTTCTGTATGTATATGAGTATATTGTCTGCATGTATGCAAGTGCACCCGTGTCATGCAGTGGCCACAGAGGTCAGAAGAAGGTGTTGGAACCGGTGGAACTGGATTTATGGCAGTTCTTAGCCACCATGTGGGTGCTGGGAATCAAAGCCAGGTCCTCTACAAGAGCAGCCATCTCTCTAGGCCCTTAACTTTATTTTTAATGTGTTAACTTTTTAAATAAATTCATTAATCTAAAAAAAGAAACACTTTTTAAGTGTTCCTTGAACATTTATCACAGGCCTGGAAATGGGGGCAGTAAATTGTAAGAAGAAATAATATAATAATATAACCTCCTGAGCTGGAGAGATAGCTCAGCAGTTAAGAGCACTGACTGCTCTTAAGGACCTGGGTTCGATTCCTAGCAACCACATGGCGGCTAAGAGCCATCTTGGGCCAGGAGTGGTGGCTCATGCCTTTAATCCCAGCACTCTGGAGGCAGAGGCAGGTGGATCTCTGTAACTTCAAGGCCAGCCGGGTCTACAAAGTGAACTCCAGGCCAGATGGGACTAAAGGGAGACCCTGTCTCAAAAAGACCAAAATAATAATAATAATAATATATCCTCTTTAAGAATTTTATATTTTTATATTATTATTCTCAATTACTACATAATGTAAAACATAATGAATAAAAATTTTAGAAGGATAGTCACGGGGCAAACAGGTAAAAGGGTAAATTTCCTAGTTCAAATAACACAGGTGTCCATGGATAGAGTCTTAATCTGTTTTCTGCTGCCTGTAACACAGTATCACAGCGAGGTAAGATATAAAGAAAAGAGGTTTATTTTGGCTCACAATCTATTCCATGCTGGAGGGGCCACATCTGGTGATGGAGAGTGCTGAGGTGGTATAGGGTATCACGCATTTGTGTCCCCTCTGCTCTCCCTCTTTCCATATAAAGCCAGGAGTATTAATCAGGGAGACTCTAGCCCAATCCCACATTAAATCCTAATCACCTCCCCAAGGCCATACCACTAGATACCATAGTAGAATTAAGTTTCTAACCTCTTTTTTTTTTTTGGTCTTTTTGAGACAGGGTCTCCCTGTAGCCCCAGCTGTCCCGGAACTCACTCTGTAGACCAGGCTGGCCTTGAACTCACAGAGATCTGCCTGCCTCCCAAGTGCTAGGATTAAAGGCGTGCGCCACCACGCCCGGCTAGTTTCTAACCTCTTAATACCTCTCTGTGGGGATTAAATAATCCCTGAGGGAGCTAGCTGTGATGTTGCACTGAGGAGATGAAAGCAGAAGGATCGAGATCAAGGCCAGTCTTAGCTATGTGGTGGGTTGCACAAAACTCTGTCTCAGTCAAACAAGCAATGAAGCCTTGGGGACAAGTTCGAACCACATCCAAACCATACCATGAAATTTGATTTTTTTTTTTTTAAAGGAGCTTGGCATCTTACAAATGAAATCATGTCAGGTCAGGAAGTAACCAGAAATCTGCATGGATGAGGCGAAATCTGTGTTAGAATTTTATTGCTGGAGAGAAGGAACCGCAAGTCCCGTTTTGGGGTGTGGGAAGGGCGCAGAATCAGAGGTTACAGTGGGATCGTGAGCCACCCAGGAGTGCAGTGAGACAGAGCAGGATAGGTTGACTGAGACTGCGTTATGAAGAAAACTGGAAACTTGCCCTAGGAAACCATGGATGGCTTTTAAAAGACGATAGAATGATGGCAAGTAAGAATGATAAAAGGGGGCTGAGGGATGGCTCAGTGGCTTGTCGAGCACACATGAGAACAGGGGTTCTGAGAACCAGAGTTCAGATCCCCAGGACCCTCATAGATGCTGGGCAGGTAGAGCAGCTGCCTGTAATCCCAGCACTCAGGAGTTGGAGATAGGATCCTAGAGCAAATTGGCTAGACCAGATTAGCTGGATGTCAGGTTCCAGGTCTAAGTGGTAGACCCTGGTTAAACGTACGAGCAACTGGAGAGGCATTGACATCAACCTCTGGATTTGACAGGCACACCCCTCCAAGAGCCCACAGGAATTAGAATTCATACACAATGTGCATACCACACATTCACATACAAAAACAAAAGAAAAGAGGAAAAACATTAAACCAGACATGGTGGCTCATGGCTGTGATCCCTGGAAAGAGAGGCAATATGTTCAGAAAATCAAGGCCAGCCTACGGGAGACCCAGTCTCAAAACAAATAAGCAAAAGAACAGTGAGATGGCTCAGTGGGTAAAAGCATTTGGCACATGAGCCTGATGACCTGACACCTGTGGTAGTAGAAGAAAACCAGCTCTCCAAAGTGGGCCTCTGATCACCACATATGTGTTGTCATGTGTGTGCACCTACACTCAAACGCACACATACATATTGTACGTACACAGACACACAATAATAACAACTAAAATGAATGAAAAGGAAAATATTTAACCAACAAACATTATTAAAATAGCAGTACCTGTAGCAAATACAGATCCCCCTTGACTACCTATGGGTTGACCACCCAATAAACCCATCTTAAACTGATAATGTTGCAAGCTGAAAATGCAGTGAATGCACCTAACCTACCAAACAGCTTAGCAACAGTCTCTGGTGGACTGTCACTGCCTGGCAGGGCCAGATAGTATCGTATGGCATGTTGCCAGCCTCAGACGAGATCAAGTTCAAAATCAGAAGTATGGTTTCTGCTGCCAGTGCTTCACTTTACACCACTGTAAAGTACAAGTGAGCAAACAATGGCAATAAAAAACCCCAACAACACCGCTATTATAAGCCAGGGATTGTTGATATATGTAAACATGAATGTATATATATGGCATCTGTTTCATGTACACACACACACATACACACACGCACACACACACACATACACACACACACACACACACACATACACATGTACATTTTCCTCCTTAGTGGTTAATCCAGCAGAATATGAAATATGAGAGACGTCTTGTCATCCTCCTTTTTCCATTTTCCATTTATTCTGAAGGTGCTGTGTGCCCGGCCTCCCCAAGTCTTTGTTGTGAAGTGACTGCACTAACACGGGCTCCCTGCTGCTGGGCTTTGATTCTTGGGTCTCCACCCTGGCTGGCTAGTAGGTGCTTGCAAGTGCCTTGGAAGTTTCACTGATTTGTCTATGAAAATACCCAGTACATGGTTGCCCTTGGGAATGGCCCGGAGGCCTTCATTAGCTTTGGAATGAAAGATGTACTAGCAAAATATGAAAATGATAGTAATGGTTGTTACAGAGTGGCTGGTGGGAAACTGATTTTTTTCTTTGCCCTTCAATATTATTATTATTTTTTCTTTAATGAACATATATTTCAGAAACAAGAAAAAGTGTGGTTAAAAATTATCTAGAACTGAGCATGGGGGCCCATGCCTTTAATCCCAGGCAGAGGAAGGCGGACCTCTGGGAGTTCAAGGCCAGCCTGGTCTACATAGTGAGCTCCAGGCCAGTCGGGACTAAAGAAAGGGAAACCCTGTCTCAAAAAGACAAAAAAAAAAAAAACGGGTANAAAAAAAATCTAGAAAGAAATGAGTACGTCTGGAAACACTCCAGACTCAGAGGCTCCCATCATGTGCTTGGAAAGGAGGAGGTTGTAGGATCGAAGGGGCCTGGGAGGAGACAGGCATCTTTTATTGACTCCTGGGCTTTTTGATGACCACTTGAGTAGCTGGGCCTGTACAGCTTCTTGGAACTAGAATTCTTCCTCAAAATTTCTCTTCACTAAAATCTCACCAAGCAGAAAAAGCTCAGAACTAGACTGAACAAAGCCCAAGTTCCTATTTTTAAAGGCTCGTGCTTCCTGGGGCCCAGGGTCTGCTCCTCCTCTCTGAAGTCCTTTGCAGGATCTGTGGCCTCCAAGGCCAACAGAAAGGTCAGCAGTTGGGGATTTGGATGTGCCAGAGCTGACCTGCTAATCCCAAACACCCAGAATACTTCCGGTGCATCTCCTGGCTGGAGGGCTTCTAGCCTCTCCCTGGGGCATTTCTGGCTGGGGGGCTTCTAGACTCTCCCTGGGGCATTTCTGGCTGGAGGGCTTCTAGCTTCTCCCTGGCATCTTTCTAAGCCACATTTGTTTGTGCTATTGTTCTGAAGGTTTTCTGGGTAACTATAAGCAGCCGATCTTGTTAGTTCCTCTTAGATTGCCGCTCCTCCCCACCCTCATTTCTCACCTCCCAGCATCCTGTTTGTCTCCCTGACTCTGTTCCCCTGCCCCACCCTACCCCCCACTCAGTTACCAGTTCTTTGTGTCATGCTTTTCTTCCCCCAGTCAATTAACTTTTTATTACATGTTCTCACACCAAAGACAGCATGCGTGCATCTATTCAATTTTTAATTCACTGAGCCATGCTTTTTTTTCTATCACGAATACATTTAAAACATATTCAGGCCAGGTGTAGTGGCACACGCCTTTAATCCCAGCACTCAGGAGGCAGAGGCAGGCTGATCTCTGTGAGTTCAAGGCCAGCCTGGTCTACAAAGTGAGTTCCAGGACAGCTGGGATTAAAAGGGAGACCCTGTCTCAGAAAGACCAAAAACAAAACAAAAAACAAAACAAAACAAAACAAACATATTCAGGTAGATTTCCCAATGTTTGTCTTTTCCTTCCCTTCCCTTCAAGATAATGTATTTGTAAACTATGAAATTGGAGGGTGATAAAAGGAAAATAGGGAAATAATATGGCTGTTATGGGAATAAGGATAGAGTGGGCTGTTATGGTTTGGATGTGAACTGGCCCCCAAAAGACTCATGTGGTGAAGGCTTAGTCTCTGGCTGATCAGTTTAGTAATTGAGAGCCGTCAGTGCTCTACCCTAATCAATGGGTGTTCTCATCCCCCGGTGGATTCATCATTTGATGGCCTTACGTGGCAGTGATGAAAACGCAGCATCCTTGGGATCTTGTTCCAGGGCCCTCTCCCTTCTTCGCTCTCTTTAGGAGGTGAGCAAGTCTGCTCTATCATGGCCTCACCTTTGATCCAGGCTTGTCACAGGTCCAAATCGGTGAATGGGACAAGTGGCCATGACTCGAAGCCTCAATTTGTGGGTCAAAAGAAATCCTTCTTCCAAGCTGTTTTTCTCAAGTATTTGTTACAGTTACAAAACTAACATGGGGACATCTCAACCATATATATGACAATTTTAGTAGTCTTTGTTTATCTAAAGTTATCTGGTTATGACAGGACAAAAACTATATAATGTACCATACACTCATGTTTACATCAGGTTGGTATTGAGTTTATTAGATGCTCCTTTTGAAAAACATCTCTTTGTTATATGAATGTATGTATACGTGTGCACATGCCATCCACATGTGCGGAGATCAGAAAACAACTTGTGGGAATTTCTTCTCTACTTTCAGAATGGGGGTTCTAGGAATTAATCTCAGGTCTCCAAGCACTCAAAAGGCTAAGTAAGGCAGGAGGATGGCTACAAGCTTTATCTAGGGCTGGGTTACATAGTTCAAGGCAAGCCTGGGCTACATAATGAGATCCTGTCTCAAAAAAGTACCAAGAATGGAAGAAAAGAAAAAGCAAGCATATTTTAGCTGGTGTGATGGTTAATCTTGTCCTCAGCTTGCCTGGATCTGGCCAGTTCATTGAAGGACTTCCTTGATCAGATTACTTGAAGCCAGGAGACCCACCTAGGTATGGGCAACACCTTCTGGAGGTACCTAGATAAGAGGACAGGGCAGGAGGACACTTGCTATTTTTCCGTTCTTGTCACTCCTGCTGGCCAGTTTATCCATCCTGTTGCTGTGGCATTCCCACATAAGAATCAGAAGGCTTGGTACCAGCACTTTCCCACATTAGAATCAGAAGGCTTGGTACCAGCACTTTCCCACATAAGAATCAGTATGCGCCGGGCGTGGTGGCGCACGCCTTTAATCCTAGCACTCGGGAGACAGAGGCAGGCGGATCTTTGTGAGTTCAAGGCCAGCCTGGTCTACAGAGTGAGTTCCAGAGCAGCTAGGGCTACAGGGAGACCCTGTCTCGAAAAAGACCAAAAAAAATTTTTTTAAATAAAAATAAAAATTTGTTTTGTGGGGAGGAATTTTGTAACCTAAAATTTTGCTCTTTTTTCTTTTGCTTAAAGTTACATGAAATCATTCTATTATAGTGTTATTTAACATGTCAATTCTATACATAAAATAAAGTATGGCTTTAAAAAATCTTAANGCTTGGTACCAGCACTTTCCCACATAAGAATCAGTATGCTTGGTACCAGCACTTTCCCACATAAGAATCAGTAGGCTTGGTACCAGCACTTTCCCACATAAGAATCAGTAGGCTTGGTACCAGCACTTTCCCACATAAGAATCAGTAGGCTTGGTATCAGCACTTTTCCACATAAGAATCAGCAGGCTTGGTACCAGAACTTTTCCACATAAGAATCGGTATGCTTGGTATCAGCACTTTCCCACATAAGAATCAGCAGACTTGGTACCAGTGCTTTCCCACATAAGAATCAGTAGGCTTGGTACCAGCACTTTCCCACATAAGAATCAGTAGGCTTGGTACCAGAACTTTCCCACATAAGAATCAGTAGGCTTGGTACCAGAACTTTCCCACATTAAAATCAGCAGGTTTGTTACCAGCACTTTCTCACATTAAAATCAGCAGGCTTGGTACCAGCACTTCCACCCATTGAGCTGTCTCACCAGTCCCCAAATTTCTTTTCTTTTTTTTGAGACAGGGTCTCCCTATAGCCCCAGCTGGCCTGGAACTCACTCTGTAGACCAGGCTGGCCTTGAACTCACAGAGCTCTCCCTGCCTCTGCCTCTGCCTCCCGAGTGCTAGGGTTAAAGGTGTACACCACCACGCCCTGCTTAAAGACGGTTCTTAGCTGACATGTGGGTGCTGGGAATCGAAGCCCAGTCCTCTACAAGAGCAGTCAGTGCTCTTAACCACTGAGCCGTCTACCCTGACCCCCAAAATTTCATTTTTTTTAAAATTTGTACTCTGTGTGTACGAATGTACTGTGTGCATGCAGGTCTGTGCACCCATGTCATGCAATGCTATGGAGGTCAGAAGAGGCATCAGATTCCACTGGAACTGGAGCTAAAGATGGTTCTCAGTAGCCATGTGGGTGCTGGGGATTAAACCTGGGTCCTCCGCAAGAGCAGTCAGTGCTCTTAATTAGTAGGCCATCTCTCCAGCCCCCAAAATTTCATTTTTCAGAAGAGGAAATAGTTTGAAAACAGACTGAGCACAACCTTTGCTAAACTGTAATTTATTTAAGGAAGGAAGAGTCAGAGCAGCTGAGGCACAGCTTGAGGGCCGGAGGGCCAGCATGTCAACCAGGAGGATCTTGGGAATTGAGATTAGAATCCCTAGCCTGCCTTGCATAGAGGCTACTGGGGCATGCCAGAGCAGCTGAGGCACAGGGTACTGGCGTATAAGCTAAGCAACCAACTGCTCCCTCCCTGACCCCTCCCATCCAACTGGAACTCTGGAGGGAGTTTCCAGTAAGCCCTACAACCACCCTAGAGGAACTGGCTGGCAGCAGAAGGAGTACAGTGCTCAGAAGGTGTCATCTGGGTTGTTACCCACCCAGTTCTTACAGAACAGAATGGGAAGAGTGAACTATACCTTCCAATATATAGCCAAAATTGAAAGCCTGAAACATAGACAAGTAAACACTCCATAAATAAGGAGAATACAACAAAGGCACCTGAAGGAATCAAGGAAAGCAAACTTTCAACACAGTTAACAGGCAATAGAGATTCACATCAGATTACAGATAAAAGGCAAACCACATGCATGAAAGAACCATGTGGGAAAAGTGCAGAATAACTCCAAACCAAACTCTGTGGAGCCTGTGGAGGACTCCTACAATGGGATCTGCCTAGAGGTAGACCAGGACACAGATCGTAGAATAACAATCACAGATATATTCAAAGAAATCATAGAACAGAAAGGACCTAGAGGGAGACAATGACAAACTTTGGAAAGAACTGAAAGGAGAAAATGACAGACTCTGGAAAGAGCTAGAGGGAGAAAATGACAAACTCCAGAAGGAAGTGGAAACACTGAAAAGATCCCATGCTGAAATGGAAAAGGAAACCAACAAGCAAAACAAGGAGCTACAAGAAAAGACTGAGAAGCTCCAAAAGGAAGTGGAAATAGTAAAGAAAACACAGGAAGAAATGAAAAAGGAAATGGAACAGTCATCCAATCAAAAGGAAAGAATGGGGAAAAGCTTCAGAAGCAGGATGGAGGAAGCAGAAAAAAGAACATTAGACCTAGAAGATAGCACAGAACAACTAAAAAGCTCAAGTAAAGACTATGAAAAATTTAAAAATACACAAGAGTGGAACAACCAGGAAATGTGGGACACTATGAAAAGATCAAACCTCTGCATCATAGGGATAGAGGAAGGAGAAGAATCCCAAGAGAATGGTATTGATCAGATCATCAACAGAATAATAGATAAAAATTTCCCCAAACTAAAAAAAGACAAACCCATACAAATACAAGAAGAGCCGTGCATGGTGGTGCATGCCTTTAATCCTAGCACTTGGGAGGCAGAGGCAGGCAGATCTTTGTGAGTTCAAGGTCAGCCTGGTCTACTGAGTAGTTATAGGACAGCTGGGGCTATAGGAAGAACCTGTCTCAAAAAAGAAAAAAACAACAACCAAATACAACACCAAATAGACTAGACCAGAAAAGAAACTCCCTTTGCCATATGTATTAGTCACTTTTCTGTTGCTGTGATAAAACCATCATGACCAAGGGAACTTATAAAAGGAAGAGTTTATTTAAGCTTATGATTGATGGTTCCTGGGAATTAGAGTCCAATGTGGCAGATAAGAGTCCAATGTAGCAGGGAGCATGGTGGCTGGGGCTGGGGAGCATCTCACAATGAGCACAGGAAGTCAAGAGAAAGAGACTGGAGACTGGCAAGGCTTGTTGAACTCAGTAAGCCCACCTCCAATGACATACTTCCTCCAGCATGGCCACACCTTCTAAGACCTCCCAGAACAGTGCTACCAACTGGGGACAAAATGTCTGAATATGGCCAGGCCTGGTGGCACACGCCTTTAATCCCAGCACTTGGGAGGCAGAGGCCAGCAGATCTCTGTGAGTTCGAGGCCAGCCTGGTCTACAGAGTGAGTTCCAGGACAGCTGGGGCTACCCGGAGACCCTGTCTCGAAAATACCAAAAAAAAAAATGTCTGAATACTTAAGGCTATGGGGGACACTCTCATTCAAACCACTACATTCCACTCCCTGGCCCCCATAGGCTCATGAACATATAAAATGCAAAATGCATTTAGTCCAACCTTAAAAGTCCCCATAGTCTTTACCAGTCTCAATTCCATTCAAAAGTCTACAGTCCAAAGTCTCTTCTGAGACTCAGGCTAATCTCTTAACTGTAAAGCTCCTGTAAAATCAAAAGACAAATTACATACTCCCAACATACAGTGGAACTGAATACACAATTCCATTCCAAAATGGAGGAATAGAGGCATAGTGAGGAAATACTGGACCAAAACAAGACTGAAAACCAGCAGAATAAACACCACGTCCAGTAGCTCCATGTGCAACTTCTGGGACTTTACTTCCAAAGGGCTTAGATGGCTCAGCTCTTCTAGCTTTGCTCACAATGTACATTTCTTCCTTAGGCTGGTACCACTCCCTGTATGCAGCTCTCCTTGGCAAATATCTCATAGCTCTGGCATCTCAAATGTCTTCTTGGGGTCTCTGCTGCCAACCAGGCTTCACATTCACAGCTTCACGCAATGGCCTATTAAGGCCTTCTTTATTCAGGGACGCCCCTGCTGCATTCTGCCTGGCCTTGGCGGCTCTCTGAAACCACAAAGGAAGAACTGATGACCCCTTCACTCTTGCATCCTTCATGCCTCTAAAGCCAGCACCACATGAGTGAAACTGTGGAGTATGGCTGCAAGTTTGGGATGGACACTGTCCTACTTCAACCACATTCACAAATTTTCTCTGCTCTTTCAGTATTTTCCTTTCAAAAGTTGGAGGCTTAGCTGGGTGTGGTCTTGCCCTGAAGGTGCTGTTTCTGTTGTTTACCTGTAAATCTTGAGGTCCCTCCTTAATCACTTTAATCTCACTTTTTCCATTGTTTACCTGTAAATAGCTAAGCCTCTCCTTAATCACTTTAATCTCCTTATCAAAGGGAGTCTCTCCTTCACATGTCTTGGCCCCACCTTTAATCTTCCTGGTGCACCTTTCAGTTCCAAACTGTACATTCTGCATTTCTTTCTGCCCCATCTGCTCTTTTTCACTGTAGATCTGCACAATAGTCACCATTAATAGCCATGCCACCATTTCTACATTAGGTTGTCTTGAAATATCCTCTGCCAAAAACATTGATCCATTGCTTTTCAACTTAACATCAGGCAAGCATTTGGGCTGTGGGCAAACTGTGGCCAGACTCTTAGCTAAAATATCCTAGTTCCTGCCTAAGTCTTTATTTTCCTCTGGAACTACATTTTTTGCAGCAATGCTTTCTTCTGGGCTTCTACTAGAATGGCCCATTAAGCTCTGCTTACAGTAGTCAACAGCTTTTCTGGCCCAAAGTTCCAAAGTCTTCCACATTTCTCCAAACACCCACATGGTCAGGTTTGTTCTTCATAGCCAACAGCCCACTCTCTGGTACTAAATTACTGCATTCGTCACTTTTCTGTTGCTGTGATAAAACCATCATGACCAAGGGAACTTATAAAAGGAAGAGTTTATTTAAGATTACAATTGATGGTTCCAGGGAATTAGAGTCCAATGTGGTGGGAAGGCATGGTGGTCTGGGCTGGAGCAGAAAGCCAAAGTTCACATCTCACAATGAGCACAGGAAGTCAAGAGAAAAAGACTGGAGACTGGCAAGGCTTGTTGAACTCACTAAGCCCACCTCCAATGACGTACTTCCTCCAGCATGGCCACACTTTCTAAGATCTCCCAGAACAGTGCCACCAACTGGGGACAAAATGTCTGAATACTTACAGCCTATGGGGGACACTCTCATTCAAACACCACACCATATCATAGTTAAAATGCTAGATGCCCAAAACAATGACAAAATTCTGAAAGCCACAAGAGAAAAACAACAAGTTACATGTAAGGGGAAACCTATCAGAATTACAGCTGATTTTCAATGCAAACTATGAAAGCAAGAAGAATGTGGACCAAAGCATTCCCAGTGCTAAATGACTATAAATGCCAACCCAGGTTACTATACCCAGCAAAAATGTCAATTCTAGTTGAAGGAAAGAGAAAAATCTTCTATGACATAAACAAGATGAAAGAATACATATCTGAAAAACCAACCTTCCAGAGAATACTTGAAGCAATTCAAAGGAGAGAGGAGAGGAGAAACTATCCCCAGGAGCTTTGAAAGAGAATTTATTAAAAGCATAATTGCAGAAGTAGAAACCCAGACCAAAACCACAATGGATAATAAGATGAAAGGAAGCAACACACATCTCTCAATTATAACCTTAAATGTTAAAGGACTAAACTCCCCCATCAAAAGGCATAGACTGGGATAATGGGTTAACAGAACCCATCTATTTGCTGTCTACAAGAAACCCATCTCACCCTCAAGGATAGGTGCCAACTTAAAGTGAAAGGATGGAAAAAAAATATTCCAAGCATATGGTACCAAAAAGAAAGCAGGAGTTGCTATTTTAATATCAGACAAAATAGACTTCAAAGTAGAAGCAATCAGAAGAGACAAAGAGGGCCATTACATCCTTATCAAAGGGAAAATTAACCATGAAGATTTCACAATCATGCATATATATGCATCAAACTCCAGTGCACTGATCTTTATAAACACAACTCTACAGGACCTCAAGGCACAGATTATCCCCAGCACACTCATAGAGGGGACTTCAATACCCCACTGAGCCCCTTGGACAGATCAATCACACAAAGAATAAATAGAGAGACATCTGAACTGAGCAATATGATATAGCAAATGGACCTCACAGACATCTACTGAATATTCCACCCAAGCACCAGAAAATACACTTTCTACTCAGTGCTCCATGGAACATTCTCCAAAATTGACCACATACTGGGACACAGAAAAGACCTCAACAAATACAAAAAAATTGAAATAATTTCATGCATTCTATCAGACCACAGTGCAAGAAAGCTCAATAAAAAAAGCTCAATATCAACACCAAGATAATCCCTACCACTTACACAAACACATGGAGACTAAACAGCACACTCCTGAGTAATGAATGGGTCAAGGAAGAAATGAAGAATGAAATAAAAGTATTCCTGGAACTAAATGACAATGATAGTATAACACAACAAAACCTATGGGATACCTTAAATGCAGTCCTAAGAGGGAAGTTTATAGCCCTGAATGCCTACATTAAAAACAAAACAAACAAAAAAAAAAAAAAACAGAAAGAGCACAAATAAATGAGCTAACACTGCAGCTAAAAACACTTGAGAGACAACAAATGAACCCTAAATGCAACAGAAAGGAAGAAATAGCAAAAATCAAAGCAGAAATCAATGAAATAGAAACAAAGAAAACAATGCAAAAAATCAACAAGGGGGCTGGAGAGATGGCTCAGTGGTTAAGAACACCACTGCTCTTGCCGAGGACCTGGGTTCAATTCCCAGCACCCACATGGTGGATAAGAACGTCTTGGGCAGGGCGTGGTGGTGCACGCCTTTAATCCCAGCAATTGGGAGGCAGAGGCAGGTGGATCTCTGTGAATTCAAGGCCAGCCTGGTCTACATAGCAAGCTCCAGGCCAGCTAGGACTAAAGGGAGACCCTGTCTCAAAAAGATCAAAAAAAAAAAAAATCAACAAATCCAAAAGTTGATTCTTTGAAAGAATAAACACAACAGACAGACCTCTAGCCCAGTTAACCAAAAGAAAGAAAGAAAAACTCCAAATCAATAGAATTTCTGATGAAAGGGGAAGTATGGCAACAGACAATGAAAAGATCCAGACAAGTATTCGGGAATACTTCAAAAAACCTATACTCTACTAAATTTGAAAATCTAAGAGAAATGGATGAATATCTGCAATTTGGGGAATCACCAAAGCTAAATCAAGAGGAGATTGACAGCTCAAGCAGACCCATAATATGTGAAGAAATTGAAAATGTAATGAGACCTCCCAACTAAAAAAAAAGCCCAGGCCCAGATGGTTTCACAACAGAATTCTAGAAAACATTTTTTTTTTTTTTGTCTTTTTGAGTCAGGGTCTCCCTTTAGTCCCAGCTGGCCTGGAGCTCACTCTGTAGACCAGGCTGGCCTTGAACTCACAGAGATCCGCCTGCCTCTGCCTCCCAAGTGCTGGGATTAAAGGCGTGCACCACCACGCCCGGCTTCTAGAAAACATTTAAAGAGGACTTACAACCATCATTACACAAACTGTTCAGAAGGATACAAGCAGAGGGAAATCTCCGAAACTCCATGAAGCCAGCATCACTCTAATACCAGGCAAGGATGCAATCAAAAAAGAGACCCATCTCATTAATGAACTCAGATACAAAAGTCCTCAACAAAATACTTGCAAACCATATACAGACCCACACCAAAAAGATCATCCACCATGATCAAGTTGGATTCATACCAGAAATGCAGGAATGGTTCAACATAGGAAAATCAGTAAATATCATAAAACACATAAATGGACAAAAACCACACAACCATCTCAATTGATACAGAAAAAGCCTTTGATAAAATCCAGCATCCCTTCATGATTAAAGTACTAGAGGGAATTGGACTAGAAGGATCATTCCTCAACATAAGCAAAGCCATATCCAGCACCATATGGGTGCTGGAAATCAAACCCAGGGCCTCTGCAAGAGCAGTTGGCGCTCTTAACTGCTGAGCCATCTCTCCAGCCCCAGAAAAAAAAATTCTTAAATTCATATGAAACAACAAAAGACCCCGAATAACCAAAGCAACCCTGAATGAAAAGAGCAATATGAGGGGGGAGGGTTCTATAACAGAGTTCAAACTATACTACAGGGCTATAGTCATAAAAACAGCCTGGTACTGGCACAAAAACGGACCTGTAGACCAATGGAACAAAACTGAAGATCCAAACTTGACCATGTACAATTTTAGCCACCTCATATTTGACAAGAAGGCCCAAAAGACTCAATGGTGGAAAGAGAGCACCTTCAGCAAGTGGTGTTGGCAAAGCTGGGTCACCACTTGTAGAAGAATAAAATCGAACCCCTACCTCTCACCCTGTACAAAAATAAACTCCAAATGGATCAAAGACCTCAATGTGAAACCCAAAACTCTGAAGGTGATAGAAGAAAAAGTTGGCAGCAACTTACAAGACATAAGTGTAGGAAAAGACTTTCTAAATCACACAGCAGCTGCACAGGAAATATGGTCGAAAATTGACAAGTGGGACCTTATTAAACTCAAAAGTTTCTGTACAGCAAAAGATACAATCAGGGAAGTGAAGAGAAAACCCACAGAATGGGAGGAAACCTTCACTGCTGATACATCTGACAGAGCATTAACTTTCAGAATATATAAACTACTCAAAAAACAAAGAAGAAAACAAATGACTCACTCAAAAGATGGAGCAAAGATCTGAACAGAGACTTCACAAGAGAGGAAATAGAGATGGCTGAGAAACATCTTTAAAAAAGTGTTCGGGCTGGAGAGATGGCCTAGCAGTTAAGAGTGCTGACTGCTCTTACAGAGGACCAGGGTTCAATCCCCAGCACCCACATGGTAGCTGAGAACTGTCTTTAACTCCAGTTCTAGGGGAATCTGACACCCTCTTCTGACCTCTATTCTATTGCCCGACACAGGTGCACAGACCTACATGCAGACAGTACATTCATACACTTAAAAAAAATAAACAAATAAAAATTTAAAAAAGTGTTCAACATCCCTAATAATTAAGGAAATGCAAATTTAAACCATTTTAAGATATCATCTCACTCCAATAAGACTGGCTAGGATTAAGAAAACAAATGATACCAAATGCTGGAGAGGTTGTGGGGAAAGGGGAAGACTCATCCACTGCTGGTGGGAATGTAAACTTGTACAACCACTATGGAAAACAGTGTGGAGAACCCTTAAAAGACTCAAAATGAGACTACCACCTGACCCAGCCATACCACTTCTGGGTATATATCAACAAGACTCTTCCTACTGCAAAGATACATGCACATCTCTGTTTAGTGCAGCTCTTTTCACAATAGCAAAGAGTTGGATCCAACCCAAATGCCCCTCAACTGAGGAGTGGGTAACAAAAATGTGGTACATCTACACAATGGAGTTCAATTCAGCAGGAAAGAAAGATGACATCATGAACTTTGCAGGTAAATGGATGGAACTGAAGGCTATTGTACTAAGTGAAGTAACACAGTCCCCCAAAAAGCGAAATGGGGAATGGGTTCCCTCATTTGTGGATGCTTATACCAAATCCCCCAATTGAAAGGCAAGCTGATCAATGTTATTATATTTCTTTCTAGCTGAAAGCAATTGTGTTGTTATAATGTGAATCTCTTAATGAGCCCTAATATTAACTTACCACTTACTTTCAGACATGGTAATTAATGTATATGGGCAAATAATGTGTATTTTAGAGTAATACAAAATTAAAAGGAAAAATGTGAACTCCTAAATATATATTGGAGTTAACATACAGCTTAATCCTTGAGGACATAATTCTGGTACATATATGAAGTGTATATAGGCATTCTTTGGAATAATACAATTGGGAGGGAACTACTACAACATAAGGACTGGGTCAAAGAACAGACTGATATAGTTAATTTCTGCCCCAAACAATAAACTGTAGCACAGAAAAACTTTAAAAAGACTGAGAGAAATATGCAGACATGTATGGCAGTATGCATGATCTGGGGTGGGGTGGGAGGAACGGAAAGGGAATGTGTCTAAATTGAACTGAAAAATGATGTCTGAAATACACAAAACATCAATAAAAGTATTATATTAAAGAAACAAAAATGAGCTGGGCGTGGTGACACACACCTTTAATCCTAGCACTTGGGAGGCAGAGGCAGGCATATCTCTATGAGTTCAAGGCCAGCCTGGTCGACAGAGTGAGCTCCAGGCCAGCTGGGACTTAAAAATACCAAAAACAAAAAAAAGAATTAGTTAAGGATAGTAATACATATTTTTAATGTATGCTAGGTATTTTAAGCACCTTATATATATTACCTTATTTCTCACAACAATATTATTTATATACGAGGATATATATATATATATATATATATATAAAGNGTCTTGTACAGCCACTAATGGGACTTCAGCCAGTGTCTAGTCTATAAATAGGAAAGTCTGCTCATGCTTCAGAAAATGAAGCCTGGTCTAGCAATACTTGAATTTGTCCTCGAGTGGATGGAACTGGTAAATGAAAAGCTGAAAGGAGCAAGGCACTCCCACCCTTCCCCCCCAAAACCTTCCGAGAGACCCCTGAGGACCAGATCCTCAACTGACCTTGACAAAACAAAAACCTTGGTTAATCTGGGATAACTGTGTGGCCTTAAGCATCCAAAAGCAAAGTACAACCAGATATAAGTAATCAGTAAGACTAAAGAAACTGTACTGCAGACCTAGAACTTGAGATCAAGACAAAAGACAAAACAGAGAGTACTGTTGTTTGGCCTGCCTTCAATTCTTACTGGCAAGTGCATCAACTCTGTGGCTGCCACCACTTTTGGCACTCCTCAAAGACATGAGACACAGCTTTGTAACCTTCCAATATGGACTGAGGACTCATGTCTCTCCAAGAATCCTCCAAACCTTCAATGCCAAATGGGGACTACTGAGATACCCAGCTTGTGGACTAAACAGCTAAGGGGATGTCAGCCTCATCATAATATAGACTGCCATTGTTGGACTATGCCATTTTTGGACTGCCATTGTTGGGCTGTATCATGGAGGCCAGTGCACGGGGATCGAGACAGGATGCATGCTTACTGGACTTCATTTGGGGAACCATGGGAGGGAAAGACCCCAATGTGGAGCAAAAGTAAAGGATTGATGGTTGTTTGGGATTGCCAAGGAGGAACTTTTGAGCACTTCCTTAAGGAAAACATGACATCTTTTAGGGGAAAAATCCTACAATTCAAGTGATATGTGTATATATGTATGTATGTATATATTTATGTATATATAACTATGTATATATAGGTATATATTGAAGCAATACAAGTTAGAGAGAACAACAACAACAAAAGAACTAGAAAAAAAAAAAACCTCTGGAAAGACTCAGAAAAAGATGCAAGACATGTATGGCAGACTGCAGGGACTCCCCACTCAGGTGGGGTGGAGGGCATGGAAAGGGAAGTGACTCTAAATTCGATTGATAAATGATGTATGATGTATGGCAAAAGTTTAATAACAATAAAAATTAATAATAAAAAAAGAAAGGAAGAGTCAAAAGATGCAGAAATCAGTGAGTCTTAGACTCATATTGGTACCTTTGGTTTCTCTCATCGAGGGATTTCCATATAATGATTTCCCCAGATTCCAAGAAGTTGTTTCCCATTTCCATACTTGTTTCTTAGGGTGCTGACAAAGTGAAGCACCCCAGTCAGATGGGACAAGCCTTCTTCTAGGATTGTCACCATTTCCCAGGGAGGAAACTCTTGGCAAATCTTAGTTCACTTTCTCTGTGTTATCCATCCGACTCCATGTCCTTCCTCTTCTGCTGCTTGTGAAAGGATCTTTCCAAAGGCTAATCACTGAGACTTTTCTGGTTTGGGGCAGTAGTAGCTATTTCTACTGGGTTGTGTGATGTGGACAAGGACACAACGAGTCATATTTCTTTTTTTGGTCTTTTCGAGACAAGGTCTCCCTGTAGCCCCAGCTGTCCTGGAACTCACTCTGTAGACCAGGCTGGCCTCGAACTCACAAAGATCCACCTGCCTCTGCCTCCTGAGTGCTAGGATTAAAGGCTTGCACCACCATGCCTGGCCTCAACGAGCCATATTTCTTAGTGCACTGCTTTTCTTCTGGATTTGGGGGAAAACATATTCTTAGATACTTTAAACAAAAAGTTGTAGTTGGTTTAATGGAGCCATTTGGTGCAGAAGACCTGACAAAGCTGCATTGTCCGATTCTGGCACAGTAATGGCTGTGTGTGACGCCTTCCCTGACAACACTGCTCATTATGTTATTTCAATTCCAGATAACAATCTTCTCTATCCCTCTGTCTTTAGAAACTAGGGAAGGAAGGCAAAGTTTATTTAGTTTATTTTAAAGAAAACTTTTCCAGTGTCATTGTTTTTCAAGTGTTATCAGATTTTCTTTCCAAATTTAAAACTGAATTCCTCTAAAATATTTTTTAAATTGTTTTTAGACTTTATACTATGATACCCGACCATACGAGTTTTCTGATTGCATGGACCTCTAGACCATTGTTTGTATTCTTTTTTTTAATTGTAATTTATTTTCTATGTGTATGAATGTACTGTCTGCATGTAGGTTTGTGCACCCGTGTCGTGCAGTGCTGCGGAGGTCAGAAGAGGGTGTTGGATTCCCCTGGAACTGGAGTTCTCCTGGAATTGGAGTTACAGACGGTTCTCAGCCACCATGTGGGCGCTGGGGATCGAACCCGGGTCCTCTGCAAGAGCAGTCGGTGCTCTTAACCACTAGGCCATCTCTCCAGCCCCATTGTTTGTATTCTAATTAGGGCAAGGGCTTTATCTTACTATCATTTTTGTTCCAACTCTTTATATTTAACAGACAGTTCTATACTATTTCCTTCAATTGATGTCTTCAACATATAAATGGCTTTTTATTTTATTTTACTTATTGGCCCTATTCTCACAAGGCCTCAAAAAACTGGGGCATGATTCAGAACTGTTCTCTACATAAATTTTTAGTAAAAGGCAAAATATTTGTACAATCTGATTTTAAAAATTGAATTTAAAACAATGTGCCCATGAGAAGAGTTCCTATGCTACTACGAATAGAGTATGAATTTATATTTTTATATTTTATACATTATTACCACCAGGCTGGCCTTGAACTCACAGAGATCCACCCGCCTCTGCTTCCAAATGCTAGGATTAAAGGCGTGCAACACTACACCTGACTTAAAGATGGTTCTTACCTGCCATATGGGTGCTGGGAATCGAACCTGGGTCCTCTGCAGGAGCAGCCGGCACTCTTAACCGCTGAGCCATCTCTCCAGCCCCCCGAACTTTTCTTAGAATAGTATTATTTAGAACCTTATTTCCCAAGAAAATATAAGGAAGTATATTTAAAATAGAATTAAATTTCCATGCAAAATGCCTTATTATAGCATACAAAAATGAAGAGAAAGCTATCCTGGGGATTAAGTAAAGAAAAAGCCGGGTGGTGACATCCATGCACAAATCCCCTCTCAATCAGAAAATACAAAGAAAGAAGGAACTGAAGCCTTGGAAAGGAAACTCCCAGTGTTCACCAAGCAGGCATCATTCAAATGTAGGGCCTGATGGGTATATGATGTACTGATGTAGAGGGTCAGGCTACACCTCTTGGGAGCCACAATTTATTATAGTAATACTATATATTGGAATTCTGTGCTCCCCACTGCAGCCCCAGCTGGCCTGGAACTCACTACATAGACCAGGGTGGCCTTGAACCCACAGAGATCTGCCTGCTTCTGCCTCCCGAGTGCTGGGATTAAAGGAGTGCGCCATCACGCCCATCGTGGTGCTCACCTTTAATCCCAGCACTTGGTAGTTGGAGGCAGGAGATGAGGAGTCCAGTCCCAGCCTTGGCTACCTAGGAAGTTCAAGGCCAGCACTGTATAGGCACGGGCCACATCCCAACAAAAATGGGAAGCAGAGGGCCCAGTGTGGTGGCGCACGCCTTTAATCCCAGCACTCGGGAGGCAGAGGCAGGTAGAGCTCTGTGGGTTCAAGGCCAGGCTGGTCTACAAAGTGAATTCCAGGAGTGAGTTTCAGGACAGCTGGAGCTAGAGGGAGACCCTGTCTCAAAAAGAGACCACCCCCCCCCCCAAAAAAAAGGTGCGCACCACCATGCCTGGCTAGGAAGTACTTTTTTAAAAAATTGTATTTATTTTTTATGTGCATGAATGTACTGTCTGCATGTAGGTTTGTGCACCCGTGTCATGCAGTGCTGTGGAGGTTAGAAGAGGGCGTCAGATTCCCCTGAAACTGGATTTAAAGACAGTTCGCACCTGCCATGTGGGTGCTGGGGATCGAACCCAGGTCCTCTGCAAGAGCAGTCGGCACTCTTAACCGCTAGGCCATCTCTCCGGCCCCCAGAAAGTACATTTTTTAAAAAAATTTGTGCTTGTAGTCTTACTAGAAAGGACTTTTTGTAGGTATGAGCTTTCAGGTACAAATTAACTGGAGAGAAAACTTACTTGTGTTTAAAATAATTGTAGATTGTTATGCTACAGAACCTGCCACTGCAGTGACTGCTTTCTCTTTAGAGTCTTTCTTTGTCTACAAGATCAAACTCTTAACATTTGTTCCTCGCCAATGGTACTGGGGATTGAACCCAGGGCCTCAAACTAGTCATCTTTCTACTTCAGCTTCCCAGGTATCCTGGGCCACTAAGCCTAACTACATTTACCCTTTTCTTTGTCTCTCTTTTAATATTTTGTTTGCTATTTTTATTTTATGTGTATGAGTGTACTGACTATATGTGTGTAAGTGCATCCATGTCGTGCAGTGCCCACAGAGGTCAGAAGAGGGCGTCAGATCCCCTGGAACTGGAGTTACAGATGGTTGTTAGCTGCCATGTGGGTGCTGGGAATCGAACCTGGGTTCTCTGCAAGAGCAGCCAATGCTCTTAACTGCCAACCCATCTCTCCAGCCCGCACTGCCTTTTCCTCTTATATTCTTCCTACATTCCATCATCCATCCATCCCTCCATCCGTCTGTCCATCCATCCTTCTCCTAATACACCTTTATTGAGCGTCTACTATGAGCCTGATGCTATTGTACCCCAAATCCTTTATTTTTTTATCTCTTCTCTCCAGCTTTGTTTTTGACTGCTTTAGCCATCTCCTTTGTATGCTTCTTCAGGCTCTGACCTTTGACACAGTCAGTGTTATCCTCTTACCGGCTTTCACTTTCCTTCTCTTCTCTTTGACCATTACTCCTCATTGTTTTTGGCAAATGGATATTTTTTGTGTTTTTATGAAATATTATTCTAATGCAATAAAAGAAAACAGAAGGTAACAGGGTGTGGTGGCGCACGCCTTTAATCCCAGCACTCCGAGGCAGAGGCAGGCGGATCTTTGTGAGTTCAAGGCCAGCCTGGTCTACAGAGTGAGTTCCAGGCCAGCTGGGGCTACAGGGAGACCCTGTCTAAAAACAAATAAAAATTAATAAAAAGACCAAAAATAAATAAGTAAATAAAATAAAAAATTAATGAGGATATTTCCTTATATTCAAGATGGAACAACAACAAAAAACAGACCTTAAGTACCTAGTATAAATTATTAGAAAGCAGGAGAAAACATGAAACCATAGCATTCGGACAACGGGCAGCAGTCTACACACAATCTGATCCGGCCTAAGAGAAGCATGCAGCACAAGCTCCGATTCGGCTTTTTGCCTGCTAGCAGTTTCTGAATTGTAAACTCAGGAAGAAGTAACCAAAGAAGATTCCGGTGGCATTGTTGAATAGATATGATGGAGACTACAGTTTGAGGTGGCTGAGGTAGCTAAAGGTGGTTGGGTGTGGTTCTGAGAAGTATGAGGCTTTGCAGAAGAAAAAAAAAACCCTCAAGAAATATACATAGGAGTCGAGTCTGCTGCATACTAAGATCCTAGTTCATAAAAAGACACAACACAGTTTGTGCAAAAAGACTGGTAAGTTGGGCTGGAGAATTGGGTCAGTGCTTGAGAGCACCGACTGCTCTAGCATAGGACCTAGGTTCGATTCCCAGCACCCACATGCCGGCTAAGAACCATCTTTAAGCCAGGCGTGGTGGTACATGCCTTTAATCCCAGCACTCGGGAGGCAGAGGCAGGCAGATCTCTGTGAGTCCAAGGCCAGCCTCATCTACAGAGAGAGCTCCAGGCCAGCTGGGAGTAAAGGGAGACCCTGTCTCAAAAAGATCAAAAAGACCAAAAAAATAAATAAATAAAATAAAATAAAGACTGGTAAACTGTAAACTGCATAAACGTCAGCACATACAGGAAGCAGACAGCGTATAGGGTCTGAGTAGCCAGGAGGGAGCCCCTCATTCGTTGAAACATTTGGTGGAGGCTCAGAATCATGTTGGTAAATACAGTAGAACTATCTTAGGAGTAAAGGATTCTCTAGACTAGGTGGTGACATTTTCTTAAATGTACAGTTTTCTTAAAGTATAGAGGACAAATATTTTACTTGTGGGGTCATAAGATCTCTGCCATAATAATCATCTTTGCCCTTAGTGAAGGCAACCATAGATCTTCTGTAAGGACACAGTTTGGGTTGAATTACTCTGATGATTAAACTTGAGTGTCAACTTGATTAGACTGAGAGATGCCTAGAAGATTAGTAAACCTCGCCTTTGGGTGCGTCTGCGAAGACAGTTCTGGAGAGGATTAGGGGAAATACCCACCTGAATGTGGACAGCATCCAATGGGGGTGCAGGCACACAGAAGAGAGAGGAAAGAGGAGAAACGCCATCCCATTTGCCGCGAAGGGATCAGCTTTGTGACACCGCCCTCTCACAGTGACAACCACAGGCCCAGAGACAGGTAAGAGAAACAGACCTGGAAATAACAAAATAATTAAGCTAGCAGGCAGGGATGCTAGAACAGATTTTACTAATTTGTAATGGTCTTTAAAATAAATCTCAAGACTAATCAGAAAAAAAGAATGATACAGAACAGGAACTAACTGAAGCTTTTGGAAATGGAAAATACAATCTCTGAAAATGAAAATTCCATTGGGCAGGATTAACAGAAGATTAGTCACTTCAAGAAAAGATTAGCAAGCCTATAAACAAAGCAATTTAATCAAGGCAAGATGAACTGTAGAGAGGAAAAAAAAAGATTGGAAAACAAAAATATACAGAGCTGGGGACATAGCTCAGTGATAGAGTGCTTACCTAGCATGTGCAAGTTCCCGAGTTGAATTTACAGCATCACAAATAAATAAATGAAGAGAGGCTCGGTGGTCTGTGAATACCAAGTGTTCTGTCAGACAAAGGGAAAAGGGGAGGGGACCAAAAATATTTAATGGCTGAAACATTTCAAATGTGATTAAAACTACATTTAGTATATCTAAGAAGTTTAATGTACCAGAAACTGGAAACATTAAAAAAGTAACTAAGTCACATAATGGTAAAATTGCTGAAGACCAGTTGAAAGAAAACATATTACATACAGGGGAACTCATGGGAATGACTCTGTAAGAAGATGATTATTCATTTATTTGTTTTTGAAGCAGTGTCTCGGCCTGGAATATCCTGTGTAGCTCAGGGTGGCCTTGAACTCATATCAATAATTCTACCTCAGACTCCCAAGTGCTGGGATTAAACATATGAGTCACCACAGTTAAAATCTGAAATAACATTTTCAGAATGCTGAAAGAAGAAAGTTGGCTTAGACTTCTGTGTCCACTGAAAACATCCATCAAAACCAAAGGTGAGCAGGTGGTGTATGTCAGGTCTATAATCCTAGCACTCAAGAGATAGAGGCAGGACGATATCAAGCCAGACTAGCCTGGGCTACAGAGCAAGACTTGTCTCAAGTCAATAACAACAATGCACAACAAACAGATACACACACACATCAAATGAAATAAGAAATTTTATCATAAATTTATCAAAAATTGAGGGAATTTGTTGCCATCAGATATATACAACTGTATTAGTCAAAGTTCTCTGGAGGACCAGGGCTGACAGAATGAATATATAAATGGTGACTTCGAGACTAGCCTGGACTACATGAAAATCTCTCTAAAAAGAACAAGTTAAAGGAAATTAGACAAACAAGATCAAAATGATACCAGATAAAAGCATGAAACATGATGTACCAGAAAATGCAAACAGAAAAGATTTTTTTTCAGTTTCAATTTCTTGAAAAGTTAATTAGTTACATAAAATAAAATTAAGAATGTACTTTTGATACTTAACAAATATGTAGAACTAAAATGTTTGATAATATCCTGTGGGGCAGGGTTAGGAACATGGAAGTCTTTTTTTTTTTTTTAACCTCTTCAAGTTCTTTATTAACATTTCGAGATGCATGGTACATACAATTAAAAGCATCACACCAGCAGGAAGTACAGATAACTGAGAACGTACTCTGGTACAGGACCTTAGAGCAGCTTAGTGTTGCTTGCTTTGATTATCCACAAAACCTGTTTCTGACACACTCAGGGCAGACAACCTAACAACTTCACTTGGAAATGGTTCTTTAAAAAAAAAAAAAACAAATAAAAATAAAAAGGACCAGAATCACTGGTCGGAACCCTTTCGTGTGAGGTGAGGCTGCTCTCTGGGTGCCCCGGCACCACTGCAGAAGGCCCACAGGCATCCGAAGGTTAAACCGAAGAACTGACTAGGGTGAGGTTACTTTCAGTACAGAGAGATAACACATGGTCTTAGTGGATACTGTCGGTTCAGACTCAGTACAGGTCCTGCCGTCTATGGACTGAAAGGCTGAAACTCTCAGCTGGACATCTGTGTTGCTGAGTAACAGGAGACTCCGAAGACAGGGCAGGAGTTACGGGGAGGAGCCCAGAAGGAGCAGGGCTCACCACGTCAGCTCAGCTCTGACCCTTCCGAGCCACTGGATGCTCTGGGGTCCTCTGCTTCCTCCAGTCAATGAAGGAAAATGTCCTACATTTCAATGTTCACCTGTGAAAGTAGCCAATGCCCTCCCCCCGACCCACACCATCATTCTTCATAAATTCTATTTCCAGGTCCTGATTCTTCTAGGTCTACACTTTTTCCTTTCTCTTCAACTTTGACACTTTCTTGACAGTCCTGTTCTTGTTGAGGAGCTTTAGGACCCGATCTTTATGATCTAAAACCTTAAGCATGGAGTCTCTGGCCTCACTGATGTGGTCCATCACCAGTTTACACCTCTGCATGTTTCCCTGCATTAGCTCGTTATTCCATGCAGATCACTGTCAGTTGCTGCTTTTTTCTTTGGAATAATCCCTTCCTGTAGATTGGTAAGTCTTTCATAAACTTCATGTTCTAGGTTTGTCAGCTGTAGTAACTGGGCAGCACAGAGGTGGACTTTCCAGCCTTGGGCACGACAGGATACTTCTTTCTGATTTGCTATTTCCTGTAGCATAGCTTTCTTCTTCTCTTTGACTGGGACGTCATTGTATCTCTGAAAGTGATGGTAAGCAGCTTTCCAGGGGTTCTAATAATGACGAAGCAAAGTAATGGGAGGTCTGGGCCTCACTGGGACATATCTCACACCTTCTTCATCAATATATTCTTTGGGAGGAGACTTGTGCCTCTCAGCCTTCACCAAAAGACTTTTGGCAGCAGACTTTTCGTCATCAGTGCTATTTGTCTCCATCATGTCTCCTTCTTCTGTTGAGATGACATGTTGCTGCTTTCGAGGCTTTTTTCTTGGGGAGGCACCAGATGGTATGTCACTTGTAGGCATGGACAGGTTGTTTGCCAGCAAAGCAAGGGATGGAGACACAGTGTTGGTAGCCAGAGGAGGAACTGATCCCCCAGGTTGCAGTTCATCACTTACGGACTCTGGGCGGAAACCTGGAGGCAGGAGCTGAAGCACAGACCATGGAGGAATGCTTCTTACTGGCTTGCTCTCAGAAGTCTTATAATTGTTATTTGAGTATTATGAATTACAGTGTATAGTATAAAGAATTGAGTAGGCACCAAGAAACAAAGGTGTTTTATATACAGAGGCTCTTCCTTTGGTGGGGTTACATCCCAAACTATCATAAAATTGAAAATGCTTAGCAACACAGTCCCCTGTGGAGAATGGATTGTTTCCCCTCCTGAGTGCATGTCTGTCTAGAACAGTGCTTTGTAGCTGCCCAGCATAATGAAAGAGTATAACGAGGACAGGATCAAAATTCCAAGTGTAGTTTCTATTGAGTGTATATTGCTTTATCATCATTGTAAAGTTAGAATAGTAAATCCAACTATTGTAAGTTGTAGAATGTCTGTCTGTATGTGTGTGTGTCAGGTATAAATAGTGTGGAGATAAAACCGAACATTAAAAAACACTAGTCGATTTGAAAGAAGGAAGATAGAGAAGAAAATACAAGTACAAACAAATTAAAGAGGAAGCAATTAGGGGTCAGAGAGATGACTCAGCAGTTAAGAACTCAGAGTTTCAGAGCACCCACCTCAGGTGGCCTGTAACTCCAGCTCTAGGGGACCAAACTCCCACTTCCTTTGGGTACTTGTACTCACATGGCAGGGACACATGTATAAAAATAAATCTTTAAAAATCCATTAAGCCAGGTGTGGTGGCGCACGCCTTTAATCTTAACACTTGGGAGGCAGAGGCAGGCAGATCTTTGCGAGTTCAAGGCCAGCCTGGTCTACAGAGCAAGTTCCAGGACAGTTGGGGAGACCCTGTCTCCAAAAGACAAAAAAAAAAAAAATCCATTAGCAAATAGTTGATTTAAAGTCAACCACATTGATAATTATATTAAATGTAAATGGTCTAAACATTACAATTAAAAGTTAGTGGTGGCCAGGCTGTAAAAAAACAAACAAAATTCCATTATATGATATGTACAAGAAAATCACTTCAAATATATAGGCTAGAATTGAAAGAATGGCAGAATAAGTTATGTAGACATAAACTACAAGAAAGCTGAACTGACTGTATAATCAGTCAGTACAGACTAAAATATAAAAAGGAATATTAGGAGCCAGGTGTGGTGGCACACACCTTTAATCCCTAGCACTGGGGAGGCAGAGGCAGGTGGATCTCTGTGAGTTCAAAGCCAGCCTGTTCTACATAGTGAGTTCCAGGACAGCTGGAGCTATAGGGAGACCCTGTCTCAAAAAGACCAAAAAAAGAATATTACTAAGAATATTAAGAGACCTTTTTCATAATGGTTAAAGTATAAATCCATCAAAAAGATATGATTCAGCTGGACTCGTTGGCACATGCCTTTAATCCCAGCACTCAGGAGGCAGAGGCAGGTGGATCTCTATGAGTTCAAGACCAGCCTGGTCTACATCGCATGTTCCAGGCCACCTGGGGCTACAGGGAAACCCTGTCTTGAGAAGACAAAAACAAAACAAAACAAAACAAAATTATGACAATTCTAAATATACAGCTTCAAAAGCATTTGTGCTTAAAGGATTTTTTTTCATTGGTGAGGATCAAATCTGGACCTTTGTAAATGCAAGGCAAATATTCAGCCATTGAGCTACACGCCCAGCCTCTCATGAAATGAAACTTTAAAAACTGGTAATTACAGTTGCATATTTCAACACTTTTCATTTAATAATCAATATAGAAGACAGAATATTAAGGATTTAGAAGACTCAAGTAATACCATCAATTGACTGGATTGGACTCTCCCTACCGACACCAAAATACACATACTTTTCAAATTCATATGGAACATTAAACAAAGGATATGTTAGTCATGAAGCAAGTTTTGATAAGGAAGTTTAAAAGTGTTGAAATGATTGAGTATGTCCATTGACTATAATGAAATCATATTAAAAATCAATAATAGTTCTTTGGAACAATCTCTAAATCCTTGGAAATTAAACAACACACTTTGCTTGTTTTTTTGAGACAGGGTCTCCCTGTAGCCCCAGCTGTCCTGGAACTCACTATGTAGACCAGGCTGTCCTTGAACTCACAGAGATCCACTTGCCTCTGTCTCCTGAGTGCTTGGATTAAAGGTATGCGCCACCATGCCCAGTACAACACACTTCTAAACACACATGAAAAAAAAAATCTCAAAGAAACTTAGAAAATATTTTGAATTACATGAAATTTAAAATATCTATAAAAACTTATAGGATGTAGTTAAAGCAGTGTCTCTAGGGAAATGCATAATATTAAACATTTACATTACAATAGAGGAAAGATCTAGCCGGGCGTGGTTGCGCACGCCTTTAATCCTAGCACTTGGGAGGCAGAGGCAGGCGGATCTTTGTGAGTTCAAGGCCAGCCTGGTCTACAAAGTGAGTTCCAGGACAGCTGGGGCTACAGGGAGACCCTGTCTGGAAAAGACCAAACAAAAAAAAAAACNTTTTTAAAGGCAAGCAAAGAACAAATATAAAAGCAGAAATCAATAAAATAAAAAATTAAAATAGTAGCAATAGTGAAAACTAATGTGGTTCTTGGAATATTTCAACATTTATGAACCCAAAGGGAGAAGATACAAGTAATATTAGTAAGAGAACGGAGTGTAGTCTAGGTGCAACTAGTATGAAGATAGTGAATGAATGTTGGAGATCTCTTTATACAAATAGGCCAAATACAAATGAAGTACAATAACCATGTGTTTAGTAAAGGAACTGAATTTGTAATTTTAAAACTTCCCATAAAGGCTGGGTGTGGTGGTACCCAGCCTTTAGTCCTGGTACTTGGGAGGCAGAGGCAGGCAGATCTCTGTGAATTCAAGGCCAGTCTGGTCTACATAGCGAGCTCCAGGACAGCTGGGACTAAAGGGAGACCCCATCTCAAAAAGACAAAAAAAAACAAAAAACAAAAAACATCCACCACCATCACCACCACCAATAGAAAATGGAAGGAATACTTTTCAACTAATGGAGCCAGTATCACATTGCTATAAACTTTGACAAAGATATTACAGGAAGAAAAAATAAAAATGTGACACCCATCATAAACAGACATAAACACTCCTAGGAGAACACTTGCAAATCAAGTGGAATCACTATTTATTTATTTATTTATTTATTTATTTATTTATTTATTTTTGGTCTTTTTGAGACAGGTCTCCCTTTTAGTTCCAGCTGGCCTGGAACTCATTCTGTAGACCAGGCTAGACTTGAACTCATAGAAATCTGCCTGCCTCTGCCTCCCAAGTGCTAGGATTAAAGGCATGTACCACCGTGCCTGGCTTAAAGATGGTTCTTAGCCACCATGTGGGTGCTGGAAATTGAACCCGGGTCCTCTGCAAGAGCAGTTGGCACTCCTAACCACTGAGTCATCTCTCCAGCCCCAGAACCACCTTTTAAAGAAATAATATCATCACTGTGTAGATGAGGAAAGCAGGAGAAGGTAGAGGAAGACTGTATTTAGTCAGCTTTTCATTACTATAACAAATACTGGAGGCAATCATCTTAGAAAAGCTTTATTTTGTCTCACTGGTTTGGAGGTTGACCAGTTGCTTTTGGCAAGGCAATGCATCGTGGCAAGAAGGTAAGGCAGTGCAAAGATGCTCACTGCATGGCCAACAGGCCAAAGAGGAGAAGGGGACTGGGTCCCATTCTCTTCAAGGGCCTAACTCCATGACCTCAGCCTTCCATGGATTCTAACCCTCCCAATAATATAACACTGGGGCTCAGCCTTTAACACATGGACCTTGGGGGGCATTTTGGATCTAAACCCTAGCAAATATCATCAAAGGAGCATGCCAGAAGGAAGTGAAGACAAAATTCAAAAGACTTCGTAGTGTGGATTTCTGTTACTGTTGAGGCTAGTCATTACTGGCACTTGCTACAACCTAAGATGCTTGAGAGTCTTGATGGGTCTTTACAAGAAGCCTACAAGGAAGGACTATTCTTGCGGACACTTAATAAATTAATAAAATAAGGCACAGAGACATTAAAGAACATCTCCACTGTTTTGTAGCTGCCAAAATGTGAACCTTGTCTGACGTCCTACCCTGCACTTTACCAATACAACTGCTTGCTCATTCTGGAGCTTCTGCCTAGCAAGGCTTATTGCATCAACCCAAACTGTTCCTCCACTTTCCTCTTCATAGTTAAGAACTGCTATCTCAGTCAAAATATTAAGTGGTTTCAAATACAAAATACTTCCAAAATAAAATTATGCTTATTAAATTGTAAAATCCATTGTCCTACAATGCCAAGAGCATTCTGTGATCTCCTAAGCTTTTAACTAAATTTTTATGTGGTTACAAATATTGTGTTCTCCAAGAAGAGCAAACAATGATTTCATTTCTCCTTGGGAAGAATAAAATGGATCTTCCTTCCCTCAGTGTAGACCTCTATTTCAATCCCAGTGCTATGGTTTGCTGATGAGTCCTGTAAGCCCAAGAGTCCCAGGCCTTCCATTTGCAAGATGGAAGGTATGGGACCTGTTAGGATTAGAAAGCTGTCTTTAGGATTCTCTTCTTTCTTCCATGTCTTCTTTAACTTTTCACTTTCTGTGTTCTCAGAGCTTCAGAGGTTTGAATGTCTGGAGTAGTGTTTCTCAAAATTTTTTGACCATTGTCCTTTGTAAAAAAAATACCCTTGGCTGGGCCAGCTAGGATTGTAGCAGTTCATAGAGTGCTTGCCTAGCATGCATGAAGCCCTGGGTTCGATCCCTAGCCCCTCATGAGGGGCACACAGCATAATCCCAGCACCCAGAGATGGAGGCAGGAGGATCAGAGATTTAAGGTTGTCCTTGGCTACATAGTGTGTTCACTGGGCTGCATGAGACACTGTCTCAATATATATCTATATATCTGTATCTATATCTATATTTATATCTATATCTAATGTCTAGATATCTCACTACATCTCCACATATAAATGTACTTTACTTCACAAAACATATATACATTTGAAAATATTTGTATAATGAAAATATTTGTATAATTCATTTATTGTACAAACTGGGAAAATTATTATCATTCAAGATATGACTGGGCTGGGACAGCAGGAAGAGATAGGATCTTCTGAGCAAATTGGAACATGTTTCAAGTATTTATTTTGATGCATTCTATTTCTTTATTAACTATTCTAGCTAATTAAAAAATGCATCAGGAGAACCCATTAAGTTGATTTTGTAGCCCACTAATGAGTTTCTACTAAAGCCTTTGATTCTCTCTAGGGAATCACTAGTTTGATCCAGTATTCCAGGGGCCAGAAGAGCTAACGGTTATTAGCATACTTATTAGCATACACAAATATGAAGTGGTCGGATTCCAGTCAGGATACCTCTTAATTGTCATATTCTAACTGTGCATCTGTCTTTTCAGCGATTACCTATCCTCTCATTCACTCTCTGACCAAATTCTCTGAGCATTCTGTGTTATCTGAGCTGGAAATGACTGAGTCCTGGCTGCTGGGACTTGGCTCCAGTGCTGTAATGGGGCTCACACTTATGACAGTATATCTTCTGAGTACCTGACCATGAGGAAGTTCTGTTGTGAGGGGGCCCAGAGGCCTTAGAAACAGGAGGAAAGCTGAGCCATTGTGTGAGTGAGAGAAAACCAGTTCAGAAGAATAGCTGTTCAATGTGTCATGTGATTTGGGGGATGCTGAGCTGGACAGTGAGAGACCCCACCACAGAACAGCTATGTGGCTGCAGCTCCCCACCGGTAGTGTAATATGTCCCTGTGTCTGTTCCTGCTGCTTTTCACAGAGTTATTTTAAACTTCATGAGCATACTGACACTCCCTCTACTACAGAATCTTCCGGGGGTAGGAAAGTGGTGGTATTTGTTTTTGGAGTAAAGATCTCACGTAGCCCAGGTTGGCCTCAAACATGCTATGCGACTGAAGCTGACTTTGAACTCCTGATCCTCCTGTCTCTGCCTCCCAAGTGCTGGGATTGGAGGCATGCACACCACCACGACAAACCCAATCTAGGTTTGTACATATAGTGAACACATGTCACTTCTCTCATCTCCTTCCTCCTTTCCACAGTTTACTCGAGTAATTTTCCCCATAGCACACACACACATACATATATATATATACATATGCATGTATATATAAGTATGTAAGTCAGTTATGTAACATACATACATATATACATATGTATGTAATATATGTATATATATTTACATATATTTTCCACAGCACACATACACACATATGTATGTATATGTGTATGTATGTAAGTCAGTTATGTAATATACATACAGTTATATATATTACATACATATATTACATACATATATGTATGTATATTACATAACTGACTTACCTGTGAGGTTTAATATGTTTCCTCCTTTAAGAGCTCGAGGAGAGAGAGATCTATGTTTTCGGCTCACCTGTCTCTGCCCTGAGAAAGACGCCTAGTGAGTAACAGGCTCCTGAAAACAGTTTCGAATGACTAAAAGAGCACATCCGTGTGCAGCATATGATAATTAGCCTCTCATATTTTAAGGAAAGTTATTTTACAGATCGACAAGAGATGGTTTCTAACAGCATCCATCATCGCCCTTCATTCATTGCTGCTCCCTAGTTCTGGGTCTGTTTTCTTTCCTTAGAGCCCTGTTTCCCTGGAGCAGCCCTGCTAAAGAGGAAGCAGGGACTGATGGACGGTCTTGCTGGGATGGTGCCGGGGAAAGCAGAGATCCCTCAAGGCAGGAGCTCTGCTTGGAGCTCAGGGAAGTTGTGTCTGAGTAGAAGTTAGCTGAGAGAGGAGTGTGAGCAAAAGAACTCAGGCAGAAAAAACAAAATTCCAAAGATCGGGAGCAGGAGAGAGTATTCTGGGTGTGGGTGAGGGGAGGCAGCCAAGGGAGAAGACAGCCTCGTAGAAGAGGACGCTGGTCAGACGTGCCAAGGGGGATTGCTTAGCCCAGGAGCAAAGAGGCGCTACAAGAGGGCTGTGGGCTGGCTGGGTGGTTGAGGTGAAGGACGCCTCAGACTGAAGTGGGGGCAGTGGACCGAGGAGTTGGGTGAGGAGGCCATGGGGCAGATTAGGAGGGGCTGCAGCGCCCCAAACAGGATGGGATGGGGTAGAGATGAAGAGAAGGCCAGATTAGCACAGGAAACAGCAAAGTCATGTCTGTTCATAGCTCCAACAGTTGTGTGGTGTATAGATAGACAGACAGACAGACAGACACACACACACACGCACGCACGCTCGTGTGTGTGTGTGTGTGTGTGTGTGTTCTAATGTTTCTGTGAAGCAAAATCTAAAGCAGTTTGAGTTGTCTGTCATTCTCTATGATATTTTATGAAAAGATTCATAAAGAGTGCATATACAGTGGCCCCCTCTGGGACAAGGCCCTCTGGAGAGGGAAATATGGAGTCCCACCCGGTAGGCTGTCATAGCTGAGGCTGAAATAGAGGGTGTATGTGCACGCCCGCTGGCATGGGGCCCCAGGACCCTGCCCTTGCCTGCTTGAACACCCTTCCTTATAGTATGTCCTTCCACCCAGCTTACAATGACTACCAGTCGTTCTCAATGTTCTCTGGATTCTATTCTGAGAGTCATGTATACCTTCAATAGACAAAGTTTCATACCATGATTCTGAGTCTCTGGGACTGACTGTAAAGGTGTTTTCTTAAAAAGTAATTCATAGATAAAAATATAGTTTGAAAGTAAATATGTGAAAAGCCAGTAACTATTTAAATAAAGTACCAACTGAGCCAGGCGTGATGACTCTCACCTTACTCTCAGCAGTTAGGAGGTGGAGACAGGAAGATCAAGAATTCAAGGCCAGCCTCAGCTACATACTGTGTTTGAGGCCAACCTGTGCTATGTGAAACACTGTTTTTGTTTTATAAGCCAGCTGAACTAACCTTAATATATTTGATCTGTCAAATGGCAAAGATTCAAAAGCTTGAGAATCCCCACTTTGGGGAGAATTGGGCATTTTTATTTTATTTATTACTATTATTGTGGGGTTTTTGTTTGTTTGTTTGGTTGGTTTTTGAGACAGCATCTCTCTTTAGCCTCAGCTGTCCTGGAACTCACTCTATAGACTAGGCTGGCCTAGAACTCAGAGATCCGTCTGCCTCTGCCTCCCCAGTGCTGGGATTAAAGGGGTGTATTGCCACACCTGGCTTTATTTTATTTTTATATACTCTGGAGGAATGTACAATGGAAAAACTTTTTAAGAAATCGACTTGGCCAGGCATGGTGGCAGGTGGATTTCTGTGAGTTTGAGGCCAGCTTGATCTGTATAGTGAGTTCCAGGACAACTGGGGCTACAGGGAGACCCTGTCTCAAAAAGACGAGAAAAAAAAAAAAAAAAAGAAAAGAAATCAACTTGACAGTTGTCATAATTTGAAAAATTATTTACTATTATTGTGTGTACATTGTGAGTGTGCATGCATTTGTGTCAAGGTGTGTGTGTGTGTGTGTGTGTGTGTGTGCATGTGTGTAGGTCAACTTTGTGCAGTCTTCTCTCTCCTTCCACCTTACACGTTTTTGGAGATCTGACTCAGGTCCCCAGACTTGAGCAGCAAGTGCCTTTCTCCACAGGGCCATTTCACCAGCCTTGTTCCCAGAGTTTGAAATGTATAAATCTTTGCAGGTAGTCATTCCAATCCCAAGAAACCATCCCTTTTAGGAAGCAAACACAGATGTGCATGTAGTCAGGAACATTCATTCAACAGTGACCAGAAAACTGGGAGTGCCTAATGACACTAGCAAGGAAGTAGTTTCGAAGTTTTTGGAGTATGTAGTGAAGTTCTGTAGAGCCAAAAGGAATGACATCGAGCCAGTCAACACGCATCAAAGAAGCTTCTTTTGCAACAGATGGAGACTTTTACAAATTTCCACAACTGGTCACATATACTGTGAAATGCCTAACCCTGAGTGACATATCTATAATGGAACCTCTACACCTAAGGCTGATGGAACCTACTGGAACAATGGGTAGAGAGAACACCAGTGCATCTTTTAACTCTTATCAGTGAAGCTCTCTCATGCAACAGAGGGCAATGAACAAAAAGGGCCACAAATGGCCAAAATGTAGAACATAAGAGTCTGCAAAGTTTGGACAGGACATCCATATTCAACTTCACCCATCCAGGGCTCTGGGGCCATTTTTGGAAGAAGGGGCAGAAAGATTGTAAGAGCCAGGGAGGAGGTGCTGACCACAGGGATACAGAGTCTCACAGGCTCCCAGGACCTTGCACATATGAACTTACAGCAATGGTATCAGCTTGCACCAGATCCAAGCAAACACAAGCAGACAGAACCCCAGCATAGAACTGTGGAAATGGGCAGCGGCACAGCTGATTGCTGCTGGGTGAGGAAGAGCTGACCTTCTTTAAGAACGAGATTCTAGATAGGCTGATTAGACCCCAGTGGATGAACGTGTACCAAAAGGCATCAGGGAATACTAACTTGAGTTGATAGGCCTTAACATAAACTACAGAATACATAAAAGTACATAAAAGACAGTGGGCAGTGGGCAGTGGGGAGCTATGGAAAGTTGTTGATGGGGATGGGGGTATAAGGAGATTAGGATGTGCATGGGATACACAAAAATTCAATAAGAAGAATGACATTGATCTATGCTGATAATATATTAAATAAAATATATAAGTTGCAGACCGGTACATGTGGCCCGGTACATTTTCTATTAAAGATCTCATGAGGGCTGGAGGGATAGTGCAGCCGTTAAAGGCTGAGGCTGAGAACCGCAAAAAAAAAAAAAAAGATCTCATGAAAAATGGTTTCCATATAAATTTGAATAAAGTTAGAAAAATACATGTGGATTTTTGTGAAACTTGTAATAGTCATTATCTCTGAAGAATAAGGCTTTGGTTGGGTGGGATGTCAAAAATGTCCCCTTTTCTTCATTTCTATACATCTTAGTGTGTGTGTGTGTGTGTGTGTGTGTGTGTAGGTGCACATGTGTGTGATTGTTGTTTCTGAGATGTGGTCTCCCTTGTTAGCTCTTGCTGGCCTGAAACTCACTACGTAGTCCAGGTCTTGAACTCACAAAGATCTTCTTGCCTCTATCTCCCAAGTGCTGGGCTTAAAGGTGTGTGCCACCACTTTGGGCTCCATCTTGTATTTTGAGACAGTCTCTTGTTGGTCATTAGTCTATACTGTAATTACAAGTGTGTACCATTATGCCTGGCTTTTTAAGGTGTATTCTAGGGGTTTAACTCAGGTTGTTAGGCTTTCAAGGTAAGCACACTATTGACTAAGCCTTCCCCAGATTGGCCTGGACCCTGCTAAGGATGACCTTGAGCTCCTGGTCCTCCCACTTCTACTTCTCACGTGTTGGGTTGTAGGTGTGCCACTATACCTAGCTAACATGTCTATTCTCACGTGTTGGGTTGTAGGTGTGCCACCATACCTAGCTAACATGTCTATTCTCACGTGTTGGGTTGTAGGTGTGCCACCATACCTAGCTAACATATCTATTCTTTTTGAACTTTATTTTATTTTATTCTGTTTTGTTTTGCTACAAGGTCGTACTAGATAGGTTGAGGTCTTCCTGCTTCTGAGAACACTGGGATTACAGGTGTGCACCTTCGTGCCCAACTTGAATTTGTTTTAACCACTTTTTCTCCATTTGCCTTCATTCTCAAAAAACAAGGATACAGGAATTCCCGACCTACAAACTCCAGGTTTAAATTTTGAACTGGGGGAAGGGACACAGTCCTCTGATTAGAATATTTCAGGAATGGAGATTAAGGCCACATTCCTTCAAGTGGCACAACAATTTTACTCACTTGGGTAGCCTGCCTGGCTCTTCAGCATCTTCCATGAGCCTCTAACTCATATACTCTGTCCTCCCTGGAACTCAGCTGGCCGTGGATTTCCTGCACTTTGATCCTGTCTACCCCTACTATCCTCTCATGCCCCCCAGTCCCCCCTTCATCCTCTTCCCCTCCCCAAATACACCCCCTTCTACTTGCATGTTTGTTTGCTTTTTGTGAGCCAATGATTTTCATTAGAATTACAAAAAAATGGATGTGGCATGTGCTACCGCAGTCTGGTGTAATTCACTCCTGCTGGGGAAGGGGGAGTAGCCGCCCATGCTACCTGGGAAGCTGGCACCAGAGAAGAGGTGCAGCCTAATCTGAGCGGCTACTGCCCCTCTCAGATTCTTAGCCTGGGTGAACACTACCCTGAAAGTGACTGTGCCACCTTCACCAGTCCAGGGGCTGAAGGCTCCCAGGACTGGAATTTCAGCCTAGGACCTGATCGGCTCTCCCCAGTCTACACCACTGGCAAACCACACTCACCAGTCACAGAGTTGCTAACTCTAATGCTGGACTTTTCAGGCTGGTGACCTGATAGGCCTCCTTCCAGCCACGTGCTAGCACCCGACACTGGCCTACACACGCATAAAGTCATGGACCCAGAGATCTTGTCAGGTAGTAATGAAGATCTGTTTATTGTATGTTGCAAGTCACTTTTATAGGCTGAATGACATCATCTCTTAGGGCCAACTCAGCCCCCTGCATCATATGCTGCTGGGTCACTAGTTGCTGCCCTCCCATGGGGTAGAGTCAGTGAAGTCTCATGACTTCTACTTGTGCCCCCGGGAGATGCTGGCTGGAAAGCTAGCCCATTTATACCTAACCCAAATGGATTTTCCTACACATGGGCATTTACCGGCATCTACATCACTGAAGGAAATGAAGAGACTGAATTTTAGAAGTCTTTACAAGTTTCTTTTTAAACATAAAACCTAAAATAAAGTTTCAAATCAGAAAATTACAGCATTTAGAATAGGAAAAAATTTAGGAGTTCTGTGGAGGCCTTCAGTCACAGCAGTGCACACCTGTAATCTCAGAATGGAGAGGCTTAGTAGGGAGGCAGTGAGTTCTAAGTCCTGCTGAGTATATGGTGAGACCCCATTTTAACAAGCAAACAAAACTAAAACAAAGTCATTGGAAGGAGTGCAAGTCTACCACAGCATTCACACTATGGGAAAATCAGGAAAATAGGAATATAGGGCACAGATAGTTTACAAACACCGGGTTAAAGACGTTCGGCTTAAGTGATGCTGATTGTTCCACATCACCTTTCTCAGCTCTCACTTGAAGGGTATTTGTGAATGAGGTGCTAATAGGAAGTGTTTGTGTTTTTGTTTTTATTTCCTTGGCAACACATGTTAGTTGTTGATTTCTTCTTGATTTGTTTAGGTTAATGCCTTATTAATGCCCTAAAGTTTCCTTTAGAACTGAGACACAGGGAGCAGATGGGTTTGCTCACAAAAAGAATGGAGGTTACATCTCTGTCTTTCTGCTATGGTATGTTATGAAACTGTGGATAGCAAAATACATTTTATTTGGTATGATTGGGTTTCTGTTCGGCACTTTAAATACAGAAATAAACCCACCAGTCACTGTCTCTCTGCTCTATTCTGATTGGAAGCAGGTTTATTCTCTGGAAAGGGTTTATAATCATAAGCTACTGCTTGTCAGTGTTTGCTGAGGCTTTGAGAAGCTTCAGAATACTGAAATCATGTATATGCAATGCCATTATTGACTTTATTGTGGAAATCAAGTCTATTGTCTTTCAATGTTTGATTGCTTACTGAGTCTGAAGACGTTATGAACACCTTACATGCCTTTAACCCTAGGATTCAGGAGGCAGAGGTAGGCAGATCTCTGTGAGTTCAAGGCCATCCTGGTCTACATAGTGAGTTCCAGGACATCTGGGGCCACAGGGAGACCCTGTCTCAGACAAAAACAAAACAAAACAAAACAAAACAAAAAAAATTGAATTTTGCTATTGCTTTAATTCTGATTTTAAAATCTGAATGCCATTCATCTTGGGACTTCTACTTTTTAAAATATGTTCTTTATTGTTATTGGGCATGTGTTTATGATGTGTGTGTAACGTGTGCCGTGGTGCACATGTAGAGGTCGTAGGACAGCTTTTTCCACTGTGGGTCCCAGGGATCAAATTGAGGTCACCAGGCTTGAAAGACAAGTGTTTTTACCCAATGAATCGACTCATCAGCCTGACTCTTAAGAGCTTATCAACAGAAAACCCTGATAGATATATATACAGAAATATACGTATTAAGGCATTCCCTCAAATGCTCGTGTTACTCTGGGCATGGTGATAATGCCTGTAATTCTGGCACTCAGGAGCCTGAGGCAGAAGCACTCTCTCTTTTTTTTTAATTTTAATTTATTTTTGTATGTGTATGAATGTACTGTCTGCATGTAGGTTTGTGCACCCATGTCGTGCAACACCGCGGAGGTCAGAAGAGGGTGTCAGATTCCCCTGGAACTGGAGTTAAAGACAGTTCTCGGCCCACCATGTGGGTGCTGGGGATCAAACCTGGGTCCTCTACAAGAGCAGTCGGTGCTCTTAACCACTAGGCCATCTCTCCAGCCCAGAAGCACTCTCTTACCACCATAAACCCTGCCATGCCTCTCTGCCATGATGGACTATGCCATTTTAAACCATGAGCCAAAGTAAATCCCATCTTCCCTTAAGCTGCTTTCTGCCAGGTAGTTGGTGATAGCAATTAGAAGAGAAACTAATACGGGGCTGGAGAGATGGCCTAGCAGTTAAGAGCGCCGACCGCTCTTATAGAGGACCCGGGTTCAATCCCCAGCACCCACATGGCGGCTGAGAACCATCTGAAACTCCAGTTCCAGGAGAACTCCAGTTCCAGGGGAATCCGACGCCCTCTTCTGACCTCTGCAGCATTGCACGACACAGGTGCACAAAGTTGCATGCAGACAGTACATTCATGCACATACAGAAATAAATTTAAAAATTGTTAAAAGAAGAAAAGTAACTAATACTATGTTTTTGTTAAATAAAAATTATAAAATGTACACAAGTACATAAAAAGAAAAAAACCCTCATTTTTATAACCTTAGTACTTTTCTTTCTTTTTTTTTTTTTTAGTCTTTTCGAGACAGGGTTTCCTTGTAGCCCCAGCTATCCTGGAACTCACTCTGTAGACCAGGCTGGCCTTGAACTCACAAAGATCCGCCTGCCTCTGCCTCCCAAGTGCTAGGATTAAAGGCGTGCGCCACCACGCCCGGCTAACCTTAGTACTTTTCAAAGAATGACTATATCAAAAATATATTTAATGAATTCCCTATTATGGCACTTCTGTGCCGTGTGTGTGTGTGTGTGTGTGTGTGTGTGTGTGTGTATGGGTTTTCTTAGTCGAGGCTGGCCTTGAACTCACAACAGTCCTAGCTGGGACCCCCCACGTCTAGCAGGAGCACAAAGCAGAGAACAGGGTCTGCTGGTGTTTCTCTCTCCCTTTTTATTCAGTCTAGAACCCTAGCTTGTGAGACTGTCACATTCAGGTGGGTCTTCTCTCTTTCAGTTAAACCCAGGGAGAAACATTTTCACAGACATGCTCATAGTGTGTCTCCTAGGGGAGTCCAAGTCCAGTTGACAATGCATATTAACACTCACGGTAATGACACAACAGAAAAGCGGTAAACTTTGCCTAGCCCCATGCTTTGTCTAAGAGTCATGTTTTGTATGCCTTTATTTTTCCAGTGTCCCTTTATTGATATGTGGCGTATTCCAACTCTAAGTTTTTTGTTTGTTTGTTTGTTTGGGTTTTTTTTTTTTTATCTTTTCGAGACAGGGTCTCCCTGTAGCCCAAGATGTCCTGGACCTCACTCCACAGACCAGGCTGGCCTTGAACTCACAAAGATCCGCCTGCCTCTGCCTCTCAAGTGCTAGGATTAAAGGCGCGCGCCACCACGCCCCACCCAACTCTAAGTTTTTAATTTTTGCTTTTAGCTTTTACTTCATCTATTTTTATGATGCTCTCTCAATTTCAGTTCCTGAGACTGGGCTTCTGTAAGTCACCAGACAGTGCAATGGAAAGCTGTCAAGTTCATTTTCAGCTCTGTGTACTTCTCCAATGTCATGCTGGAGGTCAGAGGTCTCTGTTTTGTTTTCTGTTGTTTGTTTGGTTGGTTTTGGTTTTGAGACAAGGTCTCCTATAGTCCAGGCTAGCCTCAGGCTCAATATACAGTTAAGAATGACCCCAAACACCCAGTCCTCCTGCCTCCCCCTTCCAGATGCTGGGACTACAGGGTGTGCCACCATGCTCATCTTGAAAGTCAGACATTCTTGGTCGCTGGACTACCCTTATCCCTAAGGTGCCTGGAGTTGTAACTCAGTGGTAGAGCCCTTGCCTATCATGCATGAAGTCTGAGTTTGATCCCCTGTGCTGAGGAACAAGCAAACAAACCAACAGGTAAACCCTGAGAACTATGCACAGATGCCTTCGACTTAGTAACGAAGTATTGGTTTTGTGAGTGAATTAAGCTGAAAGGCCCCCGTTGCTGTTGACTGCCATTGTGTGTCTGATCACCTACAAGTTAAGAACTTGAAGTGGATGGTGTTTATGAAATGGGTCACAATGCTCAGCCTCTCTTCAGAATTGTCCCAACAGTCTGCTACACAGTGCTTCCAAACCGGCTGCCATTCCCCACTGCTCTCGTTTGTCCTTCAACAAACACATGAAACCGTCAATATTGGAAGCTACACGCGGGTCCATGTGCTGTTGAAAATTTCTAAGTCTTCTAATGAACCAGATTTTATGGATATAACCAACCAGGTGATGTTTAAAGGAGATTTACTTGCATTTTATGTGTATGAATGTTTGCCTGGATGCATGTGTGTGTACCACATACGTGCACTGCCTGTGGAGGCCAGAAGAGGGTGTCAGATCCTCTGGAACTGGAGTTACAGATGGTCATGAGATGCACATATGGGTGTTGGGAATCAAACCTGGGTCCTCTTTAAGAGCAGCCAGTGCTTTTAACCACTGAGCCCCCAAACCAGCAATTTTTAGGTAAAGTGTTATACTTTCAGAGCAATGTTTTCTGTAAGATTACCGATTTTTGCTCTGTGCTCCAAAAATTAGAGAGAAAATGGTGATAATATATGCTAAACTTAAAATTAGCATGCCTCCTTTATAAACAACAAGAACTATGTCACTTCCAAGTTTGCCTTGTCACTTAGGAAGCTCAAAACTGAGATTGATGCCCACATGTACCACCTGTTCTTTGCTTTGATTTTCTCCCGTCTTCTTTTTCCCTTTTCTTTCTTTCTTTCTTTCTTTCTTTCTTTCTTTCTTTCTTTCTTTCTTTCTTTCTTTCTTTCTCTCTCTTTCTCTTTCTTTCTTTCTTTCTTTCTTTCTTTCTTTCTTTCTTTCTTTCTCTCTTTCTTTCTTTCTTGTTGTGTTTGTTTGTTTGTTTTTGAAACAGAGTCTTGGCATGTAGTTCTGGTGTCTTTCTGTTACTTCTAGTGTAGCCCAGGTTGGCCTCAAAACTTGTACAATCTTCCTGCTTCTGCCATATCCTGGGATGTGAAACTCATACCACCACACCTGCCTTTAATTGAAATTTCCTGAAATAGCTACTTTGACTATTCCCTTTGTCAGCTTATTCTTTAGCCTCCATCTCCTGATACTATTGATACCTCTGTTTAAGACACTGCTATCAACTCTCTTAGACAGTTTGCTGCCTTTAGTTTCAGAGGTCTTGAGAAATAGGTAGATTTGCCAGTCTCAAAGAATGCCGGGTTTGGGGTCTGCAGGGCTGGTTCTTGTCGCACTTGTGCATGCCACTGGAGTGACCTTGGACCAGTCACTGTAACCTAGTTTCTCATACTCCGTATCATCCATATTCCATGCTTCAGTGGGTTTTCATGCTATGAGAGGATGGGTGTGAACCTGTTTTGTAAACATTGTTGTATGCATTTCTGTGTCTCTCACGAGAATGTAAAGACTATCACAGAAATTAAAACACTTTTATTACACTTTATTTATTTAGCATGTGTGTGTGTGTGTGTGTGTGTGTGTATGTGTGTGTACAAACATGCACATGCATGCCATGGCACAAAATATAGAGGTCAAAGGTCACCTTAGCAGAGTCAGCTCTCTTCTACTATGTGGGACCCAAGGATTGAACTCAGAACCTCAGGTTAGGCAGCGGCACCTTTATCCGCTGAGCCATCTTGGTGGCCTGCATCACAGATTTTCTTTTGTCCCCAGGACCTATTTTATTGACCTGAACTGAAGATGCAGTTTAAGAGAGGGCCCCACAAGTAGCTGACACTGGTCTCATCATTTTTACTCAGATAAGTTCCACTGTCATATGTTTTTCAACAAACCAAATCATTGGTCAGCTAGCTTGAATTGACTATCCCTGTGTCAAGGTATTCAACTGAGGAATAAGTAAGTACAAAAGATAAACACAGAAAAATAGAAATGTAGACATTGTAAATTCAGACATGGCCAAAGGGTCCCATCTGCCTCTAGACATGTTTTCTGTGGCTTGAACACTAATATTTTGTGTATGTGTATGTGTATGTGTGTGTGCCAATGCATGTGCACAGTGTGTGGGAGTCAATGTTGGGTGCTATTATTCAGGGTCTTGTCACTTAGGCTAGGGTGGCTGACCAGGAAGTATCAGGTAGCTGCCTGTCTCTGCTCCCCAGCTCCAGGATTCTGGACACACACCACTGTGATAGCTTTTTACATGAGTTTTGGGAATCAAAATCAGATCCTCATGCTTTTGTGGCAAGCAGTTACAGACTCAGCTATTTCACCAGCCCTGAATACTAATATTTTAAAGTGAAATGAAATATTTGGAATCTAGAGATCAGTGGACTGGAGAGACAGCTCAGCGGTTAAGAGTGCTTGCTGTTCTTGCAGAGGACCTGAGTCTGGACTCCATCTCCAGGGCATCTGATCACCTCTTCCGGCCTCTGAGGGTACCTGCATACATGCGTGTAAACTTCTCCAAAGACATACACACACGGACAGATAAAAACAAAATCTGAAACAAAATAATCTAGAGATCAGGACTTTGCCTTTTGAAGACATCAGGAGCTGGTCCTACCAGGCCACTTCCTTCCATGGGAACAACTGGACAGAACAGAATAACTGCAGCTGTTGAGGCATGTCCTCCCTCCGTGCCAAGACAGCCTCCATCAGTCCCTGTGAGCTCCCAAACCCCGAGGCAGATCCACCATTTGTTGTCATGTAGGTAGGATCCTTTTTTATTAAAAAAAGTATGTAAATGTACCTTAGCGTATTATATATGTTCACCACATGTGTGCAGATGCAACAGAAGCCAGAAAATGGTTTCCGATCCCCTGAAACTGGACTTCCAGTTAGGAGCCACTGACATGGGTCTTTGGCAAGGGCGGCAAGGGCTCTTACTAGCCAAGCCATTTCTCCAGTCCCTAGAATAGGATTCATTGCCTACTGGGGACTAGTATAACCACCTTGGCTAACCGTTCTTTCATCCATCCAACCTTCCTTCCATCTGTCTGTCTGTGCAACCATCCAACTGTACACCCACCCACCCATCTGCCTGTAAATGTACAGGACAAGGGGACATGGGTGGCTCAGGACTCAAGCTCTTGCCCTCCTAGCTGTCTGGGTCTTTGCTCCTGACTGCTTAACTGTGTCACCTGGCAGTGGTGTGTGTGTGTGTGTGTGTGTGTGTGTGTGTGTGTGTGTGTCAGGGGGAGGCCAGATACCAAAAATCAAACCTAATCAAAATGCAAGGCTGTACCAAAGCTTCACATCCAGGACACTGTGCTCTGTTTAATTAGAGAAGGAATCACACACAAAAAGTGATTCTTGTAGAGTTTTAAAGATCAAAATGTCCACAGGTTAAATGCCCCAAGTGAAAGGTGAGTGGAGAGCATTGCAGACAGATTTGCTGGGCATGCCTGGATAGAAGACAGGCGGGAGGTGAGGTGCTGGAGTTTGCCACTGATACCTGGGGAAGGGACCCTGACCTGGGCGTGTCAGGGAGGAGGTGATAAGGTGTCTTTTGACCAGTGGGGTGTGGGATGACTCGTATTCCTCCAGCAGTCCTGCTGAGCTTCATTCATTGGTTTCACAATATAAGAAAGTGTGTTTTGTAACATAGGTGTCCTTGTCGTACTGGCCTGACTGTTTACTTCTGCTGCAGTCTCCGAGCCTATGAGCAAATACTTCAGGCACTGTAACGAGCAGAAACTTGAGACAGAGCTTATCTTGTAATGCTGGGGTTTGCATCACATCTAGGGCGTGGTGTTACTCTAGAAGGCGAGTTAAATAATTACGTATTTACAGATTGAGCAAACAGTGCATGTGGCTTGAGAAGGCTCAGACTCTCTTCTCTGAATGCCCAGTAAGCCAACTTGTTCAGCTGGAGGGGAGACTCTGAACCTGGATATATCAAGTGGTTTCAATATGACATACATATGCAGACGTGTATATATCTGCAGATATACAGATATATATATATATATGTGTTTACATAGGCTTATATTGAATAACTATGTATCACCTTGACTTACTTGTAATTATCAACAAAATACGTATTTACAAAATAGACAAGGTAAGCTTGGAGACGTTATGTGAATTAATTAAAGCTAATTTAGCCACCCCACTCAAGTCATTGACCTACTCTATGTGTCTGTGTAATGTTTGATAGAGTAAGAATCCACTTTGTGCTTTTGGTGTTCCCTACCTACCTGATAAAGTGACAGAAGTTAATGTTACTATCATTAGGGCTGCCGTAAACTTTTTTCAAAAAAGAAAAACTCTGGTTAAAGAGTTGGGAGTTTTATTCTCTATTATTTCTCCTGGAAGAGAGAGTAAAACCATGTTTGACTCTCTCTTGTTTTTGTTGTTGTTTCAAAACATATGGTCTAGCTGTGTTGCCCGTGAGGCTCAGTAATGAGCCTCACCTATGGACCCTCACAGGGCCTGTTTTTCCCATTCGTTGCTGTTAATTTCTTCCTTTCTCTCTTTTGCTTTTCAAGGACAATACAAGGCATAAAACTCTCTTCAGATCCGAGTTGAAGTAGGGCAGTCTCTTGTCATATTGCTTGTATAGACGGAAAGGCAAAGTATCAAGCACTGGGCTCTTTCCCCTGGTTACGAACTGACCAAGGGACCAACCGTCGCTACTGTGAACTTCAGAATGTGACAGACTTCATGAGGAAGGCTTTGGAATTATTCGCTTAATCAGACCAAGAGTACTGTTGTTAGTAGAAGTGGCTTCAGAGTGAAGGTGTTGCTTTCGTGGGTCTCTATCCTGTTAGCTTCAATAGTCAGCTTGACACCACCCCGGAGAGGGAAACTCAGTTGGGGATTTCCTTTATTGGACTGGCCTTTGGGCATGTCTGTGGGGCATTTTCTTGGTGTGGAAGGGCCCGGCCCACTGTGGGTGGTGCTACCCCGAGTAGGTGGTCTGGGCTGTGTAAGAAAGCAGACTGAGCAACAGGCCCGGGGAGCAAGCCAGTAAGCAGCTCCTGCATGATCTCCCGGCCCTGGCTTCCCATAATGATAAACTATGATCAGGACGTGTAAGCCTAATGCACCCTTTCCTCCTCAAGCTGGGTTTGGTCAGAGTGTTGTATCGCAGCAGCAGAAAGCAAACGAGAGCAGCATCCTTGCTGTGACTGCACCACCAGCGTTCCCACCGTCATTTTAGTTTCGTGGACTGGGCTTTTTGTGGACCGGGCTTCCCCTGGAAAGCGAGGAGGGGCTGATCTGGATGGCTGTTTCCTTGCACGTGGACGTCAGCAGGGTTTGGACCCCTCTGCTCTAGCCGCTCATGTCTTCATTCTCTTTGTTGTGTGGTCACCAAACCTCTACGCAGATTCTTAGAGGCAGTCAAGGGAGGGCACAAAATGACTTCCTGAAGGATTGGTTTCCTCATCCTCAGAATGGGGACGGCTACCCCTCCCTGCACTAGTACCCTATGCCAGCCAAGTCTGATGTCCTTATTTTAAAGGACAAGAAGCAGGCAAGATTGCCTTTTTGGTCACATATGAGCCAAAGAAGGCTGAAACACATTTAAACTTAGAATGGCTTAAGAATCATCTGAGCCAGCCATGCCGATACATCTATAATACCAGCACTTGGGCGGCAGAGGCAGAGGAATTGCTGTGAGTTCCAGGCCAGCCAGGAACATAGTGAGATCTGTGTCAAAAAAACCAAAGATTTAAGCCAGGTGTGGTGGTGCACTCCTTTAATCCTAGCATTTGGGAGGCAGAGGCAGGCGGATCTCTGTGAATTCAAGGCCAGCCTGGTCTACAGAGTGAGTTCAAGGCCAGCTGGAGTTATAGGGAGACCCTGTCTCAAAAAGACAAACAAACAAACAAACAAACAAAGATTTAATAGATGTATGCCACACGTTTAAAGTGCTCCATGTGAGGCTGGTACAGGGCAGTCACAGTAATAGGCCAAGGTACTGTGATGACAGTAATCTTGTGACTATGGATTGGGGGCTGGCAATAGATTAGATCTCAGGAAGGTGAGATATGCTCCCTCTTCATGGGTGTTAAATCTCTGAAGTTGATGAAGGGCTAAGAATGCTTGACCCGTGATGGACAAAGTGAGATGTTGAGGAACAGAGTTCTAGTGGGCAAAGTCCATTCTCCTGTTTCTAGGACTTGCTACTGGTCTACATGGTTTCGATTAGAACAATCTCACTGTTATCAGTCTAGTCTTGTGACTTGGCCAGCATTTACCTCATGGATACAGTCATACTCTGCATCCAGAGACGATATATGGATGACATACTGTTATTCCCAGTTCTTATAATAGAGATGGGTGTATCAGAAAAGGCCAACCCAGGATGAGCGATTCTTTCTTCAATCCCTTAATAGCACCTGCCATTTCTCCCATCCTGCACACATCCGGTTTTGGTGATCCTACCTCAGTTTAGGGCTTCTGAGTCTGGGCTTTCTAAGTCTCCCAGTGTTTTTTGTTTGTTTGTTTGTTTGTTTGTTTGTTTTTGGTCTTTTCGAGACAGGGTCTCCCTGTAGCCCCAGCTGTCCTGGAACTCACTCTGTAGCCTTGAACTCACAAAGATCCTCCTGCCTCTGCCTCCTGAGTGCTAGGATTAAAGGTGTGCACCACCAAGCCCGGCACGCCCAGTGTTTTTTAAGTCCTTGCAATTCCTTGCAGAATTGATGTGTATGACTGCATTTTCATCTGGGCAGTGCTAGCCAGAGCAACAGAATCCAACTACATACAGATGCAGCTTATACACTTATCCCCATGCTCAGGAGGCTAAGGCAGGAGGATTGCCGTGAGTTTGCGTTTAGCCCTAGTTATAGTATGCTCCAGGCCGGCAATGGGCTACAGAGTCAGACCCTGACTCAAACAAAATAAAACGAAAAAACTTAAAACAAAATAAACAAGTAAAAATAACCCAAAATGCCAAGAACTGCTGTTGATGATGTCTTTAGTTAGGAAGGAGTTAAAATGACTTTATAGGATTAAAAAAATGGTTTAAGCCACACACAGTGGTGTGCTCCCAAATACCTGTTTGTTCTGAAGCTTCCACCCTGTCACACACACCCCTTTCCTCTAACCCACTGTGTGATGGTTTCCTGTTTCAGCCCAGCTCACAAGAGGGAACCTAGGGATGGCTGAGTGCTCCGCTTCTCTGGCAAGCTGTGTGAAGCAGTCTGCACTCTCTTCTTTGTCCTTAGAAAGGGAGACTGCTTTTGTGTTTCTTCCTTTCTTTTTACTTTTTTTTTTTCAAGAAACCTAAAAGTGTCACAGAACAAAGTTTCCAGGGAAAGAAAAACTGATTTTAACAGCAGCAATTTAAGTGTAAAAAGAAAGCTGCAGAGTGAGACTTTTTTTTTTTTTTTTAAGAAAAGCAGGAAAAGTGCTTCTCTCCCAGCTTTCATTTGGGGAGAGAATAGTTCCTTTGTGCTGCGCTCAGCCTCCCGGCCAGCCGGGCCACAGGACCACACCCTAAGGCGTGTTGGCTCAGGTCACTCTCTTCCTCCTTCTCCCCTCCTCCTCTTCCTGCATCTCTCGTTCTCTCTCAACCTCACACGCATCTTTAAAATGTACAATCTTCATTGTATCACTAGTGTCAGGATCTCAGACATCCCAAGGGGATTCTGATCGACTTAAATCTCAATTGGGAAAGGAAGTGTGGATTTTAGTTGAACGGATTTTGAATAGAAAAAACTTTTTCTCTTAAACATGGACATAGAGGCTGGAGAGATGCTCAGCTGGTAAAGCACTTATGGGTGAGAACCGAAGTTCAATCCCTAGCACCTAGTTAAAAAAAATCTACATGCTGGCAGGGAAAAGTGGAGACAGGAGGACCCCTGGGGGGAGATCTGTTAGCCAGCTGACCCTGCGAGCTCTGGGTTCAGTGAGAGACCCTGTCTCCAAAAACAAACAGCAGTAACGGGAGCTATCCAACATCAATCTTGGCCTCCGCATGCACCCGCAGAAACGCGAGCTTGTATACATACACAAATAAAAAGGAGACAGATGACAGGTAGATATTTCCCGCTGCCGTTCAGATGAGGGAATCAAGGGCTGGAAAGATGGCTCGGTGGTTAAGAGCACTGGTTGCTCTTGCAGAGGATTTGGCTTCGATTCCCAGCATCCACATGGCAGCTAATAACTGTCCATAACTCTAGTTTCAGGGAATCCAGTGCCCTCTCTGTCCTCCATGGGCATTGCACAACACAGGTGCACTTACGGGCAATATACTCATACACATAAAACAAAATATAAAATAAATATTTTTTTTTAAGATGAAGGAATAAAAAAGCCCAAAGTTCATGTATAAGATGCTGGCTAGTAGAAGATTGTTTGTGTGTGTGTGTGTGTGTGTGTGTGTGTGTGTGTGTGTGTGCTTCTTTCTTTGTTTTGTTGGTTTTAGTATTTATTTTTATTTTATGTGTATGATTGGTTTGTCTGCATAATGTATATATACTCTGCACGTCTCGTGCCCACCGAGGCCAGAAGGAGGTCTTGAAGCCCTTGAAACTGGAGTCACAGATCTCAATGAGTTGAGATGGATCATGAGTGGGTGTGGGGAACTGAACCCAGGTCCTTTGCAAGGGCAGCCAGTGCTCTTAACTGCTGAGCCAGCTCTCTAGCTCCATACTTCTAGAAGTCTACCTTCTGGTATTTGACATACATGAAACAACTAACAAAGGAAATGTGCACTTAGACTTCTGAAAAAGGAAACTGAAGAGACTGGAGAGTATACAGATCACCTACTGACAATATCTAATGTCGCTCAAGTACACGTGGTTTCAAATGATGGAATGCTACCGGGCAGTCACGTTTAATATGGATCTACACTCATTCTATTTTCAAGGAGTGGTCTAAAAATTGTTGAATGAAGAAAACAAGTTTGGGATGGTGTGTGTGCGCATGTGTATGTGTGTGTGTGTGTGTGTGTGTGTGTGTGTGTGTGTGTGCAGGGATGCCATTATTTTTGAGTGTGTGTGTGTTTCTTTTTAATGATCTGGAGGGAGCATTGAGTTGTCAGTCATGGCCAGGATGGTGGTGCCAGGGACAGCCCAGGTTTTACTTGTTTTGTGCTGGTGTCTGCAGGCCTAGCTTTCTTCTAGAGAAAGCAGCTGGGGTTTTTAATATCCTGCCTTCTTCTAATGGGCCATGTGACTTCCTGGTAGACAGGGCCTCACTGAAGTCCAGAGAGCTGGCTGGTTCTCTTCCATCTTCTGAGGTTTTGTAGGGGGAAAAAAAAAAAAGCAGAAATGACAAAAGAATATTACAGAAACATACAGCACAGTGTGTTTTCATTTCATTATCTACAGTTTGACATTCAGGACATAGATCTTCTCTAAAACTCATGTTCTTAAGGCCTGTGCCAATGGCCTGTCAGCTAAGCCTGTACATGGCCCTGTGGCTGCCGCCCTCCTTCCCCCCAGCAACCAGAAAAAGGCTGTGCTCAAAGCAGGCTGGCAGCCTGATTCTGGGAGAGCCAGAGAAAGGCAGTGCTGGGACTCCGTTACTTCCTCCAGGGTAGGGTTTCTCTCCCAGGCCTGGCCGGGGATCTGGGACTTCTCCTGAAATGTGGGCAGTTTCAGAACCATGTAGTTGTTGCTCAACACTGAATGGAGACAGAAAATTTTACCTTCCCAGCCATTTTCTCCTTCCAAGCAGAGCATTTAAGGTCATACAGACTTCTGAGTCCACACCCGTGCCAGCCAGGCCACACCCGCCCTCCCTTTCCCAGGCCTAGGGAAAGAATTGGGGCCTGATATACCGCTACAGTTTTAATAGCCCTGTAAAATGTGCAACCAACTTATTTTTTAAGTAGAAAATGGTCATCCTAAGAAAAAGTTGCAAAGAGATAAAATATTTAAAATGTGCATCTATTTTCCTTTGTGGAAGAGAAATGGATGCCAGGTTAAAGTTGTTACTTCTGGATTTGGTAAAATTTCTGCATAAATAGCTACAGAAGTTAATAGCTTTAGCCAATTAGGAGTACACTTGGGAAACCTTTTGAAGAAGTTTTGTCCCCGCCCACCTCCCTCTTCTTAATATTCTATTAAGTTTTGTATACTCTAAAGTGTTCTCATTGTGAGCTGCTCTAAGTTGTCACTTGAAAGAACACATTCATTTTAACACATAGCCCCCAGTGGAAACCAAATGCTAATGCACATTTTACAGGATGAAAAGACAAACAATATGATTAGACTTCAATTTCAGAGACTCAAAAGTAGTAAAACCAAGTTTGCAGCCCGAGCCGCAGGCATGGTTGGTGAGTTTGCCATTCACACATCCAGTTTTCCAAGTTTGGAAAGTTCTCTGCGAAGCACTGAGGGTAACTTCCCCAAACAAATGAACCAGGAGGAAAGTGTCTATCAGTTCGCTTTTGTTCTTTCCAGATCTTGGCCAAGTGCGGACTGAGCCAGCAGGTTCTCCAGGAAGCCGTGGAGCATGCAGTGAAGCCCTTTCAGAGGGCGCTTCTCTTCTGGAAGGTTGCCAAGGGCTGGCCGTGCTTCTGTGCAGGCATTTCTTGACCACTGTCATATAGCCAAGCAGAGAACATTTGCTCCAAGGATAGAAAATGTTGAAAAATTCTTGTTTAAAAGCAGGTTAAATGGCAATATGTTCCAGGGACACGGCAGAGAGAACCATTTATTTCTCTAAGTGATCTGATTAGGTGATTTTAATTTTATTGTTCCTTTTAACAGAGTCATACTTCTAACAGAGTCATACTTCTTCAGAAAGCATTTTATATACTAGTAAGACTGTTTTCTAGAAAGTATTCCCCAGGGCCTGCTTTTCTCTGATGTTATTACATGTTTTTAAAAACTGAATTTTCACTTTAGAGATTTCTCATGCTTTTGTGAACAGTATCAGAGCCACTGGTAATCATAAAGGAAACTTCAGGTGCCAAGAATACGTTGATACAGAATTACCTTTTGGCTTTCAATTCCCAAACTCTGCCAGACAAAAGAAAAAAAATGTGAAAAAGATCTTCAGTTTAGAACAGGTAATACTTTAAAAGGTTTGGTGGTGCACACCTTTGATCCCAGCACTCTGGAGGCAGAGGCAGGTGGATCTCTGTGAGTTCAAGGCCAGCCTGGTCTACAGAGTGAGTTCTGGGACAACTGGGGCTACAGATAGACCTGTCTCAAAAAGACCAAAAAAAAAAAAAAAAGGATTGGTAATTCCACGTCAAATTTTATGTTTTGACACATAGGGCCTCTTAGAAATCCATCTGCCCCTGTCTTCTGAGTGCTGGTATTAAAGGTATGTGCCACCATGCCCAGCCAGAATAGTAAAATATGACCACAAAACACCTTGTTTTGTTTGTTCCCTTTTTTTTTAATTTATTATTTTCTTTTTTTAATTTATTATTTTTTATGTGTATGAGTGTACTGTCTGCATGTAGGTTGGTGTATGCGTGTCATGCAATGCCCCGGAGGTCAGAAGAGGGTGTCGGATTTCCCTGGAACTGGAGTTAAAGATGGTTCTTAGCCGCCATGTGGGTGCTGGGAATCGAACCCTGGTCCTCTAAAAGAACAGTCGGCGCTCTTAACCACTGAGCCATTTCTCCAGCCCCCTGTTCCCTTTTGTTTTTAACACTAGGGATGAGGCTTTTGCCTCATTCGTGGCTGGTGCCCTTTCTGCCTCTGAGCCTACCGTTCTCTCTCCCTCTCTCTCTCTCAGTTTGAGACAGGGTCTTGCTAAGTTACCCAGCCTGGCCTTGAACTTATTCTGTAGCCTAGGCTGGCCTTGACCTTGCAATCTTCCTGCCTTCTGAGTAGAGAACTGTATTAGCAGGACTGGCTCTACCTAGGTTTACCAAGTTCTCAATGAGCACCAAGATTCGCATCAGGGTCTGTGATAATATGTAATTTGTGTGAAATGTTCAGGGCTATCTAAATATGGCAGGGAAAGATTCTACATACTACAATTTGAATCTTGTCTCTGCCACTTACTAGCTGTGTGATCTTGGGAAAGTTACTTAGCTTCTTTGAGCTTGTGTGTTCCTCTATAAAATAGGACTATTAATATATCTGAGGATTAAGGATGTGTATAAGGTATCCCAATAGGGCTTAAAAGACTTACGAAGATTTAAAAATTGATTAATTCCTTTATCATCTTTCCCCATTTGTTCCACTAGTACAAATCAGTCTAGAAATTAAAATAGGCAAAACTGACATAAGTTAGGATAGTCGTGTTTTAACTGGGGACTTCATTTTCTATGTGTTCTTTACATACATAAGTTTTGGTAAGTATTATTTAACCCAAATTAACCTGTTTTTATTTTGATGAAGATGTGATTGATAGTGATATAGTATTTGGGGAACTAAATTATATTCAGCAGAAGAAGTTTGTTTCTGAAACACCAACTCTGTCTTGAAAGCGATCCTAGCTGAGGCTTTTTCCTAGTCAGCGTGTCAGTGAACGCCTAAGGAAAGCGCTGGGGATTCTCTGCCCAAACGGTACTGTACTCAAATCTGGTTCCCTTCAACTGAGTTTTGCTGGGTACTTGGCACATGCCACCTCTGAGGTGCCCATCGCTAAGCAGACCTGTGGTACTTCCAGCCACACAGGTACCTTTAAGCACCTTGCCAGTTCACCCCGAGTCTGCCCAGTGGAGATGCTGGAGCCAATCACACTTCCTGCAGTTTCTGCTTCTGTTCTTTGAAAGCAGCTCTTCCCCACCCCTGGGACATCCTAGTTTCTCCAGGCTCATTGTGGGACGGGGGTGGGGACCTGTCAGTCATCTGTATTCCAGATCGAAAGAGCAGAGTGTAGAGCTGTCCTCCCTTTTGATGCCATGACAAACAAAAGAATAAGAGGCCAGTTTGTTCTTTAGTAAAAAAATGAACGAGTACCAATTCCAAGGAATAAGTTTCTCTCATACTTATTTTTAGTCATTTTATGTGCTGTGGCCCCTACAGACGGGAACGTTTTCACTGGGGAGTATGGCAGCGAGGCACGTTGGGGCATGGGGAATGGCTTCTTTTTTTTTACTCTGAGGCCCTCAGGCATTTAATTTCTGGAAGGAACTTATACAATGGCAAGTAAAGTTGGTGGTGTTGGGCTGGAGGGAAAGCTCAGTAGGGAAAGGTTGCCTGCTGCTAAGTCCAAGGACTGTAACTGGATCCCTGGGAACCACATGATGAGAGAGAACCTACTTCCTCAAGTTGTCCTCTGACCCCCAGACATACTGTGGCATTCCTGTGCCCCCCCACAGCACAAAGCAAATAAAATTTAATAGAATTAAAAATAAAAACAAAACAGGGCTGGAGAGATGGCTCAGTGGTTAAGAGCACTGGTTGTTCTTACAGAAGATCCTGGTTCAAATCCCAGCACCCACATGGCACCTAACAACTGTCTGTAACTCCTCTGTCCTTCTCAAGCATTGTAGGACATGGGTGCACTTAAACACATGCAGACATAACACTCATACACATGAAATAAAAATAAAGAAAAAATGTAAAAAAAAAAAAAAAGAAAGAAATATTTTTATTTTTTAACAGGGTCTTCCTCTCCCATAGCCCCAGCCTGCCTGGACTGTGTAGACCAGTCTGGCCTTGATCTCACAGAGATCTTCCTGCCTCTGCCTCCCAAGTGCTGGGATTAAAGGCATGGGCCATCACACTCAGTGTAATATAGAAATATTTGAAAAGATAAAGTTTGAGCAGGCCTTTCACCAAAACAGACATGAAGGACCAACAAGGAAGGGAACAATGTTCCAGAGCACCAAGCACTGGAACCCCCCCCCTGCGGAGCCACAACATTCGGAGGGAATCCTGGCCAGTGTTGGGAAGGATGTGGGCACACATAAAGCCTCCATCAATACCAGTTGCCTAAATAACTTAACACTAGAAACACCCCAAATGACCATCATGGAGAGAAGGGAGAAAAATGTCATGTATCCACACAATCAGTAATTAAAAAACAACAACAACATACCAACATGTGGCACAATGCAGATGAATCTCAAAAACATTATGCTGAGTGAAAGAAGTCTGACTCAAAAGTCATATACTGATTCTATTGTACACAGTGCAGAGCACTAGCAAGCCCAGCAGACACAGAAGACATGTGGGGAAGACACAGGAAGCACATCAGCACATGGAGAAGACACAGGAAGCATGTCAGCACATGGGGAAGATACAGGAAGCATGTCAGCACATGGGGAAGTCACAGGAAGCATGTCAGCACATGGGGAAGACACAGGAAGCATGTCAGCACATGGGGAAGACACAGGAAACAAGGAAGACAGCTCCAAGGAAATCAATGACATGATAGAAAATTTCTAAGATCAGATGACAGTGATGGCTGCCCGACTCTATAAAGACCCCAAACTCTGAGATATGCACCGGCAGTCATGAATTTTATGCTATGTACTTTCCACCTCAATAATGTCATAAACAATTAAGGCTAAAAGAACTATTAACAGACCACAGACAATAAAAAAAGAATTTAAAATTAATAAAATAAGGGATAAAGTACTTCATCAAGGAAAAACAAAACAAAACAAAAAAAAAAGCGCGTCCTTCCTTAAACAAATTGTGAATTGAGGGTGGAGCTGAGGGCAAAGTGACACGTGAATTCTTGAACATTTACAGTGATTTCTGAATAGAGTACTGAGATTCTGGGGGTCAGTATAGTCTCACTCGCTGAGACTGGTGGTTAGGGTTGAAGTATTTTCAGCCTAGCCACTAGCCTGTCTCCTCTCCATATCTCTTCTCTTGCAGTGGGCTCATGTTGACTTTTTCATGCTGTCACAAGATAGTACAATAGACCTCCAGGCAAGCAAATGCAGGTATCAGACTGGAAAGGGCTGAAGAGGTGATGCACCTGCCACAAAAGGAATTCAGAATAGGCAATCCAGAAAGGCTTTGAGGAGATGACCTCCAGGCCATTAGCTAAACAGGGGGTCAGAAAGGTGTGCTGGAGTGAGATCCCATGGAACTAGTTCAGGCAAAGGGGAAAAGCAGAAGAAAACAAATAACTAGTATTTGTTGAGAGTTTATGATGCATAAACAGTCTGCTAAGTACTGTGTGTGATCTCATTTCATGCTCATAAAATCACCTTTCTAGCCTGGCATGGTGGTGCATGCCTTTAATCCTAGCACTCCGGAGGCAGAGGCAGGCGGATCTTTGTGAGTTCAAGGCCAGCCTGGTCTACAGAGTGAGTTCCAGGACAGCTGGGGCTACAGGGAGACCCTGTCTCAAAAAGACAAAAAAAAAATTCTTTGGTAAGAAATAGAAGAAAAAGGAGATAGGAGAGATCAAATCAAAAGGAAATGGAGAGGGGACATTCTGTGTGACCTGATGTCCCAGGCCTAATCCAGGAGAACGTGGGTAAGAATTAAAGGTTCCTTGAGGCTAACAACGGGGACATTTTATTAAACACACTGAACTCTACAGGTTCTCAAATCATCATAGGGAATAGGGGCCCTGGGGATAAACGTTAAACAAAAATTAATATGGCAGGGGCACTAAATACATCCTGAACAGGAAGAGAGCTCAGGCCAGGACCAACACCAGTTTTCTAATTTTTGTTCCAGAAATTGTGANTACGCCCTGTTTGGCGTGATGAGCTTAAGGCGGAGCCAAGGAAGCTGTTTCCTGAAGGCTGCTGGGAGAGAGTCACAACCTCATCCGTGGACACGTGCTTTTATTTATGTTGTGATAGCTGGGGACCGAACCCAGGCCCTTGTACGTGCTAAGCACAAACCCTACTGCGGTATTATGCCGTCATCCAAATGATGTGTGTCTTCATGACAAATCTCATCAGAATGTGCAGCTTTGTGCCTTCCTTGGAGGTGGGGACAGAAGGTAGAGGTGGGTGTACATATGAGACATTTTAGCAATTAAAATAAATATATATAAATAATTTTCCTTTGCTTATATTTGTATGAGGCAGATTTTCCCTGGTCTTCTTAACTTTTCTCCCAGGCACTTGTGCACTGTAAAAGGTAGAATGTAATGGCCGTTGTACAGGGATGGGGGAAACTGGAGCACAGCTGGGAGGCAAGAGACTCAGATCATGTTGATGGTGATTGTGTTACCTTTCCATTACTATAACAAATACCTGAGCTAATCAACTTATGAAGACAAAAGGTTTCTTTTAGAAGGTCTGGGAGGTTTCAGTGCTTTGGGGTCTGTGGCAAGGAAGGGAGGGTTTGGTGAAGCAAAGCTTCTCATCTCATGACCAAGAAATAACCAAAGAGAAGGAAGAAGAGACTGGGGTCCTGCCATCCTCTTCAAAGGCAGAAGACCTCCCAGCAGACCTCACTCCCTAAAGTTCCCGCTAACTCCCAGTAGTGGCAGCCTGGGGTATAAGCCTGTGGAGAACACTCTAGATCCAAACTAGAGCTCCGACGACTGGCTGGGTGCTCACACAGTGGGCCTCAGTACACAGTGCTCTCTTTGGTCCTCTCAATGGCCCCACCAAGTAGTCACACACTCAGCTTACAAATGGAGAGACTGAAGTTCCCAAACGGGACATGAGGCCCAAGGTCACATTGTAGGTAAGGCAGAGCCAGGATGTAGGCACAGGTTTGTGTGATTTCAGAATCTTGGTCCTTAGAGTCTGATGGCATGGTATGGAGAGTGAGGCGGGTGTATTCAGGGAATATAGTCAGGTTCCTCAGGTGTAGGGAAACCCAGCTTGAATTGTGGGCTAGCTTTCTAATTAGCATGCCTCAGGGCACTGTGTGGCTGAGGGTCTGGCCCTGCCCCAAGGAGGAGCAAGCAGCATGGCCTAGGTGCATGATGCTGGGTGGGGCACCGATGTACAGTGGCGCGGAGTTGGGGGGCTTATGATTGGTCCTGGGAACTGACATCATTTGATTTATAAAAGCAAGCTGTGGCAAGGAGTAAATTTGAATTCCATAGTAACATTATCATGGAATTCCCGGCCGTTATTTTTTATTAATTATTGTGTGCCTACAGGCTAAGGTAGGCCTGCATTTCATTCGGGTGGCCAGTGGGTTGGAAGGAGATTCCTTTGCAGATCACCAATCGGGGTAGCTGGGGTTGTGAGTGGGTATTGGCTGAAGGGGGGTGATCAGCCATCAGCCTGAAATTCCTGTGCAGACTCTGAGCAGGTGGGAAGTCACGGCCAAGAGTGGAACATGTGTCTCGTGGGGCCAGGCTAAGAGCCTAAATTGGAATTATCACTTAGATTGGGCTATGGGAAGTAGCAGGTTGGTCTCTGCACCGAGAGGCCAGCTCCCCACAGTGTCCAAGAAGTGGGCACTGTGTCCCCATCCCCCTTAGCAGGGCTCCGTGGTCCCTGTTCGGCATAAAAAAAAAAGCTTCCTAGCCGGGCGTGGTGGCGCACACCTTCAATCCCAGCACTTGGGAGGCAGAGGCAGGTGGATCTTTGTGAGTTCCAGGACAGTCGGAGCTACAGAGTGAGTTCCAGGACAACCAGAGCTACAGGGAGACCCTGTCTCAAAAAGACCAAAGACCAAAAAAAAAAAAAAAAAAAAAAAAAAAAAAAAATGTAAAGAAAGCGTCCTATCTATACTCAGATACTAGGTAGACACAGAGATAGCTAGAAAAACTATTTTGTGATGTATACATTTGGAAATCTGACTTGGCTAAATCTAAGAGATGACTGTGTAGAGGAAGAAGAAGGGACAAGATGCTGGGGACCAGCCCATGGAGCGAGTGGAAGCTGATAATAGGGGTGGTTTGCGGGGAAGGAAAGGAAGACTCCAGTCCTGGACTACACTGTGTCCCCGCCCTCTCCCAGCTTCTCAGCCTCTGCACCTTCTAAAATAGCCCGCCTTTCCGAGAAGAAATGACAGCATTATTTGGTTATTCTCATTGGTATTGAATATTATGTGCCTCAAGAACTGCAGAGGCCTTCATAAGAGAAGAAAGGAGGGATGGATCTGAAACCAGCTTGAGGGATACAGACGTGGGGGTGGGGCTGTGTAATAGGGATAACCTACTGAGGTGCTCTGTGATTGGGCCCTGGAAACAACAGGGAAGATTCCAATATAGGACAAAAAGGGAGAAGCAGGAAGAGAAAAAGTATGGAACATAAAGGAAGAGGCAGGTGTCTTGTGAGCTCAAGCCTGGGTCCCTTCCTGTGAGCCTGGAGCTGGTGGTCCCCCAACCATGAACCTGGAGCGGTGGTCCCCCCCTGTGAGCCTGGAACTTGGTCCCCAACATAGAACGCTGGAGCTGTGGTCCCCAACCATGAACTTGGAGCTGTGGTCCCCAACCATGAACCTGCAGCTGTGGTCCCCCGCAACCATGTACACTGGAGTTGTGGTCCCCAACCATGAACCTGGACCTGTGGTCCCCAACTGAACCTGGGAGCTTGGTCCCCCAACCAATGACACCTTGAACTATTGTTCCTCCTGTAAGCTGGTGCTGTGGTCCCCAACCATGACCTGGAGCTGTGGTCCCCTCCATTGACTCTGGGGCTGTGGTCTCCTCCAGTGACTCTGGGGCTTTGGTCCCCTCCTGTGACCCTTGAGCTCTGATCCCCTCCTGTGAACAAGGAGCTGTAGCTCCTCCCGTTAACCTGCAGCCATGATCCTCTCCCATGGCCTGGAGTTGTGGTCCCCAACCATGAACTTGGAGCTGTGGCCCCAACCATGAACCTGGAGCTGTGGTCCCCCAAAGTGAAACTGGAGTTGTGGTCCCCAACATGAGAGCCTTTAGCTGTTGTCCCCAGCCAACCATGAACCTGGGAGCTGTGGTCCCCAACCATAACCTGGAGCTGTGGTCCCCAACCATGGCCTAGAATGTGGTCCCCAAGCCATGAGCCTGTTTCCGACTGTGGTCCCCAACCATGACCTGGAGCTGTGGGTCCCCAACTATGACTTTATTGAGCTGTGGTCCCCAACCATGAGCCTGGAGCTGTGGGCCCCAACCATGAACCTGGAGCTGTGGTCCCCAACCATGAACCTGGAGCTGTGTCCCCAACCATGAGCCTGGAGTTGTGGTCCCCAACCATGAACCTGGAGCTGGGGTCGCCAACTGACCAAACCTGGAGCTGTGGTCCCTAACCATGACATGCATCTGTGGTCCCCAAAACCATGACCTGGGGCTGTGGTCCCCAACCATGAGCCTGGAGCCGTGGTCCCCAACCATGAACCTGCAGCTGTGGTCCCCTCACATGAACCTAGAGCTGTGGTCCCCAACCATGACCTGGAGCTGTGGTCCCCAACTATGAGCCTGGAGCTGGTGGTCTTCTCCACAATGAACTTGGAGCTGTTGCCCCAACCAGAACCTGGCTGTGGTCCCCAAACCATAACTGGAGCTGTGTCCCCAACCATGAGCCATGAGCTGTGGTCCTCAACCATGAACCTGGAGCTGTGGTCCCCAAACTATAACCTTGGAGCTTGTGGTCCCAAACCATGAGCCTGGGAGCTTGGTCAACAAACATGAGCCTGGCAGCTGTGGTCCCCAACCTGACCTGGCGCTGGTGGTCCTCAACTATGAGCTGGAGCTGGGGTCCCCAACCGATGAACCGGAGCTGTGGCCCCAAACCATGAACCTGGGCAGCTGTGGTCCCCACCATGAGGCCTGGAGTTGTGGTCCCCAAACCATGAACCTGGAGCTGGGGTTCC
>VZQC01005988.1:208227-346647 GCA_009823505.1 Rhizomys pruinosus
AGTGCTAGGATTAAAGGCGTGCACCACCACGCCCGGCTTTTTTTTTTTTTTTTGAGAGAAAGATTTCTTACTGGGTGGAATGCAGGTTGGGAACAAACACTCTGCATCTTAGCTGGGAGCAGTATGAGGAGGGAGAGGGATGGCTCCCCCTTCCCCCAAGTTGTCACTCTGGGATAGGGGCATATCTCCATGGCAATGTCATCTTCTTAGAGTCCCAGTTAGCAATCTGGTTTCACATAGATCTGGAGAAGAAAACAAGAGGAACTTTCAGGTTGACACGTGGCAACTATTTTGGGTGGAGAGAAGCTGAAGAGGGTACCTAGGGCTCTGAGCTTCTTCTTCTGGGCTGGGGAGGAATTTGAAGGTGGTAAAGTATGGATCAGGTCAGAGAGGATTATGTGAAGGAAGTTCATCCATTTGATGGATGTGTAATTCCAGAGCTCTGCAAGCAGAACATCATTCATTCATTCATTCATTCATTCAACCCTCATCAAGAGTTTTTATGCTAGTCACTCTACTAGGTGGTTTGTTCAAAGATGAATAAAATCCTGTGTGTTAGAAATACTTATCATGTGCTAGCTAGAATAATGAATATACAGCGTGCTGTAGTAGTCCAGATTGTTAAAAGAAAAGCAGAGGCAGGCGGATCTTTGTGAGTTCAAGGCCAGCCTGGTCTACAGAGTGAGTTCCAGGACAGCTGGGGCTACAGGGAGACCCTGTCTCGAAAAGACAAAAAAAAAAAACAAAAGAAAAGCAAACCCTTCCTGAGCTGGGCGTGGTGCCATACTCATTTAATCCAAGCACTTGATGTAGCACAGGCAGGTGGATCTCTGTGAGTTCAAGGATAGCTTGCTTGGTCTACCTAGCAAGTTCCAGGCCAGGAAGGGTTACATAGTGAGGCCCTGTCTTAAAACCAAACCAAACCAAACCAAACCAAAGAAAAACAAAACAAAACAATAACAACCCCAAAGCCTTCCTAGTGGGGCTGCAGAGACGACTCGGAGGTGAAGAGCACTGGGTGCTCTTACAGAGCATGCAGGTTTCGTTCCCACGCCCATGTGGTGGCCAACTATATTTCACAACTTCAGTTTTAGGGATCTGATGCCTTCTTTTGACTTCCTTGGGCAATGCACTCAATGTGGTGCACTTACATACATGCAGGCAAAACACGTGTGTGTGTGTGTGTGTGTGTGTGTGTGTGTACATGAGCACGAATGTGTGCACAAAAGAAGAGTTACTCCATGCTTTATCTTATCTGGCACGTTTCCGTTCCTCATTTCTGGAGCTCTCTGACCATAATCTCTGACCAGAGAACATTTAAAGAATCCTAACGTGCTAGTTCGTCTTCCTGTCCTGGGCCTTTGTGGCAACTCTCTTGGCGTTTTGCAATCCCCTCGCTTGTACTCCAGTTCTGTTCTCTGGGGAACTTTCCTATTCTCACAGCTGCTGCGCTCTCGGAGGTCCCTTGGATTTCCCTTGTCTAAACTCAAGACTTGAGAGAAATCCTGATTTTTCCCCTTGATATAGTTTTTGGGCGAAGGGAAGTGTCCACGCATGCGCAGTAGTTCGGATCCTTGATGATGCAATTTAGCTCACATCCCGTTTTACAAATGAAGCCTAGGGGCTGGAGAGATGACCTAGCGGTTAAGAGCGCCGACCGCTCTTATAGAGGACCGGGTTCGATCCCCAGCACCCACATGGCGGCCGAGAACTGTCTGAAACTCCAATTCCAGGAGAACTCCAGTTCCAGGGGAATCCGACGCCCTCTTCTGACCTCCGAGGCATTGCACGTCGTGTGCATAAACCTGCATGCAATCAGTACATTCATACACATACAGAAATAAAACAAAACAAAAAAAACAAATGAAGCCTAGGTAAGTGATTTGTCTAAAGTCATATAACTAGAGAAGAAAAAGGCAGGATGTTGATTGTCCAGTAATTCCCAGTCCTGATTGTCACAGTCCAAATGTGCCCCTTCAAAACTCACGCTGAAATCCTCCATGATGGAAGCAGAGCCTCGAGGAAGTGGTTGTCATGGGGCTGAAGCCCTCAGGACGGACTGGGGCCCTTTTCACCCCAGAACACAGGGAACTGGCACTGGACAGATACTGCCAGTTTCTCATCCTTCAGAACTGTATGAAAGAAATTTCTGCTGTTTATGTCACCCAGCCTCAGGATTCTGGTTATAGCACCCCCTCAGATGACCATGTCTAAAAGACTCATAACTTTTTTAATTCAAAGTTTTCCAGGAGAAAGACGAAATACTGTCAAATTTCCTTGCAATTTTATAACCCCTCAGTGCTTCTCTTAAAGGTCCTGTCTATGCTCATAAGGCACTTACATTTCTGTCTTTAAAGTGTATATAGCAGGGCTGGAGAGATGGCCTAGCGGTTAAGAGCGCCGACCGCTCTTGCAGAGGACCTGGGTTCGATACCCAGCACCCACATGGCGGCTGAGAACCGTCTGAAACTCCAATTCCAGGAGAACTCCAGTTCCAGGGGAATCCGAGAACCTCTTCTGACCTCCGCGGCATTGCACGACACGGGTGCACAGAGTTGCATGCAGACAGTACATTTGTACACATACAGAAATAAATAAAATTAAAAAATTAAAAAAAAAGTGTATATGGCATTTCAAAAGCCAACATAAGTTTTTTCAAGTCTAAAATCTCATATCTGAAATTTTGTTCCCTACATCTGTACTTCTTTTTAGTACATTTTAATTAATTAATTAGTTTATTCCTTTACTGTGCGTGGGCACACACGTGCCATGACCTGCATTCAGAGATCAAGCACAACTTCCGAGTCCTTCTCTCCTTCTACCTTGCTAAGGCAGGGTCTCTCTTACTTCTGCTCTTGTGCTGTCTACTTAGCTGGGCATGAGTTTCCACGTGGTCCTCCCATCCTCCCACCTCCCTGGAGGAGTGCTGGCACACATACACTCCACTGCATCTGGCTTTTTATGTGAGTTCTGGGGCTCAAACTTGGGTTCTCAGGTCTGCAGGGCTAGAAATCTCCTCAGTGCGTTTTCTTAGTTTTCACTCTTGTGAGCTTGTCTCCTTTTGTCGGTCCAACCCCATTTATTGTCTTTAGATATTTGTATTCAACCAAATTATAGGGGCCTGGGGTAGAGTTCAGAGCACTTTGCACACAAGCACAAGACCTTGGAGTTTACCAGACCTTCAGTCTACCACTGAAAAACAATATGGACATAGAGTTCAAGACCAATGCTATAGTGTGGGGGTGAATTTGTACTTGGTTCCTGGCATTATGGGGTGACTTGAATCCAGGTTCCAGTACTGTGAGGCTGTCTTTCTGGGTCCTGACTTGGTTTGCATTGCTCCCAGGTGCTTCCCTGTGTGCTCAGCCCACTTCTATCCTGGGACGGTGGTGTGGTCTCAGCTCTATCAGATTTCTCTTCTCTTCTCTTTTCTCTTCTCTTCTCTTCTCTTCTCTTCTCTTCTCTTCTCTTCTCTTCTCTTCTCTTCTCTTCTCTTCTCTTCTCTTCTCTTCTCTTCTCTTCTCCTCTCCNTAGACACGTCTGCCCCTGAAAGGTGAAGAAATGCATGTGGCCTCTTCCCCTCCCCTCTCCTTTTCCCGTTCTCCTCCCCTTCCCCTTCCTTTTCCCTTTCTATTCCTGCCCCTCCCCTCCCTGCTTGCTGCCAAGTCTGATGGCTTGAGTCCACACGGTAGAAGGAGAGAACTGACTCCTCCTACAAATTGTCCTGACCTCCACATGCATGTGGTGGCATGTACAGCCCGTACCTACACAGATGCTCATGCATGAGAGCACACACACACACACACACACACAAACACAAAATAAATAAATGAATGCTTAAAAAGATGACAGAATTATCCAGATAAATGCAATCTTTTGCTAATAAATGAGTAATTACATTCAATGCCAGTATGAGTTGAATGTGCCATCCCCAAGTCGTGTGTTTGAAGGTTAATCTTGAGTGCAAGAGTGTTGGAAAGTAGGGACTGTTAAGAGGGTGGGTTTTTTTTTTTTTTGTATTATATAAATGTTGATTACACAGAGCTTGAGGGCCAGGTGTCCTGTAGAGCTGTGTTGCTTTTCCTGGTTGAGAACCGAGTATGTGTGCTGGTTGTAGGCATGGCTCCTCTGCACACACTTCCTGGCGGTCCAAGCTGACTCACCCTCATGCCTCACCTCCCATCACTCTGCCTTGGCGCCTGGACTTGAGAGGCTGGAATTCCTTCAGTAATTTGGGCTGCTGCCACAGACAGAACCAACAGGGTCTCCTCCAGGGAATTCAAGAGCAAGCCACGTGCTCTTAGATGCCAGCTTTGACCAAACATCACCCAAGAAGCCTCTTGGTAGGGATTTGCTCCAGATCCGCTTCCTGTTCCTCTGTCCTTCGGGTGGGCTTGTAGGTCGCGCGGCTCCACTGATTCCTTCACTTCTGCTCCCACGGTGGTGACTTTGGCATTGTTTATATACTTCCTGTGCCAGGAATGAACTGAAGATGGTTTTGACAAGAAGCAGAGACTGGGTGGGAGACTTGACAGCTTCCAGAGGAGCTGCCTTGGGGGTTTTGTCAGGACAGCTCACCCTCCTCTCCAGCTTTCCTGTGTTTGTGTGGGAGTTCAGTTCAACAACTTGTTACACACCTACTCTATACAAGGCAGTGTTCCCAATTAGGTGCTGGGGATACCACAGATAGCAGAATTCTGCTCTTGACTTCAAGAGACTCAGAATTTTGTTGGGACAGGGACCTGTGGGGACAGCCTCAGCATGTAAAAACCATTAATGGAGTCTGAGCTGACCTTGTCACCAGCTTTGACTGCCCTCATTAGCATCTGCTTTTATCATTCTTAAAATATTTTTTGTAGGAGCATTGTCACCTTGGAAGGAGCATGTGTAGGAAGGAGGCCACCATGCTGCGAAGAAGCCCAAGCTAGGAATATGGAATGAGATTGTAAGAGGAACACCCAGGCTGGGCATGAGTGGGTGGGCCCTCTGCAAGCCTTGTCTCTATGCCAGCTGCTAGCTAAGTGCAGCTTAGAGAGTGACCTCTTCTGATGCCACACGGAGTAGAACCGCCTAGCCAAGCCTAGCCAATATTCTTGGCCCATCAAACTGTGAAGAGATAAAATGGCTTCTTTTAATCCACACATCTTTGGTTGTTGTCCAACTGTGGAGAGTACACAGGCAAGTATCTTCTTAGATAATGATGGAGGAGACAGGCACAGGCCATGCAGGCACACAGAGGAGAGAGCACCTGAGCCAGCCCCAGGGATGATAGCATGGCAAGGAATGCGTTCAAAGATGGTTTGCTTGAATCCAACATCCTCTTTAAAGACCTAGATGTGAGCCAGGCTCAGGGGAGGAGAAGAAAGGGGACTGACTAAAGCATGCTATACATGTGTGGATCCTTAAGCAAGTGTGAGGCAGGAGGTTGTGGATAAGTTTGCAGAAGTGTTCATAGTATTTTATTCGGGTAGGCAGCATTTATTGCCTACTTACTATGTGACATGTGTTGCTTTAAGGTTTTCTGTGTGTGAATACAATTAATACTGGTGTTGCCGGGCGTGGTGGCGCACGCCTTTAATCTTAGCACTTGGGAGGCAGAGGCAGGCAGATCTTTGTGAGTTCAAGGCCAGCCTGGTCTACAGAGTAAGTTCCAGGACAGCTGGAGCTACAGGGAGACCCTGTCTCGAAAAGACAAAAAAAAAAAATTAATACTGGTGTTATCTGTTCACATTAGAGGACATCCAGACACATGGTGACTCCGGAACTTGCTTAAGGGCATTTAGATGGCAAGGGCAGAGTCCAGATTGGAGTGCCGTCAAAACTTGAGGGCTCTATTTCTTCATTAAACAGCTTGGGATTTGTCCTGCAGGTGACGAGGATTGACCCAGAGGCTTTAAATAAAAGAGTGACATGGTCTTATCAAAAGATTCTGCATTTGCCAGGCCTGGTGGCACATGGTTGTGATCCCAGCACCTGATTTTCAGCAGAAGGACAGTGACCCTGAGGACAGCCCGGGCTACAGAGCAAGATCCTGTATCTGAACCCAAAACACCAGAAAAACAGATAAGAAACAGGCTGTGGATTTCAAGTTCCCCGCTTCGATTATTTTTACCTGTTGACGCTTTGTGAAGACTAGCAGTGAACTCCTTCCTTATAAGATGAGGGCAGCAGGTGGCTTATCACTGAGGGACACGAGTACAAGGTACAGGGGACATTTTCCACTTTACAGCTGGTCATGAGGGTAGCAGGAAGACAGAACACCCAGGGGGACAATGGGTGTGGCAGCCACCAGTAGAGGAAAAACAGCCACATCCTTTAGAGTGGAAGACAGCAGCTGGTGCAAGCCAGCCCATCCTCAGATCCTGTGGGCCTAGCACAGATAGGCTCCTGGGTTTGGCAGACAGCCTGCCTTTCGCTCTTCCTCTGGCCTGTGGCCTTTCAGATGAGCAGCATCGAAATGGCTGTTGGGGTCCAAGCTGCAATTTAGAAAAGAAGTTGAGAACGGCTCCTTCGGCTGTGGCTGTTGCTTTCTGCAGGGGTGCTGGTGGGCACATCACATCCATGTTCTGTCTGTATCCTGTCCTGCCTCAGCCGTTCCAGGCCATCTGGGAAGACTCAGTGCATCTGAAGCTGTGCATGGACTGGTCGCATCCTTCTTAACAGCTTTCTGTGTGAGGAGGGAAGAAAGAGATCTGGCTTAAGGTAGAATCTAGATCTGGCTTAGACTTAGCTTGGCTGTTACCTGTTTCATATGATATGGGCAAATATCTAGTCTTTCCTAAGATTATTGCCTGCTTTTGGATGGAGATGGACTTCAATACAAATAATAAAAAGAACTGCGACTTATCCAGTGGGAACTAAGCCCCTGACCTCTTGATACATACTCTGTTTGCCTTTTAATTGATTACTTAATTAACTTTATTTGAGACAGTTTTCTGTGTCTCAGACTGGTCTTGAACTTACTATGTAGCTGAAGATGACCTCAAACACTTGACTCTACCTCCCAAGTGCCATGATTACAGGCATGTGCAGGCCTAACCCGGTATACCATTTATATTTATAAAGTAAGTCATCATTGAGGCTGTTTCACTGAAGCTGTTTCTTATCCTAGCTAAATCTCTCTGTATTAGTAATCTAGTCTTTGTAATAAATGACTTCAAGTCTCGGTATCTGAAAACAATAATAAAAGCATATTGCTAGGCCATGCTTAGTGGCACATGCCTTTAATCCCAGCACTTGGGAGGCAGGGGTAGGCAGATCTCTGGGAGTACAAGACCAGATTGATCTAAAGAGTGAGTTCCAGGACAGGACACTGGGGACAGCTGGGGCTGAAGGGAGACCCTGTCTCAAAAACACACAAAGCAGTGGAGAGCACTTGTATGGCCAAACAGTGCAATGGACTACACTTGCATGGCTCTCACAGTGCAGTGGAGGGCACTTGTATGGCACTCACAGTGCAGTGGAGAGCACTTGCATGGCACTCACAGTGCAGTGGAGGGCACTTGCATGGCACTCACAGTGCAGTGGAGGACACTTGAATGGCACTCACAGTGCAGTGGAGGACACTTGCATGGCACTCACAGTGCAGTGGAGGGCACTTGCATGGCATTCAGTGCAGTGGAGGACACTTGCATGGCACTCACAGTGCAGTGGAGGGCACTTGCATGGCACTCACAGTGCAGTGGAGGACACTTGCATGGCACACACAGTGCAGTGGAGGACACTTGCATGGCACTCACAGTGCAGTGGAGGACACTTGCATGGCACACACAGTGCAGTGGAGGACACTTGCATGGAACTCACAGTGCAGTGGAGGACACTTGCATGGCACACACAGTGCAGTGGAGGACACTTGCATGGCATGCACGGTGCAGTGGAGGACACTTGCATGGCCCACACAGTGCAGTGGAGGACACTTGCATGGCACACACAGTGCAGTGAAGGACACTTGCATGGCATGCACAATGCAGTGGAGGACATTTGCATGGCACACACAATGCAGTGGAGGACACTTGCATGGCACACAGTGCAGTGGAGGGCACTTGCATGGCACACACAGTGCAGTGGAGGACACTTGCATGGTACACAGTGCAGTGGAGGACATTTTCATGGCACACAGTGCAGTGGAGTGCACTTGCATGGCCCACTCAGTGCAGTGGAGGACACTTGCATGGCACACAGTGCAGTGACTTTGATCTTTAGCATTGCAAAAACAAACAAATATACCAATAAATTTCAGTGTTTCTGTGAGTCAGGATTCCCTTGTTTTTTAGAATCTTTTTTGTTTGTTTGTTGCCCCAGCTGTCCTAGAACTCACAATGTAGACCAGGGTAGCCTTGAACTCACAAAAATCTGCCTGCCTCTGCCTGCTGAGTGCTGGGATTAAAGGCGTGTGCCACCACACTGGTGACTGTTAGCATCTTTTATAAACTTGATGGCACTCTAGTCATCTCACGCCTTGATGGGGTTTCCTGGATCACTTTCAACATGGCATGTTGGCACTGGCCTTTGGCAAGAGGATTTCTTCATTCCCTCCTCACCAGCGAATTGTCTGTGTCACCACTGAATGTCCTCACAAGTCAACTGACTTCCCCTAGAGTGTGTGATCCAAGGGACAGCAAAATAGCAGCCACCTGTCTCTGATGACCTTGGAAGGCATGCCACACTATTCCCACAATACCCCATGGTTCCTTTGGGCAGCCCATTCTGTATGGCAAATGCCACACTCCAGTGACTATGGGTCCTGGTACTCAGAGTAGCACTTGCTTAACATTCCTGAGGTCTTAGGTTCCATTCCTAGCACAGCACACACTTACATATACACACACACACACACACACACACACACACACACACACAATATGATAGGATGTGAGAAGATCATTGTGGCTATCTTTGAGACCATATGCCACCTTTTCCCACATATTATGTAGAGCAGGCTGGCCTCAATCTCATAGAGACCCACCTGCCTTTGCCTCCCCAGTGCTGGGATTAAAGGCATGCACCACCATGCTCGGCAGCTAAACAGTTTTTATACCAGTTTCAGACCTAGAAACAGATACTCAGGGAAGTTCATTTGCCTGAAGTCACATAGTATGTGGTGGGGCTGGGCTATAACTTCTGCACAGGCACTGACAGCAAAGGCTTACATAGACTCCGGTGCTGCCGTTAAACAAGCAGAGGGATGTCTGGACGAGGAGAGCAGGCGGTATGCAGGAGAAGGGCTGGCAGGATTCCCTGGCAAGTGGGAACGCTAGGAGGAAGTGTGTGTGTGAAAGAGAAAGAAGGAGACAGAGAGAATCACAGTTCAGTCATTAAAGGGTAGGTAATATACTTTAGATAGCTTTAAAATGTATTAGTGTGTGTGTGTGTGTGTGTGTGTGTGTGTGTGTATGGAGGTCAGAGAACTTTTATTACTTCCATCATGGGTTCTGTTCCTGCCATTGAACTCAGGTGGTCACACTCATATCTAAGCTCTTTTCCACGGTGAGCTATCTCGCTGGTCCTAGCGAGCTGTTTTGATGTAGACCTGGACATTCCACGTTGAGTTTGGCGTTAATTTGCCTTTACAGTCATTGAAAAATTTGTCTCCAAAGAATAACCTTATTAAAATGACTGAGTACGTTTTCCTTTAAAAGTCCCACATGCAATTAAAGTCATTATTTGGCTAGTAAGCATTTTGCTAAATTGCACATGGGTTGCTAACTGGATTATGTTTGTGGGAATTATCCATTTTCTGGATTATTTGCCAGAAAGAGAAAAGTACTTTGCTGGCCACCCACTCTTCATTCTCCTTTCTAGCCTCCTAAGGGAGGGACCCTGGTATTCATCAAACATACAATGGGGTCTCCCTAAAACAATGCCTCACCCACACACTCTGCTGGTGAGGGAGCTGGAAAATCGGAGCCATCGTGGGACAAAGTGACTGAAAGTGCCTTGCTTATTGACTCCTCTTCCGACGTTCTGGGTGCAGCGTTTTAGAACGAGGCATGCTGTCTGTGAGATAGGGAGCTCTGGTGCTTGAGAGAGACCAGGGCGAGTGAGATCCAGAAGAAAGGCCGCCGAGGTTGGTTTCGAAGGCTGTTCTGATCTTGCCTTGAATGACGGGTGACGACAGATCCCGAGTCTCTTCAAGGCTTGGTCCAGTTTGCCCTGTTGAAAGCAGAGGCAATTCTGTGCAAAAGGAGCCTCAGGAGAAACAAAAGCGTTTGCATTTAGTTGAAAGCAACCGCAGGAACCTGTGGGTGGCTGTGGGCAGTAGACTGAGACCAGACCTGGCCAGCAGATGGTCATAAGCATCCACCTCCAACAGTGAGTCTGTCTTCCCCTGCAGCACTTAGGGCTGAGGAGCTGGGTGGGAAGGATTAACATCAGGCCAAAGTTTATTGAGAGAAGATTCCCCTAGGGCTCACCCTTTCTTTTCCATGACTTCCTGGAGAGGGGCTGTAGCACCGGGTGAAGATCAGCCTCTACAGTGCGTCTGCTTCAGTCTAAGCCCTTGACCCTACACTCACCAGTATGGGACCTTATGTTACTTTACTGCTCTGTGCATCCATTCCCGCCCGTGTAAAAGGAGGATAATGAAACTGGAGAAGACATGGAAAGTTCTTTGATCACTGTATTTTATTAAAGAATTAGTCTTGGGACTAGAGAGATAGCCTAGCGGTTAAGAGCGCCGATTGCTCTTGCAGAGGACCTGGGTTCGATCCCCAGCACCCACATGGCGGTTAAGAACCGTCTGTAACTCCAATTCCAGGAGAACTCCAGTTCCAGGGGAATCCGATACCCTCTTCTGACTTCCGCGGCATTGCGCGACACGGGTGCACAAACCTACATGCAGACAGTACATTCATACACATACAAAAATAAATAAAATTAAAAAAAAAAAGAATTAGTCTTATAAACATATGTGAACATATTGTGCTGGGCATAGGGAAACTGCAAGCTTCCTGTTCAACTGTCAGGAAAGTTATGGTCTGGGGTGTATGGGGGGTGTTGGTCAGGAGAGAAGTAAGGTAAAACGGTCCCACCCCCAATGTCCATATTCCAATCCTTGAAATTTGAGTCACCATCCTGGAGCATATCCCTAAATCGTGAGTCAGAAGAAACGTCTCTTCCTTTACGTGTTTCTTGTCAGGCATTCGATCACAGTGACAAGAAAAGTAATGATTATAATAGGCTCATGATAGTCCCTCCACCTGGAACTTCCCCCTCCCACTCAACTATCAAGGGCTACATTCATATCCATCCTTCAAGGTCTATTTCCAGTGCACTGTCTTCATTGTTGGAGAGATTCCTGCTTCCATTTGACTCTACAAAGTGTGGTATTTAAGTCTCTTTAAGTGAGTGTATCGTCTTCCCTATTAGACAGTAGGAACCTTGAAGGTGTGGGTATTCATTATTCTTCCTGAATTCCCTGCTGCATGGTGACTTGGAGGTTGGAGTGTCACCATAAATAACTATTGAAAGGAACTGAAAGTTACAGAGGAGAGGACTGCAATGAGTGGGCGAGTGGAAGTAGGTATGCTCTAAAGCTAACGCGTTATGAGTCATTTCATCCTAGGTTGATTGTCCCCAGAAGAAAGTTTCTACATTGCCTGCTTCTTCCCATGATTACCTAAGGCACGGAGGATGCAGTCAGCCTTCAACGCCAGCCTAAGAACAGAAGGAAATATTAGGGTTATGAAGATATACACATAGGGTTTCAGATACCAAATGGTTTCAGGTGGTATGCCTATCCTTTTTATTCCCTTCCCTCTAGTTAATAGGGACAATCTTACAAGAAGCCAAAACCAGAAATGATGTTAGGATGCCAGTATTGGCTTCAGTTACTCTACTTTTACAGTGGTTTCTCTCACATCCATTATATATTTAGTAATATAATTTTGGCACTAAAATAACATCTATTTAAAATGTCAAGATACATATATATATATATATATATATATATATTCAAATATATATTCAAAGATTGATATACCGTTGGGGGGTGTTTTAATTTTTGCCATATAATGAACAATTCCAAATCCAAATGCAAGTGACTTAAATGACAACCTTGTTTAATTCACATTTTCTCGGTTTAGAATTTGAGCTGCTATCCCTAGGCAATTCTGGTCTGATCTTGCTGGGTTCCCTATATATCTGTGGTCAGCTTGTAGGTTAGTTGGGAAAACTGGATTACTCTCACAGGACCCTCCTCAGTCACCTAACCCAGTTGTCCTGGGATGGTTGTAGCAGAATGCTTCAAGTGAGAAAGAAAGTGTGTAAAGCTGCTTGAAGCCCTTGTTTTGCACTTTTCAATGTTCCTTCTGTTTCATTCTGTTGTACAAGGCAAGCCACGAACATTGCCCAGCTATGAGCTGGATAAATTGCCTAAATGAGAAGAGGCAAAGTTGATTGCATAGACTGATACGGGAAGGGATAAAGAATTGTGGCTGCTTTTGCAATATGTCAAAATGAATTGGGACACCTTTGCCATAATTACCAGAAAAATATAACGAATTTTTAAAGCGATAAAGACACATTATCTCACAAAATAAGGAAGGAAAGTTATCCCAAGGTTATTTGAATTGCTTCTTAGCAAAGCCATTGTGTCTAGGTTAACTTTAAAAAAGTGGGTGTTTTGTGTGTGTGTGTGTGTGTGTGTGTGTGTGTGTGTGTGTATGTGTGTGTGTATGTGTGTGTTTGGTCTTTTGGAGACAGGGTTTCCCTGTAGCCCAGCTGTCCTGGAACTCACTCTGTAGACCAAGCTGGCCTTGAACTCACAGAGATCCGCCTGCTTCTGCCTTTCGAGTGCTAAGATTAAAGGTGAGTGTTACCACACTCGGCTTGTCTTTGTTTTTTGAGACAAGGTCTCTCTGCTGTCCGAGCTGGTTTGGAACTAGCTGTATAAACCAGATTGGCCTTGGTCTTACAAGCTGCTTCCCAAGTGCTGAGTTAAGGTGTGTGCCACCACTCCTGGCTTAAAAGACATTTTTAATTTTAGATTTCAAGTGTGAGGGCTAAAAGGAGGAAAGAGGCCTGGAACGGGAGCCTGGAGCCTAGGTTATCTTTTATTCAGCTTTGCACTGCTGTCCTCTGCATATTATTTTTTGCATTAACAAGATGTCCCTGACAGCTGCAGAATTTTTTTACGGACGACTAAGTCCAGAGGAGAGAAATAGAACACCTGTCTTGTGGCCCCTGAACTATTCCCACTGAGTCTCATTACATGGTACCCTGGCATGAGCCTTCAAGGGTAGAAAGCTCTGACTGCAGACGTCATACCATGGAGGCAGGAAGCTAGCAGAGGAGGTGGAGATCTGTGTGCATACACATCCCCACCAAAACAGAGCAGGTCGCCTAAGTAGCCTTATACAGGATGGCAGGATGGCAGGATGGCATATTTTTAGGGTTTGGGTTTTTTTTTTTTTTTTGTATAAGCCTGTCATTTTTAGTGTTTTAAAGAATAACAACAATAAAAATAATAGCTGGAAAACATCTGTGCAAATATACACTAATTCATTTGATAGGAGGTGATTGTGGGTCACAGAATTTCAAGAACAGTGAACAAAAATTGGACGGATGAGATGGCTTAGCAGGTGGAGCTGGCTATACAAGCCTGGCGACTTAGATATCTAGAGCCAAGTAAAGGCGGAAGGAGAGTTGACTCCATAAAGTTGGCCTCTGATTCTCACATGTACTTTGTGGTGCATGTGTGCAAATGTATGCATGCACTACATATACACACACATGCACGTACACACACATACACACGTGATAATAGATAATTTTTAAAAAATCCATAGGATTTTTTTTTTTTAAATCCATAGGATTCTTATTTTGACTACTTACGTTTACTACTTGAACTATGTACTAGGAAGGACCTCCTTTAAATATTAGCAGCTTAGACAGTCCAATATAGGTCAGGGATGAAAAAGCCACCAGAAAACTCATGTTTATAGGGTCCATTTTTCTGTAATGTAATTAAGCCTCACCACATCTACTAGGTCCCTCTTTTGAGAAAGCCCTATGTAACAAGTGCCTTCTTTAGCTCTTCTCCATAAATGAAGTGCTTTGTAAGGCTATCACCTTAGCAACTAGAAACTGAGTCAGTTTCCTGAGGACAAAGTCAAGTTGCCAGGGAGCCTGCATATAGGGCCTGTGTTATGACTTTGCCAGTGGGGAACGTGACACTTACTGAAGGCTGGGTGTGGTGGTGCATCCCTGTAATTCCATGCTTAGGAAGTTGGGGCAAGAGGACCACAAGTTCCAAGCCATGCGTGGTGGCACATATCTTTAATTTCAACACATGGGAGGCAGAAGCAGGTGGATCTCTGTGAGGTAGAGGATAGCCTGGTCTACACATGAAGTTCCAGGTCAGTTTGGGCTACATAATGAGACCCTGTCTAAATATAAAAACAAACAGTAACTTCTGGCTCAAAAGGAGTTATCTCAGCAGGCTGATTGGAAAGTTGCACTATTCTTTGGGTTCGTTCCAATTATGATTTGTTTGAGTAACTTTTCTTATTTTCCCTCCTTGTTAAACTGCTTACACTTCAAAAGCCTTTCCTCTTTCTCTAAGTAACACTATTACAGTGAAATCAATGGTTGTGGTTAGTGAGTTCCATTCTCTGGGTTTCTTTTATATTTCTACTGCCTCTGCTGATTGGGTGGATCTTCTCATTAGTGTGAGCGTGGGTACCGGAGATTGATTGTCAATCATTTTGCCTAGAGTAACTTAAATGTCTTTGACAACATTAAAAAAAAAATCCCACATTTTTAGAAAAGAATTGACAGTGTAATTGGTCAATGTTCAAATATCAGTAATAAAAACATGAGTATACTATGTGGTTGAATGAAAATGAGTATCATTTTCTGAAGTTGCCTGTTATGGGGTGACAGAGGTCAGACATCAGGGCATGATGCTGACTAGGAGGACATTTGAGAAAACTTTTACCTAAGAATTTTAGTGTCTTTCTATGAACCGAAAAAGTATAGTTAGAAATGGTGTTTTTCTGCATCCCATCCCTAATATTATCAATGGGAGTATATGGAAAGCTGCTTGGCTCACTTTGGGGAGGCAGCTGTAATCTAGGTACGAGTGTACATAATTGGCCATTTTAGACACTTGTCAATCCCATTTTTTGATAGAAGTTTTCAAATGCTGACTATAGGACAGTAAAACTGTACAGTCTCCATGAAAGCCATGTGGTCTTTTCCCTCAAATGAAACAGAGTTACCACATGAGTGGGCAACTCCACTTTGTGTATATACTGCAAAGAAATGAAAGCAGGAATTAGAACAGGTCTGTATATATCAACCTTCATAGCTGTGTCGTTCATCACAGGCAGAGGGTGGGAACAACCCAAGTGTCTGCCGACCGAAGAATGGAGAAACAAAATGTGATATGTACAAATGATAAGGTCTGATTGCTGCTGGAAAAAAAAAACAAAAAGAGAGAGATGCTGTCATAAGTTCCAGCACAGATCATCCTTGAAAACAGCATGGTAAACTCCATAAACCAGCCATCAAAGGACCAAAACTGTGTCCGCTAAGTGTATGTAAATTTATGTACATCCTATTGGCTCCAATGCACACATTTCCATAAATATCACAATATTTTTTTAAATGTATAATGAAAACAAGAATTACCTTATTCTCGTTCTCAGAGAATACAGGAAACCTGAAAACTCGAAAGTTGTAAATCACAGCAGCTTTAGACCAAATGTCTGTGGGATGGATAGCCTGTCTATCAGAAGAGAGGAGGGTGTGTGGGCTCCAGCAGAACGTACCTCCTGGTCTAGAATTCCTTTTCCCTATGCAGTCTCTGGTATATTCTTTACTAAAAATGAATGTTGCACCTTCTGTGACTTTAGGGAGAGACTTCTCTCCCATTCTTTGTAGGGAAAAAGGAAGCCACCTGTGGCTTCTCTAGTGCTAAATTACCTGCTTGTCTGTTTACACTGAAAGCTGGCCTTAGGCAGGATTTGCATCTGCATTAGCAAGCCTGTGACACCTTGGGATCAAAGGCATGGACAAGTACTCCTGATGTTATGGAACATGAGGCACGGGGTCTGAAACCAGGCCTTGAGATATGATGTCACTCTGGGTATAAAAACAGAATGCTGTGAATAAAAAGATGAGTCCTTCTTACCATCAGACAGGGACTACCGGCTGCCGTTATTTACGCATGTAATCTTAGCCCATGAGGCTTGTGTAGTAGTGACCAGTGGGTTGGATGGTGGTCAATCAGACCACCAACCTGGGAAGCCGGTGTGGGGCTGGAAGGAGACTTATCAGGTCACCAGCTGTGATGTGTGGTGAGTGCCCGGGTGGGAATTAGACTGTAAAGCACCAATCAGGCAGCAGTCTGGAGGATCTGGGTGTGCCAATAGGGCATTGCCTGGTGTAGTTGCTAGATGACACAAGCAGGCAGTGGAAAGGTTGTCAGCCTTTGGCCCCACGGTTTAGGACAGCTGCTGGCATCTGTCTTGTGTCTTCCCTTTTCCCTGTAATCCAGTGGATGGGGTTCAAGCGTCGACCTCTATGTGTGGTGGAGTGCCACCATAGTCCTTGATCTTTTCTTGTGTGTATGCGAGGCTCCACCAGGGCGGAGACCTTGTCTCTTCCTCCTCTCTCCAAGTGCTGGGTTTAGAAGAAGCTGAGTGTATTAATTGCTGTGGCCACCATAACAAACGCCCATACAATAGGTGGCTTAAAACATCAGGAATAGGTTCTTGCAGTTCTGGCAGCCAAAAGTGTGCAGTTAAGATGTGGGGAGAGTTGGTCCCTTCTGGTTGCCCAGAGGCAGACTGCCCCACTCCTGTCTCCTGGTTTGGGGTGGCCGCTCCAAATCCCTTGTGTTCCTTGCAGTGTAGACACAGTGCTCTGCTCTCCTCTTCACACAAATTTCTCAAGTCTGCCTTCCCCTTATCTTCCAAGAATACTTGCCAATCCTGAGTGACCTCATCTCAAAATACTTAATTGTATCTGTGAAGATCCTTTTACTACAGAAGGTCACGTTGACAGATTGTGATTAGATGTTTTGGGGGATCCACGTTCAACCCACATGCTTGGCCTGCATATCTAGCTTCTCCCTCTCTTGAGGAGTGAGCCTGCCTGCTGCTTGCTTAACTGTAGCTATCAAGCCTTATTTTTCAGTATGGAGAGGGGATAGTCTGGTGTCCTGTCTACAGTATTCTTTGATCTTTTCTTCTCAATTGAGAATTCAGGAATGAACTCAAGGCAGCCTTATCTTGGTTTCTTTTTTTGGCTTCCTTGAAATTTAATAGATATTACTTAATCCTTGGCTCAGTGTGAGTAGTGCTCGAGATCCCTCCCACTCGAGTAGATGGAATTAGCATGTATTCTGAGTTTCCACACTCCTCAAAAAAAATCTATAGCACTCGGGAGGCAGAGGCAGGCGGATCTCTGTGAGTTCAAGGCCAGCCTGATCTACATAGTGAGTTCCAGGACAGCTGGAGCTATAGGGAGACCCTGTCTCAAAAAGACAAAAAAAAACCCCCAAAACCTATTGATTTTTTATCCCATTATATTACAGTTGTCTGAGGCCATATCTCAGTTTTTTTAAAGTTTTGCTTTATTTTTAATTATGTGCATGTCTCTCTTTTGGGGGGTGAGGTATGTATAGGTGAAAGCAGGTGCCCTTGGAGGGCATAGGCGTCGGGTCTCCTGGAGCTGGAGTTGCTTGCAGTTGTGAACCACATGACATGGGTGCCAGGGATCGAACTCGGGTCCTCTGCCAAAGCAGCGTGTGCTTTTAACCTCAAGCCCCTAATCTCTCAGCTCCCCTTATTTTTTAAGTCCACTAAATGAAACTGTTTCCACAGCTCAGATGTCCTGCTGTAAAGAGCACCAAGCACCAAGCACCATCGCATCCTCTGCTTTGGATCCCGGCATCTTTGATATTAGGGTTTGTGAGTGAGAAAAGACATCTGACCAAAAGAAGAAAAAAAAAAATGGTGTGTGGGGGGGCGGCGGCGCCTGAAGAGATGGCTCAGTGGTTAAGAGCACTGACTGCTCTTGCAGAGGACCCGGGTTCGATTCCCAGCACCCACATGGTGGCTAAGAACCATCTTGGGCCAGGTGTGGTGGTGCACGCCTTTAATCCCAGCACTCAAGAGGCAGAGGCAAGTGGATCTCTGTGAGTTCAAGGCCAGCCAGGTACATAACAAGCTCCAGGCTTTTATTTTTGTTAAGACAATTTATTTGTATACTTGTATACTGCTTTGTGTGTCTTACAAGAAGAAACTTTTTTTTTTTCCTTTTTCCTTTTGGAAGCTTAAAATATACATATAATTAAAAAAAAAAAAAAGAAAATGTGAAAAATTTGTTCAAGATCAGCTTGGGTTTCAGAATGAAGCCCTGTCTGAAACATACACACACACACACACACACACACACACACACACACACACCAAAACAAAACAACAGCAACAACAAAAATCCCACAATTCAAGTAACTTCCTGTCAGCTGATATTCAAGTTGTTCTAAATTTTTGTTATTTTAAATAGTTTTAAAATGTACTTTATCAGTGGGGTAGAGGGATGGCTCAGCGGTTATGAGCGCTGACTGTTCTTGTGGAAGACCTGGGTTAGATTCCTAACATCCACGTGGAGGCTAACAACTGTCCATAACTCCAGGTGTAGGGAAATCTGACAACCTCTTCTGACCTCTGTTTGCTTTACACGACATGGGTGCACTTATACACACACAGGAAATACATTGATACACCTAAAAATTTTTTTAAATGTACTTTAAGCCGGGCGTGGTGGCACACGCTTTTAATCCCAGCACTCGGGAGGCAGAGGCAGGCTGATCTTTATGATTCAAGGCCAGCCTGGTCTACAGAGCAAGTTCCAGGCCAGCTGGGGCTACAGGGAGACCCTGTCTCGAAAAGACCAAAAAGTAATAAATAAATACAAGACTAAATGTACTTTTTTTTTTCTTGTAAGAATTTTACTTCAGATTGAAAAATGAACAGCTTCCATACTGTCCACTGTAAGATAGACAGTATTCACGAATACAATGCTGGTCATTTTCTCCTTCATGCATTTTTTCTTTTAAAAAGATACTGGTTACCGCCAGGTGTGGTGGCGCACGCCTTTAATCCTAGCACTCGGGTGGCAGAGGCAGGTGGATCTTTGTGAGTTCAAGGCCAGCCTGGTCTACAGAGTGAGTTCCAGACAGCTGGGCTAACTACAGGGAGACCCTTCTCGAAAAGACCAAAAAAAAAAAAAAAAAAAAAGATACTGGTTACCAAAAAGAAATGTCAGCAGTACAGGAAAAATTATTCCCAATAAATTTACAAAAACCTAGGATTCCCAGTGGAATCAAGATTATCGTCCTGCTACCACCACCTTAATGTAATCACATGCTTATTAGAACACTAATACTCCCACCTTAAGAGGACATTTACTTTCAACAATGAGGTGATTCTTTTAAAAAACTTCAGCGTGGTGAATGGAACACAGATCTCTGTAGGTATTAAGTGTCTCAAATAGACAGGTAATACTGGATTTAATATTATTTTATAAATAATTGTTCTCTTAGCAGTAAACATAAGTCTACACAGTCACCACAGTCCTACAGAAGAAATACTGTGATTATGCACAATGTATTATGACAAACTAGTTAAAAAAAAAAAACCAAAAAACCTCAACATCTTGATTAAAATTCTGACCAGAATAAAATGTGACTCTAAAATTTAAAACAGTCAAAATATCAACATTTAAAATCTTGCATGGTTTACACAGTACTGTGAATCTCCAGCTGTGGAGCACATTTTCCCATTGTAAATTAAAATATCAACATATTGAAAATGATTAATTTCAGTGATGACACCAGTTTTGGTCTTACTTTATAGCATTATTCTCATTACAAAAATTGCCCTTGCTGGGCGTGGTGGCATATGCCTTTAGGTAGAGGCAGGTGGATCTCTGTGAGTTCAAAGCCAGCATGGTCTACATAGCAAGTTCCAGGACAGCTGTACTGTGTCCATTCATGGTCTGACTGGTCTTCAATATTTCATAAGTGTATATAAAAGAAATCCTTAAAAGCCAACAGTACTTCACGTGTGCGTGTGTGTGTATGTGTGCTTACACACACATACACACACACAAACATGCACAAAGAATCTTATCTCAAAAATGGCTGTACTGAACAGAGCCACACACACTGATGCTAAACATAAAGGCTTTTACTTAAAGAAAATATTTTCAGAAATGTCACATTCTAATATGGTAAATATTCCCAACTGAATTTCAAACTGAACAGGTGATGGATAACAGAATTATACATCTCATTTGCACTCAAAGCTGACCTCAACCAAAAGTTACAGTATGATTAAAACAAGCCAATGTTTAAAAAAGTTTTAATTAAAGACAATTCCATTAAAGGAGAGGGTAAAGAATGGGATGGGATGGTAAGAAGTATTTGGTCTTAATAAGGCAATACAAAATCGATCCATTATCAAAGACCATTTAATTAAAAAAATCTATCATGACTCTGACATTATTTATGGAAAAGTTGAAGGGTTGACGTAGTCAAAGTCCAGATGGCAAACAATACTGGACTAAAAAAAGCCATACTAGGACAAAGGGAGCAGAGGTGTGAAAGGTGGCCTCTGTCACTCTGAGCTGCTGCACACAGGAGTCTAGGCTGCACTGGTGTGATCTGTACCAGGCAGGCCTCTGCTTCCTGGGCTACAACAGACTAAACTGACCATGTGCCCTGTAGCCAGGATCTGGTGTACCCAGTGGGCAACATGGAAGATTGGCAGCAGATCTCTGCCACCGCGCCTACCGGACGCCAGTTGGCACTAGCAGACACACAAAGCCTCTTTCACACAGTTTGAATTTGAGACCCATCAGAGGTCTCAGGCAAAACACTGCACACTCTTGGAGACTGTGTGTGGAGCCAGGACAAAGCCAGGATGGTGCGTAGAGAACGCACAGACACAGGGATTTCTTAGATGAGAAGGGGGCTGCCACCCACACTGACAGAGCACTAGATTAGGAGCAGCAGATGCCCACTGCTGAAGCCATGTCCAAAAGAACAGGTGCTGGAGGTATACTGTGTCCTGAATGACATTCCCAGGCCCCGCCAGGCAGCTGCTAACACTGCTTCCTGCGCTTCCCACTTCCTCCTGTGGCCTCACAATGAACCACATTGACCCAAGTCACCAGAGCGTGTCTCTTTTCATGGTCACCTGAAAGAGCCTAATCAACAGCATGTAATGCTCATATCTCTATCATAGCCCAGCCCAGTGGCATGAGGGTGATTGGCTGACTAGATGATTCCCTCCTTCCTGATGATTAGAACTGTGCTTAGTGTACTTAAAAAAACATATCCTTAGCAAGTGGGACAGTGTAAGTGCACACAGTAGGTGCTTTCTAAGTGATGAATGAATGAGGGTCAGGAACATTCCTGTGAGAACAATTAGAAAACATTTTTCTAAAAGAGATAAAGTTTTTGGATTCTTTTTTTGTGCTGACCATTCCAAGAAGAATAAGGCCATGCAGAATAGCTAGATCCTCTGCTACAAAGCACCCTGCAGCTTTGCTGCTGAAATGTGATTTTTAAATAAAACACAGACAAGTATTAGCTATTGAGGAGAAATGAACATCTTATAAATAGTGTTTTGGGGGCTAGGGAGATGGCTCAGTGGGCAAAGGTGCTTGTTGCCCAAACCTCAGTTTGGATCTCTGGAACTCATGGAAGATTCTAGATGCGGAAGAGCACATCTATAAACCCGTACTTGCAAGAAAGGAGAGAGACTCTGCCTCAAAACAAGGTTGAAAGCAAGAACCAACTCCTGAAAGCTGTACACACACACACACACACACACACACACACACACACACATGGTTGGAATGCCCTATACATTAATTTAATAGAACATAATCTTCAAATTTCAGAGTCTTTCAAGTGTTCAGGAATGTCACAGAGACTGAGATCCAGACTTTATTTTTCTCCTGTTCACATTTATTACCTGTCTTAAGGTAAGGTTTGATTATTACTGTTTCACCAGAGTAAAGAGATCACTATTTTTTTCCAAAACACCACTTAGCAAATAGTATTCTGATATGACAGAGTTCTGTCAGCTTGCTATTTGTTTTTTAAATAAGCTGAATGAATTCAGTTTGTTAACAAGGAGTTGTGCTGTCTATATGGTTATACTTACCAATAAATGCCATCAATTAAGTAGAAACTTAACTTTGCAATTCAAAGTGCAAAACACTTATTTGACTACATTCAGGCTCTGAGAGATGGTTCCCAAGATGTTTGCATGCTACAAAAATATGACATTATCAAGTTCTTCATCCATATTTCAGATACATTTAAAGAACTTTTCCCGATAGATACTTAAATAAATGGAGGAGCCTACACATTGTATAATTAAAGTTTGAAGTAAAATTTCCCAGTATTCAAGCTTCTTTCACATTTGGCATGAGTTTAATTGAAGAAGATCCTGAGTTTTCCAAGAATATTTTAAACAGGTATGCTCCTTGGGTTTGATCCCCAGCACTATAAAACAAAGTAAAGATACTTGCACACAAACAAGTTATTATTTGTAACTGCTCACCTACACGAGTAAGAATTTTCATCAGTGTTTTGCAAATAAAACACAAGAACAAGACGGATGTTAAAACTGATTAAAAGAACCCAAACCCTGCAATTACCATTCTGTATACACCATACTCAGCCACAGTGACAGGGTCAGGATAGGGATGTGGCTGGGCCACAGAGGGTTGGGGCTGGCTCTGGGCTCTGTGGGGGAGACTCAAGTCTATAAAGATGTGATGGATTTCTGGATTGCCCTAAAGGAAGTCCATCTTGGGAATGTAGTAACCACCCTAGAAAGTTTGCTATAGAAAGACACTGAACTAGGAAATGTACAGCAAGAGCTCACAGCATTCTTTCGGATTCTTTACCCTCCAGACTTGCTGACTCCTGGGCCCAGAATCCCTTTCTGGGTTGACAGGAGCAGGAAACGCTTCTTTCCTAAGCTTCCTCCTGCCAGAGTTATCTTGAATTTGGCTTTCTGTCATGTGCACACTTTACCCCTCAAAAAACTTGGTGAATGTGAAGAATGCTTTGAAATTATTCTTGTTGATTAATTTAAGAATAAGCCAATGGGGAAAGCCACGATAATAAAAAAGAATTAGTACTAATTAAAAAGCTGCTTTTTATTATATACATTCAGTTCCACCTAAAAATTACTTGAAAAATTCTGTTGAAATAAAAAAGATTAAAGAGTAAGGATACATACAAAATACAAAAATACAAGAAGCCTTACAACCCTTTGGTCTACCAAATAAGGTCAAAGTATATTTGCACCAAGTAAGTCTGGATCTGGCCTCAGACCCTCAGCGCTGAGCTCTGAATCTCACTTAGCTTGTCCTTCACTCAGTGCATCACCCCTTCTACCTATTGGATCTTTTCACACATTTGTGAAAGTACAGCTAGTAGCACTGTGTGTGTACAAGTGCCACGGTACTTGTGTGGAAATCAGAGGACAACTTGAGGAAGTCAGTTCTCTCCTAGAGAGTGAACTCAGGCAGTCAGGCTTGGTGGCAAGCACCTTTCCCCTCTGAGCCACCTCAGAAAGCCAAAGTACAACTAAATAACACTTCTCAGGAACGCCTTTGCAAGACTCCCCATATAGATGTGACTGCTCTTCCTCAGCTCAGCCAACGCACAGCCTCACGTTATTGCCAGGACTTCTGTGCCCCACCCCTCCCTGTCTACACCTCATTCCTTTGCCTGTCCCTTCTACTGAAACACCCTGCTGATAGTGGATGTCCAAGGCTTTGGGACTGCCTCTGCTCTTGCTGAGAAAGACCCAGGCCTTTCTCATCTAGGATATAAAGGGAGCCATATGTACTCAACTGTCAGTTTACACCACAAATAGCCCATGGTCTACCCACTCAAAGAACCCCAGTCCAAGGGTGAACTTTTATGAGCTCTGGTTATTGGCTCACACATAAACTTGATTTTAGTGGAACCTTGAGCCAAATATAGAACTTCACAGATCAAAGAGCTCCCTCCACAGCCCTTCTCCATTGTGGGTGTCTCCACTCTTCAATTCTCATCTTGGTTTAGTGGTTTCAGACTTTATTCCACGGTAGTTCCCACTTCTCACAATGGGAAATGTTCATCCAAGGAGTCTGCAAGAGCTTTGAAATGCATTCAGCTATCAGGAGGCTTGCTTTGTAACCAGCCACAGAGGGCATGCCTTGTGTCACCTCCACTGGGCTGTTAATTGGCTTGCGTGTCTTGGGCCAGCTGACCTGGTACCGACATCCCATATTGCTCTCCTGAGTAGCTAATGACAGATATTCTACCTATGAAGATTAACCACTCCCAATCTCAGTTGGACTTGTTAGACAAAGTTGAAGACTCTTAAACTGGCTTCTCCCTTTCCATATGGACTTTCTGGAGATGAAGGTCCTAGCCCTTTTCTCTCCTTGTTGAGGAAGAACATGACTGTGGGCTTCACCCCATGTGCCAGTCATCCTCACACCCAGAACAGAATGTGTTTTCTAGCTGGGGGTAATTGGTAGTGATGTCCTAGTCCCTACTGATGGATTAAGAAGTTTTTTTCTGGAAAATAATCATAAAGAGAAGATGTGAGCCCCAGGGTTGGCTGTTGGCTTGGCCTGGTCTAGTCCAGAGGTACGACGTCTCAATCCTGTCATTGACCCTGAATTCTGCTGGGTTGGTGGTGGGAGGAGCGTTGGTGGAGAGGCGCAAGGTCTTATGCCCCCAGCAGCCCCTCTTTATTGGATCATGCTGGCTAATGATGGGTTAGAGGGCATCATTTGGGACATGTCCTGGCAGGCTTAAAAGAAAGGGCTACTCTGTTATTTGGTTTTCAGCCCTTTCTTTCCCCTTCCATGTTCAGTTGGTCATCTGCCGACAGTGCTCCCTTGGTTTCTCCAGGTGCTCCTCCTAGCAGCTGGGCCCAGAGAAACAGCACAGGACTCAGAAACCAAAGGACGGTTTCCCTTTGGACCTTCGGCAGGCTGCAGTGCTTTTAGTGATTAAAACCTGAAAAACTCAGCACTAGGGAGGCAGAAGACAAGGATATCTGTGAGACTGACATCAGTTTGGTCTACATAGTGAGTTCCAGGCCACTTGGGGCTACAGAGAGACCCATCTCAAAAAAAAAAAAGAAAACTCAGAAATCCTGAAAAATTTCAAACCACCTCTTTATTCTCTTTCATTGTTTTTTTGTGCTGTTTTCTTGCTATACACACACACAACCCTACCATCCATCCTCTACACATGCAAACAAAACACATAAAAAATAACAAAAAAAAAAAAAAAATAAATTTTTATATTTATACTCTCAATATCATATTAATATGTGATGTAACAGTAAAAATTACCAGAAATGAAGTAACGTCGGCGTGATTTCTGGAATCCTAAAGATCAGTGTGTTGTTAAGGAAAAGGCAGGAGTTGCAAGATGTCAAGCCTGGGTTCAAATCCTATCCCTGACGCCCTACAAAGTGCATAGTAGGGTTATTGTGAGGGTCAGAGAGAGAATACTTATGTAGCACTCTAATCCTGTCCATGTGGTTTATTGTGCAATATGGACATTTTAAACAGTAAAATTAAGTAGAGTCTTTGTCTGGAGCCATTGGTGGGCTATGTGTAGCATGTGAGAGCGAGCTGTTTACTGTCCCTAGAGACCCCGTCATTTTTCTAAAGAAGGTGGTGGTGGGCAGCACCTCCTTTGCATGCAGACTTCCTCTTCTTGCATTTTGATCTGGAGATTTCGGATGCCTTCCTGTATCCTCAAAGGACTTATGGTTTAGTGGACACTGAGAGTCACATCCACTTGTTCCTGCAGATATTTGAAACAAGGGGCTTATTGGCCCTCTCTCTCAAAAGGCACTGGACAGTGAGAAGGAGAAAGAGGAAGTCAAGAGATCTGGGAGTTGGAAGGAGATGAGTGCTCCCTGTATCTGCCTGGCAGAGTGAAAGCTCTAAGCCACAGAACACACAATGGCCATCTTTGTTTGCAGGAAGGTTGTGGATGTCTTTCGTTTTCAAGTTTCAGCAAGCAGAAAGCCAGAGACCCTGAGTTTCCTGGCGTCCAACAATTTGTAGTAAAAAAAAAAAAAATTGTTTTTATTCATTGGCATGCAAATTTAGGAGGAAAAAATGTAGTATTGTTGCATAAATATATGCTATTTTTTAAGCTTAATGGGTCCCAAACATTAAAACTTTGCAAGAAAAACACAAAACGTGAAACATTTTGATCTTTTTAGCCAAGCAAAATCATCTTAATCATGGAATATGCACTGAAAATATTTCAGACATCTTCTCCCACCTCTGCAGGTCCATTAAGAGTGGGGAGGGGAGGAAAGATCTTCCTCTACCTCCATTCCTTAAAACAACTTAGCAAACTTACTGTCCTTCATTATTGTGGCAGGGGTGGGTGTGTGGAATCTGCCTCAGTTGGAAAGCCAGGTCCACCTTAAAAAAAAAAATACTGAATTTTCTTATTCTTAATTATGCATATGAGCTCGGGAGACATTAGACCCCCTGAACATGGGGACTACAGGAGCAGTCTGCACTCTTAACCACTGAGCCATCACACTAGCCCACAGTTCTACATTTTAACAAGTCTGTTAACCTTTCTATGTGGGTTTCTTGTGATGCAGGATGTAGGATGGAATGGGTAAGTAGATGTGATTTACACACAGCTCAGCTCTTTCTATGCACTGTAAAGTTGGCTACATAATGACTTTGTGAAAAGGGTAAAGCAGCCGGGCGTGGTGGCGCACGCCTTTAATCCTAGCACTTGGGAGGCAGAGGCAGGCGGATCTTTGTGAGTTCAAGGCCAGCCTGGTCTACAGAGTGAATTCCAGGACAGCTGGGACTACAGGGAGACCCTGTCTCTAAATACAAAAGAAAAAAAAAGAAAGGGCTGTTGGTATAAAGCACGACGTTATTAATGTCCTTCTGAGTCATAGAAAACTCAAAGTGACAGAGTATCTTCTCTGGGATCAGCTAATCAGTAACCTACAAACCTGAGGCTCAGGACTGGAGTAGAAGGAATCATCAAAAGGATTAGGCACCTTGCTGGCTAAACCCTGGCAAACCCACATTCAATCCCTGGGACCAAGATGGTAGAAGGAAAGAGTTGATCCCTGCCAGTTTTCTGACCTTTCCATGTGTGCTGTAACAGGTTGCCCCCAGTATAATACATGTAATATTTTTTTTTTTTGTTCTTTTTGAGATAGAGTCCTTCCTGTATGCCTTAGCTAACCTTGGAACTTGCTATATAGAACAAGGCTGACTGAAACTCAACAGAGATGCCTCCTTGCCTCCCCAATGCGGGTAGATAGAAGATGTGCTACCATGCCTGGTTTTATTTTTGTATTTTATTTTTATTCACAACTTTTTATTATTTTTATTTTTAAATTTATTTTTATTGTGTATGAACATACTGTCTGCATGTATGTGTTGGTGCAACCCGTGTCCTGCAATGCCGCGGAGTCAAAAGAGGGTCATGTGGATTCCCCTGGATCTGGAGTTCAAGAGGGTTTCAGCCGCGTGTCATGTGTTTTTTATGGGTGCTGGGGATCGAACCCAGGTCTCTGCCTGCAACAGTGTTTCGTGCGACTACCTTCCGCTTAGGTATATAGTCGGCTCTACTGCTTAGGCATCTCTCCAGCCCCAAATTATGTTCCATTAATTAATTAATATTTATTATTATTTATTTCTTATTATATTTTGTTTGTCTTTTTGAGGGACAGGGTCTCCCTTTAGTCCCACTGGCCTTGACTCCACTTTGTAGACCAGGCGCGGGCCTTGAATTCAAGAGATCCACCTGCCTCTGCCAAGGTAAATTTAAAAATGTAGTCAAGCTGGGTGTGGTGGCGCATGCCTTTAATACTAGCACTTGGGAGGCAGAGGCAGGCGGATCTTCGTGAGTTCAAGGCCAGCCTAGTCTACAGAGTGAGTTCCAGGACAGCTGGGGCTACAGGGAGACCCTATCTCAAAAAGACCAAAAAAAAAAAAAAAGTGAGAATCAAATTCAGGTATTTTGGCTTTCCTCCATATATCCCACTATGTTAGCAAGTTGAACAGTCTTTTCTTGAATATTTGAGGGGTGGTGTGAATGAAGCATAATCGTTGATGCCCGAGTCTCTTTGTTGTTTGTTTGAGTGATTTATTTATTTATTTATTTATTTATTTATTTATTTATTTATTTGAGATAGGATCTGACTATGTAGCTCAGGCTAGTCTGAACCTCATTGTGTAGGCCAGGCTGTTGGCCTGGGACTGATAAATGAGTCTAGAGGTGCTGGGATTTCATGTATGCATCACTTGGCTTTCCCTTCTGTCAAAACATTTAAATAGATCAAGTAAACAAGGGGTATTACATACAGTAAGATTTGGTTAATGTTGTCTGATACATCAGAGATAATCAAGGAAAATAAGCCCACTCCTCAGAGTCACCAGATGCTTTTAATATTTTTGAGGTTAAATTGGATGAAGATAACTGGTGTTTGAACAATTATTATGCCAAATTCAATAACTGTGTGAGAAGGCCCACATACCTGCGGCTCTAACATGAAAGCCACATTACAAATGATGCAGTCATTGGAAGATGAAACTTTTGCACAATGTAAAAGTGTGATTAATTGTATGAGAAATCTGTTTCCATATCGTGTGTCCACACTTGGCTATCACTACTTTTTATCAAAACTGAGAATTGAATCACCCTAAAAAGGGCCTGGGCTACAGCAACTGTTCCAGGGAAGAAAAGTCAGGGAGAAATCCCTTCATTCTGCTCCTGTTTACTATAGGCTCCAGGAACAAAAGAGGAAAGGACAGTGGTATGGTATGGAGGGTGGGGGCTGCAGGCCATGAGGGAAAGCAGATGGACAACCAAAGCTTTTCAGGGGCCAGAGGGATGGTGCAGTGGTTAAGAGCATGTACTAGTTTTGTAGAGGAATCAGGTTCCCTTCCCAGCACCCATACTGGGTAGCTCACAACCACCTAGTAACTCCAGTTCCAGGGAATCTGATGCCCTCTTCTGGCCTCCTGGGGTACCTGCACAAATGTGGCACGTATAAACTCATGCAGGCATACACACAGTTACACATAAAAAAAAAATAACTTTTTAAAAAAGCTGATTGGAGCAAAGTGCTTTTTAGAAATCACTTAAAGTTGCTACAGAAAAGTTTGTACTATTTCTTTTAAGTTTGTTTATTTAATATTATTGTGTATCTAATTCTATTTGTTTTTTGTTTTTGTTTTGTGGTCAACAACTGAACCTCAGAGATGCTCAACAGAGCATCCAAGGTCCCAGAGCAAGTGAAGCATAACCAAGTCAAAATCTGGCCATTTTTCATTCATCTCTATTCTGAAAATTTTTGATGAAGGAATGATGGGTGTCTCTCCGAGAGAGAGAGAGAGAGAGAGAGAGAGAGAGAGAGAGAGAGAGAGAGAGAGAGAGAGAGAGAGAGAGAGTCTATGTGTGCAGATGCCTGTGCGTTTGTGCACATGAGGGTCAGGTGTCTTCCGCTATTGCTTTCCTCTTTATTGCCTTGAGGCAGGGTTTCTCATTGAGGCTGAAGGTCATGGTTTCCACCGGGCCAACAAGGCCCAGCCACCATTCTTTGTCTCTGCCCTTCCCACGTACTGGGGCTTGTGGGGCTGCACACAACTTTTTACACAGGCACCAGAGATCTGCACTTAGCACAAGTAGTGCTTGCATGGCGCTTGCGTGGCGCTTGCATAGCCAGCAGTCTTACACTCAGAGCCATCCTCTTAACCACCTGGTACCCTTTGTTTGTGGCCCATTTTGGAACCAGAATTGAGAAGGGAAAAAAGAAATAAAACCCCATGTGCCTGCAGCCGGGCCTGGGGTTAGATCTAGCACACAATTAGAGGGAAACGACCCCACTTCCTTTACGTTCTTCTGTCGGCCAAGGGACACAAGTGGGGATGCGTCCGACTAGAGGGCCAGATCCTAAAACTCAGCTCCAGGATGGAAACCACAGACCAGCAAGCCGCTGTGGATGCACTGGGGGACGCTGCTTCCCAGGTCTCCCTGCTTCCCAGGTCTCCCTGCCTCTCTGCTTGGTTGATACCAGTGAAGCAGTTAGCTTGAGTTTTTTGAGTCATGAATAAGAAAACTGTGCATTTGGTATTTGGACCATCATCCTGCCTAGTTCAGACACTCAGTGTGAAAATAAGAGGGTGCTTAGCACGTGGTCTGAGACACAGGTGACAGGCCAGATTTGTTTACTTCTTCATTCTAGGGGTGAGCTTTTTACCCCCCAAAGCTGTAGGCTTGCACATGCTCTCTAACATTGAGCCACATCTTTAATCTTCAGGCACAGGCTTTGGGTTATTTTGTTGTTATTTGTTTGTTTTGGTTTCCCTGTAGCCCTAGCTGGCCTGGACTCCTATGGCCTGGATCTCATAGAGATCTGCCTGTCTCTGCTTCTGAGTGTTGGGATTAAAGGAGTGTGCTACCATGCCCAACAGGCTTTTAGAGATGAATATTTGTTAATTCATTAATTCATTCATATTCTCTCTCTCTCTCTCTCTCTTTCTCTCTCTCAAGCTGAGTTTCCAAAATTTAAATGCATATAGGATTTAACTCCATTGTTCTATCTGGCATATGGGGAAGACTGCACGAAGTAGTAACAAGAATTTTCTGGAATCAAGCTCTCAACTAAAGGTATTTATTTTATTTTGTGCAGCTTAGAGAAAGAGAAGCTTGCTACAGATAGGGTAAATTCCTTGGCACCGTTCCCATTTTGTTAATTGGACTATAAAGGTACAGAAAAGAAGACCAAGTGAAGAAGTTTTGGCATAGTATGCCTAGAAAAAGGTTAGAGCCAGGAGTGGTGGCACATGGCTGTAATCCCAGCACTTGGGAGGCAGAGGCAGAGGCAGGCGGATCTCTGTGAGTTCAAGGCCAGGCAGGTCTACAGAGCAAGGTCCAGGCCAGCTGGGGCTACAGGGAGACCCTGTCTAAAAAAAAATTAAATCAATAAAAATTAGTGGTATGGCCATTGCATTTAGGGAAATTGAAACATGAAAGAAAGTCAGCCTTCGCCAGTCCTTCTGGCCCTGAAAGAAACAACAAACAAACAATAGCAACAAAAAACCAAAACCGGGAAAAATACCAAACTAAGCAATGTTGGTCTCCTCAAGTTTATCCACTAAAAATTGGTTCAGGCACCCAGACTTCCTGGAGCTGGCAGTGTCCCCGGCAGGCTGTTTCGCTTTCTACACCTCCGGCTCTTGTGTTTCCTTCCCTCTACCCATCATCCCTCTGCTCCAAGATCGCCTTTCCTCCCCTCAAGTTGTTGCCTCATGGTAGACGGAGACCATGGTTTCCCAGAGGCCTTTGTAAGAACGCATAAACTTCCTAGGACGAATCTCCTCCTATAGACATTCTGCAGGAGGGCCCTGGACACAGACACCAAGCTGGTTTCCTGCAAGAATACCTTGGGAATTTGCTTTTGGCTCCAGGAGGATATTTTAAGTTCTTATGTATTTGCTGATCTTGGGGAGGCTGCTGGAAGCATCCAGTGTGCACAGGAAGCTTGGGCTCTTGGCCCAATCTGCTCAGAGTCTAAATATTTGGAAGATGAATACTTGGAAATGCATTTAAACATTTAAAGCATTTTCTTTATTTTTCCAGTAAGTCTCATTGTTAGTGTGATACAATTCTTCAGCAAGACTGTATCTGCCAAAGACATGAACCATGTGGGCAAGCCCAGGCCCGGCTCCACCTCAGGTCCTGGAGGGAAGCCAGAGGTACATGTCAGTTGGCTAATGTCCACACCTTAAGTGGGTTATTACTTCAATCTCTCACCTTCAACACCTGCATTTGGTCTGAACCAACTCTGCACTAAAATCAGGAATGGACCACACACACACACACACACACACACACACACACACACACACACGCTTTTAAAACTGAACATTGTAATAGTTCTTCTGTCAATGACAAACGTATCCTGTTATTGCCAGCCTGTCAGCTCTGATGTCCTGTGGTCACTTCTCCTTTCCACCATACCAGGTGACATATTTTTCAGCTAGTATAAGAGGATACAAACTAATATGAATGCATTAGATTGTGTAAAACATAATTAGGGAGGCAAAGTGAGTGTAAAAGCAGCCTGTACCTTACAGCACTCTGGCAACGGAATGTTCCACCACGTACACGTATATACCCTGACTTAAATGATATGAACTGTTGACCTGTTCCAATCACATTATCTAGAGAGTTGCCAAACATCTATTCAGCCTACTTTGCTGTTCCAAACAGCTGCAAGATCAAGCCATCTCAGAGGCCTGGGAGTGAGCATCGGCTTCATTTCTGACATTTGTATTTGGGTGGAGCAGGAGGCTAGGTGGGGGTGGCTGAGGTGTCACAGACAACAATGATAATAACCATCTCTATAGAACTGGGGATGCAGTAGCAACAGTAAAAATTATATTAAACTGGGCTCTGTGCCCAGACTATCAGCTTCGAATAAACAAAGTGTGAAGAAAACATCTGGGGAGGAATGAACTGGTGAGTCGAGGAAGCTAGAGAGGTTCCCCAGCTCAGAGCCCGTCCCCCGATCCACATCCCAGTGGCGGTCTCTCGCTCACCCCCTTTCAGTTGTCTGGATCTTGGGGCAGGGTGGTGGGGGCTCGCCTGGCTGTGAAGTCACTCCCAGACTGTTTGAGCTCACAAGAGTAATCCCAGCTTTAGGATCTGGAGACAGATGGGGGTGGTTGCCCTGCCCAGTGTGCATGGCAGTGTCTCCCTCAGCTAGGGGGTGTGACATGAGCACAGGGAAGCCATCTGCGGCAGGCCGAGCAGAGTGACAGTCTGTCCTATTGTGGCAGATGACTCTCCTGATGCTGGCCAGCTGCCCTAGAGTGGACCAAGTCAGACAGTGTAAGTGATGCCCAGTGACCTTGTGGGAAATTAGCTCCAGGTCCCTGCCTTTAACACACACACACACACACCCCAACACACACACACACACACACACACACACATGCACACACACACACACACGCACACACACACACACATACACACACATACACATACGTGCACACACACGCACACACATACGCACACACATGCACACACACACACACATACACGCACACACACACACAGGTAATAGAGCTGATATGATATAATTTGGAACAGGAAGAAGATGGAAGGTCCATATGTCTACACTAGTGACAGAAAACTGCTGGTATTGAGTGTGAGATAGACCTTTGAGTAGCCTGGTAGCCTGGGTGAAAAAGAAAAGAAAAGAAATCTGATAAACCACATGGTTCATGTTAACGGTAAAAAGAAATGTTTTCAGGAAGAAATAAAGTTTTTATGTACTTTTTACCTTTGGTTTGATAGAGGAGAAATTTAGTTTCTCAGGGTGCATCTGAAAGACAAAAGCAAAACCCTGTCGATTTCTAGAAGAATATGGACTGTAACTAAGGAGAAGTAGGTAGCACCCAGGAGTCCCCAGCACTGGCTGCTTTACTTAAGAATGAACAGGTCTGTGATTTTTTATTTCTCTCTCCTTGCCTAACTAGAACTTTCACAATGAACATCTAAGACATTTGTCATGCAAATATTCTGGTTTGGGAGACTCTTCTAGTTTCTTCTCCTCCCTTTTATTTTTTCAGTCTGGAGAATGAACTCCCAGCCTTCAGCACCCAAGGTGTCTACCACAGAGCCCTGGGTGTTTTTTCGGGGAAGGCAGATTCTCACTAAGCAGCTCAAGCTAGCTTTAAATTTATGGCACCCAGAGTGGCCTCTAACACGATTCTTCAGCCTCTGCCTCCAGAGGGCTGGGATTGCAGATCTGTAGTGACATCCTGGATGTTTCTGGGGCCATTTGATCCAGGATCTCCCCCTTCCTTCCCAGGTCCCTGCAGGCTTCCAGGTAGGTCTGACCGGTGGAAGGTCCAGGAGAAGGTTTGGAGAAGAGAAAGGGGACGGCGGGGCACCATCCTCTCCCTGTCTCAGGATGTGATCCCTGTCACCTCCATTCTATCACTGCAGCTCTTACCGCATGATCCCAGCTTCCTGTGGGAAACGATGAGCCCTGAACTCGGGTCCCAAGGCCAACCCTCTCTGTCCCTCTCACCCAGGAGAGGCAGCGAATTCCTGCTGTTGTTGCTAGTTCTCAGGGTCGTCTCCTTCCCCTCCCTTGTTTGGCTTCTGGGTTTCTTTCATTGAATTTCCTTCGCTTTAAATATTCAGAGTGGTTCTGTCTTCCTGCTTGGGCTCTTAGACAAAGACAAAAATGTACTTTAAAAAGATGGAAGCAGCACGACACGGGTGCACAGACTTGCATGCAGACAGTAGATTCATACACATACAGAAATAAATAAAATTAATAAAAAAAAAAAGATCGAAGCAAAAGAATTTAATAGAACATGAGTTGAAAAGAAACGGAAGCAGGACTCCCTAGATCCTAGCCATGCGCATGCCCAGTCTGGCCGCTCAGCAGCTGGAAGGACCTCTGGTGGTTTAGGGGGTCTCTTTAGATGCAACCACACACAGATACAGCTCCTTCATTTGAACCCATACACTCCCGAAGTGGACAATCACATGCACGATAAAGAAAAAGCGACAACAGGGTTTTGAGTCATAAACACATGAATGTCAGCCCCGCCCTGTGGTAGACGCTGTGGTGGACTGCACATCTACTCTAGCCCCTCAAATAGCAGAGCAGCTGTGCTGGTGTGGGACTGGCCGGGCCTTCAGCTTCTGAGCTGTCTGGTTGTGGGAACATAGGTCTGAGTCACTCAGTAGGGTCATTTTCCTGGCCACTGGTGCAATGAAAATGAAAATAAAAATCTTTTCTTCTGAAGCTGCTTCAGTAATCGCTTTTTTGTTTTTGAGTCAGGACCTCGTGTAGCCCAGGCTGGCCTCAAACTTCCTACATAGCTGAGGATGACTTTAAAATTCTTATTCTTATTTCTTCACCTCCGGAGTGCTGGGATGCCTGATCTATGCAGTGCTGGGGTCCAACCCAGAGCTTCATGCATTTCTAGGCAAGCCCTCTACCTACCGAGTTACATCCCCAGCCCCAAGCCATTGTTTCTGATAGGAAGAGACTCTGACAATAAAGTTCGCACAAAAGAAGGCTAAATCCAAGTCAATCAGTGAAAACAGCTGGATATCCATCAAACTGTGCCCTAATCCTCCCTTCCCCAGCCTTGCTTTGTTACATGACCTCGTGTGTTTTCTTTTCTGTTTAGTACGGTTTGGTTTGAGTTTTTTGTCACTTGCCAGAAAGCCACCGCAATGTGACTTTATTGGCTATGTATTTTAGATCAGTCACTTAATCTTTCTGATCCTCAGTTTAGTCATCTATAATGAACTGGGAAGAGCAGGAGATTTTTTTTTTTTTGAGGATCAAATGAGGTATTAAGTGAGAAAGTCTTTTGTAAATTCCAAGTAGTTATTTGACTCTTCTATTGCTACAAGTGTAACTTACTTCCACTGTTAATACAATTCTGTGTCGTCCCCACATAAATGCATCCGTGTTCTCAAGCATGTAGTTCTGTCAAATCTACTTCCCTGCAGGACTGTGAGTGAATGTTCAGGATAAATCAGTAGTAGCTGTTCTTTCACCCTGTATGGCTCTAAATGGTTTGTTTTGGGAGTCCCATGTGACCAACAGAAATTTGAAAGGTTTACCTCAAAACTCCTGCTGAGCAGAAGCAACGGAGTCAAGGCTTTGTGTGATTGCTCACAACTGGTTGTGAAGTGTGTGGTTTCCACTGCCACGTGGAGCTGCTGGGAAAAGAGGGTGTGTGTGACATTTCCCTCACTGCCAGGAAGTCAGGTGTGTCCAGAAAGGACCTGCTGGCCAGCTCTGCTGGTGCAGCTGTTCAGAGTTGCTGCTCCGAGGTGGCTTGAGAGCCTGAGAGAAGGAAGAGTTGATGTGGAAGCTTGCCAAGGCCTCCAGCTGGGCTGGGATGTAGCTCAGGAGGTGGAGGCACAGGATCAGAAGTTCAAGGTCGTCCTTGGCTTTCCTGCGTGTTTAACGCCAGCCTGGACTACATGAGACCCTGTCTTAAAAACAAAACAACACAACAGAAAAACCAAAGGACAATCAATAGCTGAGGCTGCCTTCCAATAACATGATGATGTGAAGACCAATCAATAGCTGAGGCTACCTTCCAATAACATGATGTTGTGCAGATCTTTAAAAGAGCAGCACCTCATTAAAATAACAGAACATTAAAGGTGATTATTTGTCCAGCCTGATTAGATAAGTTCTCACAGAGTACAAGAGAAACATACTATATGTAACTCTGTCTTCCAGTCATTGGCATATCTTAGCACAGGGGTGGGGCTGGCTTTGCTAATGCTGGCAAACCCGGTAGACAGAGGGTGATGGAGAACCTGACTCCTCCCCCATGGGGTTAGGCAAACCTGGCATGGGGCTGGGGCAAGAGTTTGGAGACCATCTGTCTTGTCAATTCTACCTCCCAACCAGACTTCAGACTCCCTGTTTCCTCTGTCTCGTCACTGAGATGGGCCAGGCCTCCATCATGGATAACCTGAGCTAATGTTGCTGTCTCTCACTCTGTCTGAGATAGGGTCTCAGGATGATCTTGAGCTCAAAATGTAGTAGATAGTGATCTTAACTTCTTATGCTGATGAGTTTCAGATGATGCCAGAATTCAAACCCAGGCTTTGTGTGTGCAGGCAAGCACTCCACCATCCGAGTCTCGTCCCCAGCCACATCCTGGGCTAGTCTGTCTTTAATGTCAACTCCCTACTTTGTCCCTAGCCCATCTTTATTTATCCTCCACCTTACTGTAGGAGTTTTCTTGTTGAAACTCTGCCATGATGTCTCTCCTCGCAACCCTGAACCTTTTCATTGGCTCCTTGTGGCTTGTCTTAATCGAGCAAAGCAAAGCATCATGGGCACTGACACCAGCTGGCTGTCAGTCCAAGTCTCCTGCCACCGCTTTTTCCCAAGGTGCCCATGTTCCTTCCAAACTAGGTTCAAGACCTGGGCACAGCTCTTCAGCCAATGAGTGCTACAGTTTTATGATTGTGATTGCCGGTAGAGATTGTTTACAGTACAGATTCCTGAGCCACATCTTGTCCTGGTTATATCCAGGGGACTAGGACTGGGAATCTGAAATTTCTAAGAATGTTGGCAAAGAATGAGAAGGTGATCCTTGGACTGGTTTTGGAGAAACTATGATCACTCTGGTCATGTAGCAGTCTATCTTTGTCCTTTTTTTTTTTTGGTCTTTTCGAGACAGGGTCTCCCTGTAGCCCCAGCTGTCCTGGAACTCACTCTGTAGACCAGGCTGGCCTTGAACTCACAAAGATCCGCCTGCCTCTGCCTCCCAAGTGCTAGGATTAAAGGCGTGCGCCACCACGCCCGGCTACCTTTGTCCTTTTATCTCTGTCTCCAGCTAGAACTCTTGCAGGGCAAACATGGGGCTTGGTTCAGCCATGCTTCCACAGGACCAGCCCAGCTCTCTGTCAGTGTACCCATATCTTGAGGCCACAGCCGGCACAGGAACAGTCAGGAGCCAGGCAGTCAGCACCAGGGTTGGCTGGACCAGAGAGCAGAAGTTCAAGGCCAGGTCAGGTTAGAGATGCAGCTTGCATTCAGGGAGTGGTCAATAACCCTTTGGTCACTGAGCACAGTGCTGGAGGAAGATCTTATTCAGTGGTGGTAGAAGGGAGGAAGGTTAATGACAAGGTCATCAAGGGAGGGGCTAGGAAGGAGGAAGGAGAGGCGCAGAGTATATAGAAGGGACTGGAAGTACTTGGCTGTGCAACCAGTATTCAACAAGAGGAAAGGGTGACTTGCTCGTAGTCTCACATGACTGCTTTAGAGAACAGCAGTTGCTGAGTTTATATACAAAGCAGATTCCTGAAGCAGCACTTTTGAAACCAAACGGACAAAAGTCAGCTGTACAAATTTTACTCAAGTTACTGAATAAGAATATGTGAAGAGAGAATTCAGAATCCTTTAGTCCAGGAATTTTGGCATGCTATTTTTTTTTCCAGTGTCAGAGACTGAACTCAGTACCTCACCCACACTAAGCAAGGACCGTATCACAAGCTCTGTCTGTCTTCTGCCCTATATATATTATCATATGTCTACAGACTGGTAGCCTGCACCCATATCCATCTGGTAGTTATCTAGTGGGACATTTCTATTTAAATAGAATTATATTTAAATCTCATTTCTTATTTTGGCTCAGGAAAATATTAAAAAAAAATTTTTTTTATTAATTTTATTTATTTCTGTATGTATATGAATGTACTGTCAGCATGCAAGTCTGTGCACCCGTGTCGTGCAACGCTGCGGAGGTCAGAAGAGGATGTTGGATTCCCCTGGAACTGGAGTTCTCCTGGAATTGGAGTTTCAGATGGTTCTCGGCCGCCATGTGGGTGCTGGGGATCGAACCCGGGTCCTCCGTAAGAGTGGTTGGTGCTCTTAACCGCTAGGCCATCTATCCAGCCCCCAGGAAAATATTTTTAAAAATTACTTCTTAGCTGTTTCGCCATCTCTCTGATTTCTTCCTATAACTTCCATAATCGCTACCAGACCTTCTGGTTACATAATCTCTATGAATCTGATTTTTTTATTTTAAAATTTCATTTTGTTCCTTCCTAGTTTAGTGTCGCAGGGCAATTTTTTTTAAAGCATAGCCTTTTCTTTTTGGTCTTTTTTGAGACAGGATCTCCCTGTAGCCCCAGCTATCCTGGAACTCACTATGTAGAGCAGGATGGCCTTGAACTCACAGAGATCTGTCTGCTTCTGCTTCCCATGTGCGGGGATTAAAAGGATGTGCCACCATGCCTGGCAGCATAGCCTTTGTTGTATCCCTGGTTGCTCCACATATTGAAATTTTATTTAGATGGGTGCATTTTTTTTTTCATTTTGTTTCATAATTGCCTGTTCTTTCAAGAATGTGGAATCTTTGGATGTTTTAGTGTAGTTAACATGTTTCTTATGTTTGTTATAGCTGGACTTTGTATAGATGTTGGCTCTGAGATTAGTTTTCTTTTCATGTTGGTTTCCTTTAAGTATTGGGGGATTTCGTACTGTACACTTGCTTACTGCTGTATTATTTGATCTTCTCTGTAGTTGATCATATTTGATCAGAGTCAGTAAACTGTGGCCCATGGGCCAAATATGACCAGTGCTGATTTTGAAACAAAGTTGAGGGCTGGAGAGATGGCCTAGTGGTTAAGAGCGCCGACCGTTCTTGCAGAGGACCCGGGTTCGATCCCCAGCACCCACATGGCGACTGAGAACTGTCTTTAACTCCAGTTCCAGGGGAATCCAACACCCTCTTCTGACCTCCGCGGCATTGCACGACACGGGTGCACCAACCTACATGCAGACAGTACATTCATACACATATGAAAATAAATAAATACAATTTTTAAAAAAAGGCTTAAAATGTTTTTTAAAAAAGTTGAATTTGAAGATGGCCTCATGCATTCATTTATATCTGTGATGATTTTGAATTACCACACAGAGTTGAGTCTAAAATATTGATTCTCTGCATCCTTTGCAGATAAAGTTTGACAAACTCTCTCTGGATCTATACATTACTTTATAGGAAATAAAAGATCATGGTAAGCAGTGTCTGGGAGATTAATAGATTTCCCAAATCAGAAAGAAGATATTCTGTAAATCAAAGACTCAGTGTTTCCATGGACATTCATTTAAAATATACGTTTGTGTAACTCAAAAGATGTTTATTAGAAATACCAACCAGAGGCCGGGCGTGGTGGCGCACGCCTTTAATCCTAGCACTTGGGAGGCAGAGGCAGGCGGATCTTTGTGAGTTCAAGGCCAGCCTGGTCTACAGAGTGAGTTCCAGGACAGCTGGGGCTACAGAGAGACCCTGTCTCGAAAAGACCCCCCCAAAAAAACAAACAAACAAAAAAGAAATACCAACCAGAATAAATGTATGACCCTTTCCTGGATCTTAATTTAAACAGATTAACCATAAAGACAAATTTTAGAAGCAAGTCAGGAAAATTGAACATGGAGGGCTGAAGAGATGGCTCGGAGGTTAAGAGCACTGGCTGTTCTTACAGAGGACAGGGTTTGGTTCCCAGCACCCACATGATGGTTAACAACTGTCTGTAACTTCTGTTCTCGGGAACTGATGCTATCTTCTGACTTCCACTGCAACTGCACAACATGGTCTCACTTACATACATGCAAGCAACATACTCATATACATAAAATAAAAATAATAAATAAAATCTTAGCAAAAGAAAATTGGACATGGTTAGTGCTTTTAATGGACCCCCAAAAACCACCCTACAATTTTGTGGAGTAAAATAGTTGTAACCAGTCCTGGTTGAGTCAGCCTGTATTCCTACCTGCTCCAAAAGCTGAGGCAGGAGGGTTGCGGGTTCAAGGACTACTTGGGCTATGAGCTGGCCTGAGTAACTTAGTGAGACCTTGTTTTAAAAGTAAAAGCTTAGCATAAGCTCAGTGGTCAAGTGCTTGCCTAGATTCCATCCCTAGCACCACAAGAAACAACATCAACAAAGCCCACACAACAAGCAGACCCAGCCATGCTGTCGCTTCACATGTTCTGTGGGTCAGGAATATGAAGAATCCACACGGAGGTGTCTTCACACCCATCAACCAGAGTCTCCATGGGGGAAAGCCTTGGCTAGCAGGGCTCCCTAGGAATGGTGACTGGACTACTCCCAGCAAGGCAGCTAGAATCTGAGAATAGCAATGTTGAGAGGAAACTTCCAGAGACTAAATGTTCTCAAAGGCAAGACGGAAGCCTGGAAGCCTTTCTGACCTGGTCTCTAAAGTCACCTCTACATACATGTTCTGTATAGTTCTAGTGAGTGAAATCAAAAGGGGAATAAATTAGACATTAGCTCTTGACTGTGGTGTGGAAGATGGAAGAAGGTGCTGCTGCCACTTTGGAAGACAGCCTGGTGCAGTGGACGACCAGATGATGTCACAGTTACATCATTGTCATGTGGAAGTATGTGTATGGTCATTTTTTAAGCTTTATGTGGCAGTAACACTAAGTATGAAAATATTACACAAGTGGGGCTAGAGAGATGGCTCAGTGGTTAAGAGCACTGAATGTTCTTGCAGAGGACCCAGGTTCAATTCCCAGCACCACATGGCAGCTAGCAAACATATGTAACTCCAGTTCTAGGAGATCCAATACCTTCTTTTGACCTCCATGGGCACTTAAATACATGCAGGCAATATTCTCATACAAATAAAATAATTACTAAATAAATATATAATGAAATAATAAAAATATGATATATAAATAAAAGGAATTTTTTTTGGTCTTTTTTGAGACAGGGTCTCCTTGCAGCCCCAGCTGTCCTGGAACTCTCTATGCTGTCCTTGAACTCACAGAGATCATGCTGCCTCTGACGCCCGAGATAAATTATATTATATACTATATATATATAGATCTATAATAATAATATTTTTTTTTTATTTTTTTTTTATATTTGTTTTTTTTAGTTTATTTTTTTTTTTTTTTTTTTTTGAGATGAGTTCTCTCTGTAGCCCCAGCTAGCTTGGAACTTGCTATGTAGACCAGGCTGGCCTTGAACTCACAGAGATCTGCTTGCCTTTGCCTCCTGAGTGCTAAGATTAAAGGCATGGGCTACCACACCTGGCCATATAAATAAAAATATTGTTTCAAAAAAAGAAGAAAGAAAATATTACAGGAGGAACTGGCCAGGGCGGCCCTGAATGTATGAACAGGAACAACTGGATGCTGACGGTTGTGGAAGCAGGGCAATGAGTGACGATTGTTTCTCTTTAATCTGTACTAGTTGGCCATTTTCCTATATCGAAAAGGAAAGGCTGGTTCTGGTTGCTCCTGGGGGTTCTTTCTTTTTATCTTCAGCATTTGTGGGTAAGGTAAAGTCCTGGGAAGATGTGGGATGCTGGTAGAATAACCTCAAGGCTCAGGCGCTGCCTGTTCCTTAGGGTGCCTGTGGTTGCTCCCTCTGGGTGCACTCGCTGATCTGCCCTAAGGCTCTCAGGCTTTCAGACTGCTTAGCCTCAGCAGGCAGAGGGAGTGTGGCAGCAGGGATTGATGTATTAGTTGTCTTCCTCCTTGCTCTGGCAAAATACCTCCTAAAAGCAACTTCGAGAAGGGTTTATTTAGGCTCACGGTTTAAGGATTTGCTCCATCACAGTGCGGATGGAATGAGGGCAGGAGCAAGAGGTGACGGTCACATGGCATCTGCAGGCAGGAAGCGGACAGTAGACAGGAAGTAGGGTTGGACCATAAAACCTGAGGCACTTCACCAGCTGGAGACCAAGAGTCCAAGCACATGAGCCAGTGGGAACATTTCACATCCAAACAACACCTGGCTCCCCCACAAGCTCAGTCGCGCATTCTTCGTATCAGTCAGCGGCTTTCCTGCCTTTGTCTAGAGTCTCCTCTGAACCTGCCGGTGCATAAGACTGTCAGCTTGACTCTCTCCGCTTTCTCTATTTCAAGATTATTGAGAATTTTAGATCTTATGATCACATGTTCCGCATGGTATAACCTTATTATGGATTCAGTCTTCCCAAGACTTCCCAAGAGAACTATTTTTCTTTCATTTTTGGAAATGGTGATTGTGCTGAGTCAAGCCTCATGCTCCCGCAAGGCATTCCAACTAAGTCATGTATGTCCATGTTTGTGCCTTCCTTTGAGAAGATGCACTTAGAACATATGCATTTTCCCATTATATTAAAAACTATTTGCAATTATAATAATGTCATTTCTTTGTTTTTAATATACATTTTATTTTATTTTTTTGAGACAGGGTCTCATGCAGCCCAGGCTGGCCTTGAACTCACTATGTAGCTGAGGATGACTTTGAACTTCTGATCCTTTCGGCTCCACCTCCTGACTGCCAAGGCTGCAGGCATGCACCACCACATCCAGTTTATGTGGTGCTGGAGAGCTAAACCCAGGGCTCTACCTTCTAGGCAAACCTTGCACCAACTGAGCCACAACCCCAACCCCTCATATCTTACACGTATGCTGTCAGTTACAATCTGAACATTTGCATTTAGAGTATTCCCGGCTTTTTGTTTTTAAGCATATTTACGAAGATATTTTGTTCTATGTAAATTTCTTTCTTAGGAATTGAATACTAAGGTGGGAACTATATTGAAAGAACATGGTCTGTAACTGTTGATATATATTGTCGAGCTTTTTGCAGATTATCTCCTCCTACTTACGCTTTCCTTCCCCACTTCAGCAATATGAGAGGATCTGTTTCATCTCTCTGCTTAATTATTGGAACTGTATTAGTCTTTGCTGACTTCATAAACAGCTGATAGTATATCTCATTTTCTCATGATCTCCTGTTTTCTCCAGATGAACTTCAAAATCATTTTATTAAATAACAAAGGGGGGACAGTAAAGAGAAAAAAAAAGCATAGGATTCTTTGTTGTCCTTTAGAATTCTTCTTTTTTTTTTTTGGTCTTTTAGAGACAGGATTAAAGGCGTGCACAACCACGCCCGGCCCCTAGAATTCTTATCATATTAAGAAAGCCAGGTGTGGTGGCACACGCCTTTAATCCCAGCAATCAGGAGGCAGAGGCAGATGGATCTCTGTGAGTTCAAGGCCAGCCTGGGCTACAGAGCGAGTTCCAGGTCAGCTGGGACTAAAGGGAGACCCTGTCTCAAAAAGACCAAAAAAAAAAAAAAAAAAAAAAGTCCAAGAGTATTTAAAATTTGTGCCTGTAACAAGTGAATAAAGTTATTTAAGAAATCAGAAGTATATGAAAGGATAAAAAATAATTTATTGTCCTAGTTATTTTCTATTGCTGTGATAAAAAAAATGCTGACCAAACCCAGCTTGGGGAGGAGGAACCTGGATGCAGGAGCTGAAGCACCGACCTTGGAGGTAAACTACTCCCTTGCTCGACCACCTGCCCAAGGTGGGGGGGGGTGCTGCCCACAGTGGACCAGGCCCTCCCATATCACTCAACGACTGCAATAATAATAAAATGCCCCACAGATAAGGCCACAGGCCAATCCAATGGAGATAATTCCTCAGTCGAGTCTCTCCCTCTACCTAGGTATGTCGAGGTGACAACTGATGCTATCCAGCACATGTCCTTTCCTGTTCACAGTATCTCCTCTCTCCAAAAGCAAAATATTTAGCACAGATTTTATTCGGCTCTAAAAAAATCTTGATGTACTTACATTTATATAAGTAGTGTAGTAATAAGGATGTGACTTGTTAAATCGATTTTTCAGGTTTTTTTTCTATTTTATTTTACCATAGTACTTTCCCCATGTCTTGAATTAAATCACAGTTGTGTCCTTCTAAGGCGACAGAAGCCTTGGACAGTATTTTTTCTGCCTCACCGTTTTCATCTCCCACCAAACAGAAATAATTCAGCATCAGCTTGGTACATTTACTTAGTAGGTCATAATTATTTAGAGTTCATTATCCATCATTAAACCCAAGGATTTTTGTGCCTATCTTATTCTTTCATTTTGATGAACCACATTCTCAAGCAATTCTTTCAGAAAGAAGTTGAAGATGACAAACTATCAAAATCCTTTCATGGTCAAGAAAGCATTTTTATCCTCAAATTTGGATGGTGGCTGCATCTTAGTTCATTTTGTGTTGTAGTAGGAGAATACGTGAAGCTGGATAATTTATAAAGAAAAGGGGTTTGTTTGGCTCATGGTTCTGGTGACTGGAAGATCCAAACAGCATAGCTCTGTTCCCCTGTTGAGGGCTTTCTGGCAGAGACCTGTAAGGAAACAGCCACCTGCACAAGAGGCACACATATGTGTCATCAACAACAAAACCAGAGAGGTCCTAATCCACTCTTACTAGACCTGAGTCACTCCCTGAAGCATTGACCATGCATGAGGGCGGAGCCCCATGACCTACTTGTCTTCTACTAGGGTGAACCTTTTAAAGAACTAAGCATCCAGAACATGAATTTTTTTTTTTTTTTTTTTTGGTCTTTTCGAGACAGGGTCTCCCTGTAGCCCCAGCTGTCCTGGAACTCACTCTGTAGACCAGGCTGGCCTTGAACTCAGAGATCCACCTACCTCTGCCTCCCAAGTGCTGGGATTAATCTCTTTTTTAAATATAAGTTTTTTTTTTTTTGGTCTTTTCAAGACAGGGTCTCCCTGTAGCCCCAGCTGTCCTGGAATTCACTCTAGACCAGGCTGGCTTTGAACTCACAAAGATCCCCCTGCCTCTGCCTCCCAAGTGCTAGGATTAAATGCGTGTGCCACCACGCCTGGCCAGAACATGAACTTTTGAAAGACAAACTATTCCTTAGTTGTGGCAATTGAGGTTAAAGTGCTTTTATCTTAGAATTTTAAAGATTCACTCTATTCAGCTGCACAGTGTTGCTAAGGAAACTTGCCAGGCTGGGAGGTGGCTCATTGGGTAAACCTCTTGGAGCACAAGCAAGACGACCTGAGTTCAAATCCTAGCACCCTTAGCAATGCAAATCTGTAGCTCCAGGCCCAGGGATTGGAGGGGGTAGGTGGATCTCTGGAGCTGGCTGGCCAACCAGTTGGTGTTCAGCTTCAGTGAGCAACTGAGGAAGCCAGCTGAGGTTGATCTCTGTCACATGCAGATATACTTGTACACACACACACACACACACACACACACACACGCACACACACACACACACAGAGTTGCTAATGGCTCGAGGGTTTTCCTAGGAATACCCACTCTTTCCCCCTCTGTTTCCACGCAGATGCACAAGCTCCGAGAGGGAGGCCTCCATCCACTTCTGCTTCAGGAGTTTCCTGGTGCACACTTGGGCCAGCCAGCGACCAGGCACTAGAAAGAGAAAATTAGGCCGCCCCAGCCTTTGCCTGCAAGGAGATTACATTAAAGTAAGGATGATAGAATTGAGACTATAAATAAATGAATAAACAAAGTAAGAATATGAAGCGAATAGAAAGAACTCATTCTGCGATAGAGACAAGGGCTTGGGTGGCGTTTAGAGCTGCCTCACGCTTCTTCTAAATTCTGATGGACAGACCTTTGGAAGTTGAAGACTTCGTTTGCTCTGGGAATCTTCTCATTCTGTTAAATGTTTCCATTTTACAATGTATGACTTTATTCTTCTTGGGATTTCCTAGTAGTCTCTATGACTGCAACCAACCATTGAAAGAACTTTCCACTGTGTTCTGTATATCTTCACTTACCTGTTGTATTTCCAACTTTCTTTCTTTCTTTCTTTCTTTCTTTCTCTCTCTCTCTCTCTCTTTCTCTTTCTTTCTTTCTTTCTTTCTTTCTTTCTTTCTTTCTTTCTTTCTTTCTTTCTTTCTTTCTTTCTTTCTTTCTTTCCTTCCTTCCTTCCTTTCTTTCTTTTTGCTTTTGGTGTTGTATTCTCTGTGTAGCTGAGGATGACCTTGAACTTCTCATCCTCTGGCTTCTCCCTCTCTAGTGCTAGATTTCAGGCATGTGCCACCATGCAGGTTATGCAGTTGTGGGGATCCAATCCAGAGCTTCATGCATGTATGCGAGGCAAGCAGTGTATCACCTGAGCTACATCCCAATCCCAGCCAGCCAGCAAGCCCATTTTTAATTTATTTTTTCATATTTCTTTTTTATTGAATTTTTGTGTATTTCATTCATAACATCTCAGTCAGTCTTAATCACCTTTATACCCCCTTTTTCATTGGCATCTGACACAGCCCCCCTCACTGGAATTCATACATTTGTTCATTTGTATTAAGGCCTATTTAGCCAAATTAGTGTCCCAACATTTTCTCAGTGCAAGTTCATCCAGTGAGCTCTAGTCAGCCTATCCAGAGTCCCTACTTTAGGAAGACCAGTTCCATTCTGGGTTTTTGTCTGACTGAGTTTGTATGGGTCTTGTGCATGCTGACAACATTGCTGTAAGTTCATATGAGCAGGGTCCTCCCCTCCCCCCTTTTATTTTGAGACAGGGTCTCACTCTGTTGGCCTAGAACCTGCTATGTAGTTCAGGCTGATTAAACTGTCAGCAATCCTCTTGCCTCAGCCCCTCAAGCACTGGGGTTATAAACCCCAGGCCCAACCTATTCTTATATTTAGTTCACTAATTCTTTTTCTTTAAATAAATCTTTTTTAATTTTATTTAGTCTTTATGTGTATGAGCGTACTGTCTGCATGCAGGTCTGTGCACCCGTGTCGTGCAATGCTGTGGAGGTCAGAAGAGGTCATCGGATTCCCCTGGAACTGGAGTTAAAGACAGCTCTCAACCACCACGTGGGTGCTGGAGATCAAACCCGGATCCTCTGCAAGAGCAGTCAGCGCTCTTAACCGCTAGGCTATCTTCTCCAGGCCAGTTCACTAATTCTTTTGTGTTTTGTCTAACTTGCCATAAAACCTGGTCAGTGAGCTCTTACTTTTGGCCTTTACATTTTCATTTTTTGGACTATTTTATTATTTATTATTTTAACTTTATAAGTGTTTGTCTTAATGTAGATAAGTTCACAGCTTGTGTGCAATGCTTGCGGAAGGCAGAAGAAGGTGTTGGATCCCCTGGAACTGGAGTTAAGAATGGCTATAAATCACTACGAAGGTGGTGGGAATTGAACTGGGGTCATCTAGAAGAGCAAGTGTTCTTAACTGCTGAGCCATTTCCCTAGCCCCCAAGTTTTTTGTTTTTCACATTCACAGTATTGAGTTTTCTCGTTTGTGGATCTTTATAAAACTTTGGAGCTTGTCTGTGAATACAGTGGACACAGCAAGTTTCTAATCTGGACTCTCCCCTTGTCAGGCCAGGAGTCCCTGTGCGTCTGGTGCGGCTATTTTTTTGTTGTTGTTTTTCTGCTGGTAGCGGAGCTATGATTCTCCTTTCCCTACATGACGCAGAGTCCTGGCATGAATTCTGTGTCCTCCACCCATGGTGACAAAACTGCTCACCAGCAGCGCCCACCTCGCCTCCGCCCCCAAGGCGGGCTTTTTAAGATGCACCTGGCTCCAACATGGCGCTGGCGGCTTCCCAGAGTTCCGTGTTCCTCAGCAAACTTCCAGAATCTTGTTTTGCCCTTAACCCCTCCCTCTAAGTAATCCAGACTCCATCTTTGTAGTTCAAAGCTTGTCCATAATAAGTCCAGTTCAAAAGATGGTGTATTTTATCCCACAGTGACCATCTGTAACTCCAGTTCAAAGGCATCTGGCACCCTCTTCTGGCCTCTGAGAGTACCAGGCACACACACAGGGCACATAAATTCACACAGATATAACACCTATACACGTGAAGTAGTTAACAAATAGTTAAAAAAAATTGGGGGGGTTGGAGATGGCCTAGCGGTTAAGAGCGCCGACTGCTCTTGCAGAGGATCTGGGTTCCATCCCCAGCACCCACATGGCAGCTGAGAACCATCCAGTTCCAGGGAAATCTGAAGCCCTCTTCTGACCTCCACGGCATTGCACGACACGGGTGCACAAACCTACATGCAGACGGTGCATTCATACACATAGAAAAAAAAATTTTTAAAAGACAATATATTAAAAAATTTTTTTTCGAAAGAACTAAAATAAAATAAATGGCCTAAGTTTGGAATATGTGGCCCTTGGTAGACCTTTTTAAGGGGCAGTGACATGAATGGTTTTAATGAGACTTCCAGATCACCGAGATCAACTGGTATCCTGTCTTGAGAAAATACCTGAATTTACGTAGTCCTAACAACTGCCCTGTGTATCCTGACAGAGGAAAGCCGGCCTTCTTCATATATTCTCCAGGGTGCAAACACCTTTCAGAGCACTGAATGGAACAACTGGAAATATCAGTGTAGCTACAACAGAACACACCTCTAAAGAAGAGGTAAATTAGGAGCTGTTTATACCCCTCTGTGCAAGTTAGGAGGCTTCCAGTTGTCTTTCAACAAACTCATACTTCTGGTTTTTAATTCAGAAGGAATTCAAAGAATAGAGAGCTGTTGCCTCAAAAAAACTTCCATTCTCATATTCATATATGTGAACACATTTATTTCAGTTTTTAAGTCTAAAAATAAAGGAACAAGTGGCCCTGCCCAGTTGATAAATACTAATTACTGTAATTAATCACTAGTATCATATTTAATTGCACCATCTCTTATTTGTTTATTTTATTTAAATAAATTATTCAATTAAATCAATTATGCAATTACACAAATAATTACTAATTACTATAAATACCCGCACAGTTTTTTAAAATACACTATCTTTTTTTACATTTTATTTATTTTTATGTGTATGAATGTACTGTCTGCATGTAGCTTTGTGCACCCGTGTCGTGCAATGCCACGGAAGTCAGAAGAGGGTGTCAGATTCCCCTGGAACTGGAGTTAAAGACGGTTCTCAGTTGCCATGTGGGTGCTGGGGATTGAACCCGGGTTCTCTGCAAGAGCAGTTGGCTCTCTTAACCACTAGGCCATCTCTCCGGCCCCGAAAGTGCACTATCTTTTCCTCAAGCAATTTCTACTAGAATTTTATCTTTCATATTTGATGTTTTTTCAAGCTTTGTAATCTATTTTTAGATAAATTTCGCAGTAACAATATTTCAATCAAGAAAAAATAACTATGTTAACACTTAGATTCCTATTTGCAAGAAAATTTAAAAACTAAAATGTCAATTTGTATCCTTTGGGGGCAGTCATACTATAGGGAAATCCATGGAAGACACAAACGCAAATGTCTATTACATTTTGGTCAAATCTCTATAGGCAAATGTAATAGAAATTTGAGTCTAAGGAGAAGAAAGACTAAATTAATCAGTGTTCCAGAAAAGCTGTTTGTGGATTTTAACAGTGGACAGTGGTACATGAGTCCTTGGTAGGGTGTTACAAAACACTGGCCACACTGCAGATAGTATTGTAATGATTTTAAAAGTTTCAATATTACAGTATGCTAGGATTTAGATTTGTTGCAACAACTGAACTAATAATGATTGAATTACAAATGTGTGTGGGGTCATTTAATCTAATGGCCTTGCTTTGGAGAAGGCACCAGCTGAGCAGTGGAAGCCCATTTGCAGATACTGAAACCCAGCAGGCCAGGCACGGTGGTGCTGGTCTGCAATCCCAGCGATTGAGAAGAATTCAAGGTCATCCTTCCCTGCGTAGCAAATCTGAGGCCAGCCTGGGCTAAGTGATACTCCATCTCTAAGAACAAAAAAACAAAATAGTCAAAAAACAAACAATCAAGCTGAGTGGGACTTGCTCTAGAAACCAGCATATTTAAGGCTCCCTTGGGGACCTTATGACCAGCTTGGGTACAGCCTGAGGGTGATGGGTGCAGGCGGGTGTGCTGGCGCCATATCTCTGATTTTACTTAATCTCATTAAAATCTGTGGCAGCTATTTTTAGCAACTTGAAACTTGAGTTTATCAAAAGAATTTGCTCTATTATAGGTTACTCATGATTAAAGCTCTTCACACAATCATCGCTCATCAACTTTATTTAAATTTCTCCCCAGGGTATCTGACTCCAGGAAACTGCACAGCTGGTCTTTGAAGACTTGGTCTCCTTGGGCAATTTCAAGGGTTTTAAACAAGCTTCCTCACTTTCCAAGAACTGTGTGCAGAGTTCCTTCCAAGGTGCCCCTTTGCTGGGTCTGGGCACCTTTTCGAGTTTTGTCACTTTTTTTGTTTTGTTTTGTTTTTTTTTGGTCTTTTTGAGACAGGGACTCCCTTTAGTCCCAGCTGGCCTGGAAATCTCTATGTAGACCGAGCTGGCCTTGAACTCACAGAAATCTGCCTGCCTCTGCCTCCCAAGTGCTAGGAAGTGCTAGGATTAAAGTCTTCGCAACCATGCCCGGCTTGAGTTTTGCAACTTCTGTTGTTTGCAGGCAGAGAAAATCAGCACCCACATCTTTGGTATGGCTCTTCCCTGCTCTCCTTTAGAGCCCAAGAAGTTTCAGAGTGGAGGTGGCCACCTGAGGAGAGATGGCGAGGTCTAAGGACAAGGACCTAAGGACAAGGGGGAAGTTCAGGGCTTGACCAGGAGGGTGGGGCAGAGGTGGTGAAAACACAGTGTCTTAGGATCATGCATGTGAATGTCACATTAATTGTAAATGCTTGCTACATTTTGATGACACGCAGTGTTTGAATGTGGTCACCAAGGTTTATGCATCGGAAACAATGTTGAGAGATTAGGACCCCCCCAAAGATGACTAGGTCATCAGGCAACCCCTCGCAGGAAGTGAGGCCTGAGCAGAGCCTAAAGAGCTCAGTGGAGATGGGAAACCGGTGCAGGTACTGACCAGAGCAGGCCCTTGGGAATCGTGAGGGTCAGGGAGGAGTGCTGCACTTTAAGCTGCAGTGGGAGAGGTACAGGGAGAAACCAGTTTTAGAGTAACATTGAACAGTTCTGTTTATTTTGAATGTAACTCATAAAGTAAAAGGTTTAAGTGGTATGAAGGGGGTAAGGGAGCATGTATTACTTTTCTTGGGGCTGTGGTGTATTACTTTAAATACCTGGCAAAAAGTAACATAAGGGAGGGAAGATTTATTGTGGCTCACAGTTGAGAGGAATACAGTCCATCATGCTGGTGAATGCATGGGGGTCAGAGCAGCTGGGTCCTTGGCTCCAGCCAGGAAGCAGAGGAGGGGAGGCAGTGGTTACCTGGTTTTTCCTTTGTCCCTTTTTATTCAGTCTACGATCCCTGTGGACGGGATGATGCCACCTGCACTCAGGGTGGCTCTTCCCTTATAAATGAAATCCCTGTGGACACACTTTTACAGGCATACTTAAAGGTGTGCCTACCTGTAGCCCCAGATGTCTAGGAACTCACTCTGTAGGCCAGGCTGGCCTTGAACTCACAGAGATCTGCCTGCCTCTGCCTCCTGAGTGCTGGAATCAAAGTCATGCACCACCATGCCCAGCTCCAAGCCTTTCTTAATTCAATAAAGTTGACAACGGAAATAAATTATTACAGAAAAGAAAATACATATAAATAAGCATTTTTTAAAGCAGTTGAGAATATTATGTATCTGTCAGGTAAATTTTTTCTTCTTTGTTGTTTTGTTGTTTTCTTGCTTTGTTTTTGTTTTTTATTTTTATTTTTGTTGTTACTTATTTTGAGACAGGGTCTCGTGCAGTATAGGTTGACTTCAAACTCATTATGTAACTGAGGGTGCCTTTGAATTCCTGGTCTTCTTGCCTCTGCCTCTAGAGGGTTAGAATTACAGGAGTGGACCAACATACTCAGTTTTTTGTTTGTTTATTTGTTTGGTCTTTTAATATTAAAAGGGAGGATGATCCCAGAAGGACTTTGGGACTCAGGGCAGAGCTGACACTTGAAGCACCACACTATTGTGCTAGCTACTTTCATTCTATTTTAGGAATGAGGAAATGCATACTCAGAGGTGGTAAATGATCTGTCCAGGGTTATACAACTAGAAAGTGCAAGTTTGCAAATTTGAACCCAAGTCCCTCTGCCTCTGGAGTCAGAGCTTTCCTTAATCCTCCTTCTGATCAATGTGGTATCTGTAGCACCTTCAGATCCAACTGCAGTTACTGAGAGGAAGGTCTGCGCAGCAAGCAGGACAGCATAGGAGGAAGCACATTAAGCTCATGAGCTTGGGCTGGTTGGGGGTAGGGGGCTTGTGTTTGTTTTCCTGTCACTGTGACAAAATACCTGACATAAACTACACAGAGGGCTGAGACACTTGCTTGGGGTTATGAAACAGGCAAGTCCTAGGTGCTAATGAGGACACTGACCAGAACTGGTCACTCTGATTCCCTCTCCTATGAAGAATACTTTCATAGTCATCAGTCGTCGTCGTCGGGCATGGCTATTCTGGCTTTCCCCTCCCAGTTATATGGGAATGCCAAAGCTACAGATAGCCAATCAGAGAGCAGACCTTCTGGATTTAGTGACCAGGTTCAGTGTGTCCATGCAACTGAATCAAGGCAATCTGCATCCTTTCTGGGCTTTCCCCCAAGGGTTATCAGAGAAGGTTTTACCTTCTGCTTTGGTTACTATTGTGGTAGAATGGAAGGCTGACATTGATGGCTACCTGGCATTCTCTAGGAAAGAGCTTCAAAGCACAGAAAGCTCCTTGAGAATACCAGGAAGTTTCAGACTCATGATGTGCTCTATACTAGCATTAAAGAAAAGTTACATGGTTCTAATACATAATGCAGTGAACTGAAGGAATAGAGTCAAAGTAAGAAAGAATAAAATAAAGCAGGTGGACCCAGAAGGACACATATCAAATCTTGTAGTCCTTGTTCAGCCTCCAGACCATGTAGTGTCATCAAGTTATCTCCAGGAAACTTGGTTGGCCCTGAAATACAGTCCTGCTGGCCTGTGGCACACATGGCCTCTTTTTTGGGTTGGTTCTGCTCAATACCTAGTTTTCCTTGGCAGACATCCCATACATGCTGGTTGGTTTTGTTTGTTTGTTTTGTCAATTTGACACAAACTAGTCACCTGGGAAGAGGGAACTTCGATTGAAAAATTTCCTCTCCATCTGATTGGTCATAGGCATGTCTATGGAGGCATTTTTTAAAAATTTCTGATTTAGAAGGGCCCAGCCCACTATGGCCAGTGCCACCCCTGGGAAGGTAGGCTTGGGCTGTATAAGAAAAACTGTTGAGCAAGCCAGGGGAAGTAAACCAGTAAATGACTGTCCCCGCCAGCGGGGGCAGTAATCCGCAGGTACCCAAAGGAGACCCCAGACCTGTAAGATAGGCAAGAGAGAGAGAAGGAGACCAAGCAAGCTTTGTCAAGGTCTAGTTTATTGGAACAAAGGCGGCTGCATATATCCTGCAGAAAACAGGAAGTGGGGAGGGGGAGAATGGAGCAGGGCAATTAGTCAGTCAGGCCATCTGGCCTCAGAGGGAAGGCTGTTTTGCAAGATAACAGAGCCGGAACTTCTGGCTGGAACATCCTGTGGCCTCTCTGCACGTCTGCACCCGGTTCTTGGGAAAGGCTCAGGGTGACAGTCCACATAGCCAACTTCCTTGTTGGCGAGTTAAGGCCTGTGGCTCTTTACATTTCTCCCTTCTTTACATTAAGAAGGTATGGGTAGGTATCAGGCAGAGTGGAGTCTGCAGCTGATTATGTGGCCGTCCCTGTCTTAGGTTCGACCTCTACAAGACCCTCTTCCTTACCCGTCTTTGGGTACCCTGTCGTCCTCAGGGCCCCTGTCTTAGGTTGGTAAGAGGGGAGAGGAAGTTGCCCATCTTTGGGGCAGCCACCTGGGCTGGATTAGGCTGACTCACTCTATAAAGCCTGAGGACGATGATTAGAGCAAACGAAAATTAAGCCTTTCTGGGGTGGGTGCAGGAGTGGCTTTGGTGTTTTCCTTGTCATTGGTCACCAGTCAATGATAACGGACCGAGACTGATGAGGCAGCAAGGGAGGAATCTATTTGAGACTTAATAAAACGTGTTAGTCGTTGGAATGCCCAAGGCCCAAATGAAAGTAACAGGAGTAGTCCCATAAGGGGTCCCAAGATACTGGGTAATAGGGTGGACAACCAAGGAGAAGTGGAAAACCAATTTTTATACCAGGATTCTTGTTGTTCGCATTCTCTTCTTCTTTTTTCTAAGCTTTCTTTAACTTTTTGTAAGCTATTTTCTACTAATCCCGTTTTGTCTGCATAAAAGCAGCATTTTTCTTTTATTTATTTATTTATTTTTATTTTTTTTTTATTTTTATTTTGGTATGTATATCAATGTACTGTCTGCATGCAGGTCTGTGCACCCGTGTCGTGCAACGCCGCGGAGGTCAGAAGAGGGTCTCGGATTCCCCTGGAACTGGAGTTCTCCTGGAAGTGGAGTCTCAGACAGCTCTCGGCCGCCATGTGGGTGCTGCGGATCGAACCCGGGTCCTCTGCAAGAGCGGTCGGCGCTCTTAACCGCTAGGCCATCTCTCCAGCCCCCCTCCCTGCTGTAGGAACAATAGGTTGAGGCCTCTTCTATTTTGTAGTACTACTTCAGAAAGAGAAGTAAGAGAATCCTTTAGGTTTTCTAACCCTGTTCTGAGCTCCTCTATGTCTTTATCAATTACTTGGCTAAGTTGGTGGTAATTTTGTTGGGAAGTAATCGTGGAGGCTATTCCTGTGCCGACTCCTGCTGATGCTCTATGTGTATTGGGGATGGTTTTTTGTAACTTTATTCTAAATGTGAGTCCCATATCATCCCCCTCCATGTATAGTCTTAGTCCCCATTGGTATCCTCGTCCTTCCCAATTTTTTTGTTTCCCCACATCCGTAAAGGATATGGTGAGGGAATTACACCACTTCTTACAGGAGTCATTGGCACTCCGGTAAACCGGCTCTAGTGCCAGGGGAGAAGGGTTAAGTCCTTTTGACTGTGATATAATCAGTTTTAGAGGAGGGTCTCCAGTAAGTGTCTCCTGTGGTTTCACAGGCCCAGGCAGCACAATAATAATCTGCCTCATATCCACATTTGTAATTTAACTCTCGGGGACAATGTGTTGTTCCTGGACAGACATATAAGGATGCAGACTATAAGACAGTACGTGTGAGTGCATTATGACAGCTGGGGTACTCACCCCGATATGTTTTATCATTAATTGGTGTTTTCTGAGGAAGGAACGTGTCGGGCGTTCCCCATTGACTATCTGCTCCCATGGCCAAAGCGCAGAGGTCGACAAACAGGGGTCCCCAAATAGGGCTACTACCCATGGTGGAGGAGGAGCTGGCTACATCTCCGGCCTGGTTCTCGATGATCCAGGTATAGTTCCAAATCATGTATGACTGTCCTTTGGTGGCCCCACTTCCGATAGTCCCGAGGAGACAGACGAGAGGAAGAATCATTCCTGTAAGGAAGCACAAATACTGTTCTCAGGCACCACCCTGGGTTGGGTTATTGGGCTTTATTAAGCGTTCTGGGAGCCATCTTGCTCCATTTTCAGAAGTGTCGAAGACACATGCATGGCCTTTTCCCCATATGAGTACTGGGTCAGGGCCTTTCCATTTGTTTGTCATAGGATCTTTCCATAACACTTTGGCATAATCTGTCTTGGTGGTCGGGTGCCATAAACGATCAGCAGCTGATTTTCACTTTAAGTCTAGATTTAAAAAATTAAGGACAAAGAGAGCATGAGACAGAAGGAGCTTGCTATTTCCTTTAAGGGGATACAACTGTTCCTGGCTTGCCAGTTTGGCCAGGGTATGTTTAAGTGTCTGGTTTGCTCTCTCCACTATTCCTTGTCCCTGAGGGTTGTAGAGGATGCCTGTAATGTGTTTGATTTTCATCTGAGCATAGAATTGTTGAAATCTTTGGCTAGTATATCCAGGGCCATTATCTGTTTTTAAGCATTTAGGCTGACCCATAACGGCGAAGGTTGATAACATGTGGGCTATTACATTTTTTGTGGCTTCTCCTGACTGCGCCGTTGCATGTATGAATCCACTAAAGGTGTCAATAGAGACATGAATGAATCTTAGTTTTCCGAAAGATGGAACATGGGTGACATCCATTTGCCATAGTTCTCCAGATGTCAGCCCTCTGGGGTTGACTCCTGTGTGTGGTTCTGGTAGGAAAGTCAGGCAATTTTTACAATTTTTAACAATCTGGCGAGCTTGTTCCTTATTGATGCCAAAGCAAAGGCGAAAAATGTGTGCGTTTAGATGATGGAGGGTATGAGCTTCCTGGGCTTCTTTTAACGGGTCTGTAGGTTTTACAGTGTTTATGAAGCCCATCAGGCGAGTGGCTAAATCAGCCTTATCATTGCCCTGGGTTAGCAGGCCAGGAAGTCCAGAATGAGCACGTATGTGTCCAACATAGAAGGGGTGAGTTCGGTTTCTCAGCAGTTGTTGTAATTTAAGGAATAGTGAGGTTGTTGTAGTGGGTTGAATTAAAGGGACAGTTTCTAGGGCTTGTAAAGATCTGACAACATAATGACTATCTGAATATAAGTTGAATGGGGTGTCTTTACATTTTTGAAAGACTGTTAGGACACCTTGAAGCTCCACAAGTTGGGCTGAGGTATGATTGGTGGATACCTGATGAGTTTGACCATCTATCACATAGGCAGCCATCCCTGTGGATGATTCATCAACAAAAACCGTAGGGGCATTTTTAATAGGGGAGCTTTTAGTGATGAAAGGGAAAACGAAAGGTGTTACTTTAAGAAATTGAATTAGTTTGTCAGCTGGGAAATGATTATCAAATTGTCCCTGGTAGGTGGCTAATAATATTGTCCATTCATCATTTTTTTGTTGTAGCCATCTTAACTGGTCAGTATTATAAGTAGTTGTAATAATATCTGGCTCTTTTCCAAAATGTCTGATAGAGGTGCGCAGACTCAAGGAACTAAGTGAGCAGACCAGGGAAGGGTAGGTGAGAAGTATCTTAGAATGTGTGGCTGGTAAGTGGACCCATAGTAGGGGTGTTTGCTTCTGCCAGAGGAGAACAGTTGGGGAGTAAGGTGTGGGAAATATTATGAGGAAGAGGGGTTTTTGTGGCTCGAAATATCCTATATTTTGACTAGATATAGCCTCCTCTAATAATTGCAATGAGGCTTCAGCCTCTGGAGAGAGACTCCTGGGGGATGACGGATCAGAGTTTCCTTTAAAGGTATCAAATAGGGGTTTAAGCTGGCCAGTAGATAATTTAAGATATGGGCGAAGCCAATTAATATCTCCTAGGAGTTTTTGGTAATCATGTAATGTTAATAAACAGGTTCTTTTGACTTGGATCCTTTGGGTATATATTTGTTGTTTTTGTCGCTGAAATCCTAAAAAGGAGTAAGGATAACATGTTTGTATTTTTTCTGGAGGAATGAGAAAACCACGTTGTTGGAGGGTTATAACTAGTTGTTGGGTAATGTGTTGAGCCTCTTCTATAGTAGTAGCAGCCACCAATAGGTCATCCATATAGTGGATAATATAAGCCTTGGGATGATTTATCCTAATAGGGTTAACTGTGCCACATATTGTTGGCACAGGGTGGGACTATTTGCCATTCCTTGTGGCAGTACACACCACTGGAAGCATGGGTTAGGCCCTACATGATTGACCACAGGGATAGAAAAGGTGAAGCGTTGACAGTCGTTGGGATGAAGGGAGATGGAGAAAAAGCAGTCTTTAATATCAATAATGACTTTATGATAGTTTTTAGGGATAGCCACTGGGGAGGGTAGGCCAGGTTGTAGCACCCCCATGGGAACCATAGTTTTATTGACGGCTCTAAGGTCTTGTAACAACCTCCAGTTCCCGTTTTTCTTTTTTATTACAAAGATTGGGGAGTTCCACGGTGAGGTGGAAGGCTCAAGATGGCCAAGCGTTAATTGTTCCTGCACCAAAAGTAACACAACTTGTACCTTTTGTTGGGGTAAGGGCCACTGATCAATCCAGACTGGGTCATCACTTTTCCATGTGATTTTTATCAGCCTGAGGTGCAGGGATGTCATTGGTCCTTAGGAAAAATTTTCTGCTCCTATTCCTAAATTTTTTGGACGGGGGGTAATTTGGATGGGGGCTACAGGGCCTTGTTCATTTTTGCCCAATCCTTTTCCAGGGAGGTACCCTGTATGTAGCATTTGTTTTGTTACTATTTCATTGGGGCTGCACATAAGCATACCCATTTGTGATAAAATATCTCTCCCCCATAAATTTACCGGCAAGCCTTCAACTATATAGGGTGTTATTACTCCTTCATTGTGTTGTTTGTCTGTCCAAGTTAAGAGTTTAGAACTTTGTAGAGTATTTTGTGTCTGTCCTATCCCTTTTAACTGAGTGGAAGAGGCTGTCAACGGCCAGGCTTTGGGCCAATGTTTATGGGCAATAACTGTAACATCAGCCCCTGTGTCTATAATTCCTTGAAACCTTTTTCCTTCAATCCACAATGTAAGAGTGGGCCGCTCATGGGTCAATTGTTGGATCCAGTAAATATCTGATGATCCTGGGTGTGAGGGACCTCTCTTTGTCTGTTTATATGGAAAGTCTCCCGTTAGGGGAAGAGGAACAGCCTGTGCTATACGCTGTCCAGCTTTTATGGACAAGGGTCCTCTCGGGGAGGAGGCCAAAATTTTAATTTCTCCTGTATAGTCAGAATCTACCACAGTGGGTACTACCGACAGACCATTAATGGAAGTTGAAGCCCGTCCGAGAATCAGAAAAAAGGTTCCAGTTGGGGGGGGCATATTGGCCCGTTTCTATGACTTGAATTCCCTGTTCAGGTGTTAATATTAGAGAGGAGGTGGAACACAAGTCCAATCCTGCGCTCCCTGGGGTGGCTCTGGACAGTTGATCCCCGTATTCTGAGAGGTTGTGGTAGGAAGTGGGGCCTGGGGCTGGCCCCTCCATCCGTTTCCCTGCAGGGGTGGCAGGGGATTCCCTTCTAAGTCTGTTTTTGATCGGCATTCATTGGCCCAATGCTTTCCCTTTTTACATCTAGGACAGTTCCGGCTAGGCGGTCAGGAGCCGCCTCCGCCGCCGTGGGTGGGTGGAAGGTTCACAGGCATAGCGGAGTTGGGGCCCTTGGCCGTAGATAAACATTGTTTTGCAAAATGTCCTACTTGTCCGCACTTAAAGCATTTATTGTTACCCTTTTGTATGATTGCTCCCATTGCCAGGGTGACCCCTTCAGTAATTCCTTTAGAAAGTTTGTGGGTAAAGGAGTCAACATCATTGCAAATTCTGATCGTTTCATTGAGAGTTTTATTTTTGTAAACGCTTCTGAGTGCTGCCCGGCAAGCAGAATTTGTGTTTTCATAAGCTAATTGTTTTAAGAAGGGGTCATTTTCATCTCTTAAATTTAGTCTTTTCAGCGACTTCTAGAAGTCGTCCCACAAATTGAACATAAGGCTCATTGTTTCCTTGGATTACTTTAGTTAGTGGCATAGTAACGGATTTTTCAGAGGGGACAGCTCGCCAGGCTGCCATTGCGGCTTCAGTTACTTGAGCCAACAGTCCCGGAGGCAGTTGAGTTTGTTTGGTCTCGGAGGTGTATTTTCCTTGACCCGACAATTTATCAACAGTCCAAATCTTAGTATTAGACTTTTGCATATTTAATTTAGCTAGTCCCTGGCATTTGTCTAGGAACTCCGCTTTCCAGGTTAAATATTGTGGGCGGGTCAGCACAGCTTGTGTGACTTGGTACCACTCGGCCGGTAACAAATAGCCACCCTCTGCTAATGATTCCAAAAGGCTCATAGTAAAAGGAGCTGTGTGTCCATAATTACGGACTGCAGCGTTAAGATTTTTAAGGTGTTTGAATTTTAATTTTTTGTACCGAGTTTGCCCAGAGTCCAAATCATCATGTCCTTCACTATCACTTTCACTTTCGGGTGGGCTCTGTCTGCAGCGCCGCTCTGGCTGGCATTTGTGCTGCCACGTAAGGCACTGATATCCTCCTTCTCCTCTTTCTCCCTCCTGAGTGGAGTTAACCTGATTGGGCTCTTCATTTGGGGGTTCTTCATGATCATGGTCGGAACTTTCATTTTGGGATTCTGCTGCCTGAGAGCAGGTTAACACCAGGTAAGTTTGAAGAGGCAATTTAAGATATTTGGTGCCTTTTGACCTGAGTTTGTTTTTTGGCGTGGCAGGGAAAGTGGGCACTGCAGACATGCCACCAATTTGTATCTTTGATTGTAACTGTTGAATGTCCAGAGTTAATTTGGACAATTCTTGTTGTAAATCAAGGACTTGTTTTAGATTGGCAATTTGATCTGTAAGCTGTTTTTTTTGTCTGTAATAGGGGGTTTATATTAGGGAAGGGGAGGCAGGAAGGTGGATAGAGTGGTGGGGCAGCAGCTAAGTTTGGCTGTTTATAAGATGCTGCTGCCTCCTCTAACTCTTCCTCCTCTGAGGGTGGTAAAGGTTCTTGATTTTTTAATATGTGATAATTTTGAAGGGAGTCAGTTTTTGTTTCAGTAAAGGGAGGTGCCGAGGGGAGCGGCGGATAGAGAAGTGAAATTTTTGGTTTAATTGATTCAGGGACTGTTGGTATGGATTCATGGCTGACAGGCATATCTAAAATAACCGAGGGGCAGGGCGATGATTTTTCTCTGCCTTGAGACATTGATGAGGGAGGGTGACTGAGGGGGTTTAGGAACTTTTCTGTGGTTTCAAGGATAGGTGCTGAAGAAGGGGAGTCTGTAATAATATCATTAATAATATACCAATAGCTGAAAACCTGAATAGGTACACTGTTTGGTCCTTTATTTTGGAGGGTATTGTCCAACTCCTGTTTAACCTTTTCCCATGCCTTGGGATGAATGGATGGTCCATTAAGGACAACCCAGGGACAAGTATCACCGATGAATATAAAAAATTTTACTAAGTCCTTTTTTTAACCCAGACTCCTCTCTCTCTGAAGGCTGTCTCAAAGTGTTGAATAAATTGTTCTTCCTTGGACAGCGAATGGCCCATCTCTAATTTGAGATAAAGAAATCACTTACTTTTCATCCGTGAGGTCCTGGCTCCATGGACGGCGGGTGTCCTCTTCTTTAAGTGTTCGACCGGCCGGTCCTTCTTGCTTCTTTGTCTGGTGGGGGGGTCTCTGACTTCGAGGCCCATGGTGGGCACCAATTGTCCCCGCCAGCAGGGGCAGTAATCTGCAGGTACCCGAAGGAGACCCCAGACCTGTAAGATAGGAGAGAGAGAGAGAGAGAGAGAGAGAGAGAGAGAGAGAGAGACCAAGCGAGCTTTGTCAAGGTCTAGTTTATTGGAACAAAGGCAGCTGCATATATCCTGCAGAAAACAGAAAGTGGGGAGGGGGAGAATGGAGCAGGGCAATTAGTTAGTCAGGCCATCTGGCCTCAGAGGGAAGGCTGTTTTGCAAGATAACAGAGCCAGAACTTCTGTCTGGAACATCCTGTGGCCTCTCTGCACGTCTGCACCTGGTTCTTGGGAAAGGCTCAGGGTGACAGTCCACATAGCCAACTTCCTTGTTGGTGAGTTAAGGCCTGCGGCTCCTTACAAATGACATTCCTCTGTGGTCTCTGCTTCAGTTCCTGCCTTGGCTTCTCTCAATGATGGACTGTGCCTTGGAAATGTAAGATGAAATAAACCCTTTCCACCACATGTTGCTTTGGGCCAGTGTGGTATTATGACAACAGAAAGCAAAATAAACAAGATGCTCCTGGCATCTTCAACATCCTACAGTCTCCACTGCAAAAGAGAATTCACCCTTAAAGATTCATACACTGGTCTCTTGGGGCCTCTGTGCAGGGCTTTGCCCCTGTTGCTCACTGCCTGGATTCATCAGCTTTTTTCCCCTAGAATCTCAGTGCAAGCCTTCATGATGCCCTAACTCTTGCATTCTACATGCCTGTAAAACCAGGTCCATATAAATGATGTCAAGTTTGGCTGGCAGCTAGATCTGTAGCCTTGCCTGCTTGAACCACACCTATGGTGGCCTTTGAGTACCTACATTTTTCTGTTTTATTTTCTGCTTGCTTTCATTGTAAATCTGACTAAAAGTAGTGAGTGTAACCATGCCACAGTGTGATTGTTATACTACCATGAAATTTCCTGTGTTAAACAAGTTAGTCCATTGCAAATTCAGCCTCAATAAAACCGTTTTAAAAATTACATTTTATTGGGGATGGAGAGATGCCTAGCGGTTTCGAGCACTGAGTGCTCTTGCAGAGGACCCAGGTTCGATCCCCACACCCATATGGTGGCGAAAAACCATCTTTAACTCCAGTTCCAGGGGAATCCGATGCCCTCTTCTGACCTCCGTGGCATTGCATGACACGGGTGCACAAACCTCCATGCAGATAGTACATTCATACACATAAGAAAATAAATAAAATTAAAAAAATTACATTTTATTTATTTATACGTGTGTGTGTGTGTATGTGTGTGTTTGTGTGTGTGACAGCATGTATGTGGAGGTCAGAGGACAACTTACACCAGTCATTTTCTTCCTTTTACAATGTGGGTCCTCAAGAAGTCATCAGGCTTACAACAAGTACCTTTATCCACTGAGCCATCTCACTGGCACTAGCTTCAATCAAAATTTAAGAACATCGCTGGGTGCCGTGGCACACGCCTTTAATCCCAGCACTCGGGAGGCAGAGGAGGTGGATCTTTGTGAGTTCAAGGACAGCCTGGTGAGTTCCAGGCCAGTTGGGGGCTATGGAGACCCGTCTCAAAAAAAAAAAAAAAAAAAAAAGAACCTGGGCAAAATATAGCCAAATTTTTTGCCAGAATATAACACAGATGGCCTCTGGCCCAGTTGCTGATAAAGCCTCCATTCCTCTCTGAAGCCTCATGAGCCTGGCCTTCATGCCCACACATATCAGAATTCTGGTCTCCTGAACTCCTGCCAGAACGATCCATGAAGCTCTGCATACAGTATCCCAGGGCTTTTCAAAGCAGCAGCTCCAGACTCTTCCACATTCCCCCTACAAGCCAGTTTCAAAGGCCTACGAGCCACATGGTCTGGTTGGTCACTACAATGACGCCACCTTTTAGTTTCAATTTTCTGTTACTTTTTTCATCACTGTAACAAGATGGCTTATATGAGACACAAGAAACAGTTTAACAGAGGAAGGTTCACAGCCTGAAAGGATCCAGTACAGCATGTAGGGGACTGGCTCCTGTTCATGGCAGAGAGAGCAGAGCATGAGGTGACCAATCGCATTGCAGTGGCAGACAGGGAGAGAGCAGAGGCTGGAAGTGGGGCCGCTATAACTCTCAGTCCCTCCTGACTCAGAGCGATCTACTTCCTCCACATAATCACTGTCTTTTAAAGTTTCCACAGCAACCCAAACAGCACACAGCAGGATCAAGTGTTCGACCCATGAGCTTATGAAGAACATTGGACATCCAAAGTGTAACAGGGGCACCGACTGTAATCATGACTAATCATCTCCTCAAAGCCCCACCCCCTAATACCAGCATATTGAGGATTTGGTTTCAGCATCTGAATTTAAGGTGTGTGTATGTGTAGACAGCCAGTCTATTGTACATGGTCAACACAAGGCCTGCTTTGTGAAACTTGTGTGTTGAAAGAACCAGTAGATGAGAAGACAGGAGGGAAGGACTAAGAGAAGGAGGACCTGAGGTTATACCATGAGGTGTATCTCCACACAGAAGGTGACATTAGGAGTGAGCAGTATGTCTCTGCCTCCAGCAGAGATCATTCCAGAAACAGAAGGTTGAGCTTCTCGTCATCCTCAGAGAGCTCATTTCCTGTCTCTCCAGCTCCTTGCTTCATCCACTCACTCACTTTTCCTCTAGTCGAGGTGAAGCCTCCCTTGAGGCTGAAGACCTCGCTTTTGCTGATCAAGATCCTGGTGCCAGTTGGCTCGCTGACCATTTTTTAGGTGCCTCAGCAGTCCGCATCTGGCACTGAAGGCTTGGAGGATTTCTGGAAAGCCAATGGTCTCCAGTCCATGTTGGAAGCCCAAAGAATCTGGTTCTAATCAGAAGCGGCAGCAACAAGGTAGATGAACTCACCAGCAAAAGTGAAGTCCAAGCAGCTGGCTACTGTCAGAGGTGTCACCCACATTTAGGATGGATTTTCCCCCATCAATTAGGGCAATCAACACAATTCTCCACAGCAGAGACATGTCCACAGATGAAACCAACACAGACAATCCCTCACTGCTACATTCTTCCCAGGTGGCTCTGAATTGTGTTAAGTTGACCATCACAGATACTAATAGTTTTCGGGGAGGATGTTTTCCTCAATCTAGAATCAGCTCCTTTCTAAAGGAGAACTTTGAGGGGGCCCTTTACCCTTCTTTCATCTTCATGCCTGGAATGTGAAGACAGGACAGAAAAGAACATCATCTTGCAATGGGAAAGCAATTCAAACAAGATGAATATGGAATCAGAAGATGAATAGGAATACAAAGCAGCAGGAAAGTACGGGATTTCAGTGACACGGTGGTGTAGTCACTGGAGATTTCAGGGATAAACTTTAGGTTTGCTTGATTAGGGTTTTCATTTTATATGCTCTGTTGTCCTCCACGGGCTAAGGCAGGTGGACATGGGGCCTGGAAGAATATCCAAAAGATTCCCAACTATTGTGATTCTTGCTGTGAATCCAAACCCAAGGATACTGAATCTTGGTTATGAGGAGCTATACTTTAAAAATATTATAAAACAAGTATCTTATGCCACATATTCTGATGTTAAGGTCAACAAAGGTTCTGGGGTTACACATTCTTTTTGTTTACCCAGAATATATTAAGATAGGCTAAACTTCCAAAGAAGTGGACCCTTTGCAGATATAAGATGGAGGACACTGGGTTTTTTGGTTGGTGTTGTTTTTTTTCTCAGAATATCTCATTTGTTCTTTGACAATTCTATACATGTCCACAATGTATCTTGATCATAGCCACTCCAAACTGCCCACTTCCACTCCCTCTGGACAACTCTCAGTATGTCTCCCTCACACTTTCATGCCCTCTCCTTTTTTAAGTTTTTTGCAACTCACTGAGGCCAGTTAGTACAGCCTACTGGAATGCTAGGTGATCTTGTGCAGATAACCATAGTGACCATGAGTTTATGGTGCAACAGCCGAGTCATGCCCAGGAGACAGCATTTTATGCCATTCCTTCCCTTTCTTTGGCTCATACATTCTTTCTGCACCTTCCTCTGTTAAGTTCCTTGACATTCTTTCTGCACCTTCCTCTGTTAAGTTCCTTGAGACTTGGCATGTGTATGTGTGTGTGTGAGTGGGGGCATCTAGGACTGAGAACTCAAGTCATTTATTCCCAGCACTTTGACCAGATAGAATCCCTGCATTAACTACTGTCCACTGAAGAAGCAGTATCTCTGGCCAAGGTTGAGAGCCCCACTGATCTACATAAATAAACATAAATAAGTAGAAGGCAGTTTGACAATATACTCATTTAGTGAGTCATTCCCCCCCACCCCCCAGGGCCTATGACCTCCTGAGCCATGGGTTTTGACCAGTTTAGAGTACCAGAAACATATAAATTTCCTCTTGGGAAGCAGATCTCAAATATAACCAGAAAGTGGTGGGTTATGTCCATAACCTTCATGCCACTATTGCACCAGTAGGTTATGCCCTTAACCTCCATGCCACTATTGAACCAGTAGGTTATGGCCATAACCTTCATGCCACTATTGCACCAGTAGGTTATGCCCTTAACCTCCATGCCACTATTGAACCAGTAGGTTATGGCCATAACCTTCATGCCACTATTGCACCAGTAGGTTATGCCCCTAACCTCCATGCCACTATTGCACCAGTAGGTTATGGCCATAACCTCCATGCCACTATTGCACCAGTAGGTTATGGCCATAATGTTCATGCCACTATTGTACCAGTAGGTTATGCCCATAACCTCCATGCCACTATTGCACCAGTAGGTTATGCCCATAACATTCATGCCACTATTGCACCAGTAGGTTATGCCCTTAACCTCCATGCCACTATTGCACCAGTAGGTTATGCCCATAACCTCCATGCCACTATTAAACCAGTAGGTTATGCCCTTAACCTCCATGCCACTATTGCACTGGCAGTTTATGCCCATAACCTCCATGCCACTATTAAACCAGTAGGTTATGCCCATAACCTCCATGCCACTATTGCACCAGTAGGTTTTGCCCCTAACCTCCATGCCACTATTGCACCAGTAGGTTATGCCCATAACCTCCATGCCACTATTGAACCAGTAGGTTATGCCCATAACCTCCATGCCATTATTGCACCAGTAGGTTATGCCCATAACCTCCATGCCACTATTGCACCAGTAGGTTATGCCCCTAACCTCTATGTCACAATTGCACCAGTAGGTTATGCCCATAACCTCCACGCCACTATTGCACCAGTAGGTTATGTCCATAACCTCCATGCCACTATTGCACCAGTAGGTTATGCCCATAACCTCCACGCCACTATTGCACCAGTAGGTTATGCCCATAACCTCCATGCCACTATTGCACCAGTAGGTTATGCCCATAACCTCTATGCCACTATTAAACCAGTAGGTTATGGCCATAATGTTCATGCCACTATTGCACCAGTAGGTTATGCCTATAACCTCCATGCCACTATTGCACCAGTAGGTTATGGCCATAACCTTCATGCCACTATTGCACCAGTAGGTTATGCCCATAACCTTCATGCCACTATTGCACCAGTAGGTTATGCCCCTAACCTCCATGCCACTATTGCACCAGTAGCTTATGCCCATAACCTCCATGCCACTATTGCACGAGTAGGTTATGGCCATAATGTTCATGCCACTATTGCACCAGTAGGTTATGCCCATAACCTCCATGCCACTATTGCACCAGTAGGTTATGGCCATAACCTCCATGCCACTATTGCACCAGTAGGTTATGCCCATAACCTCCATGCCACTATTGCACCAGTAGGCTCATCTTGCCTGGCAGATAGGTATTGTGGCATTCAGGGTTCATCTCTGAGTAAGTCCATCATTCTTTTCTCCCAGTAGCCCACATAGCACCTTCTATTAATATGAAAGCTAGCTAGCAGGGATGATATTTTCAGATCAGTTCCAGCTTGACTTCTCTGTCTTGCAACTGAGGGCATTTTGAAACTGAACCTAGCACTTAACATTAACTCTTCCTAATGGATGAACTGAAAGAGAACTTCGAATTAAGGAGTCTCAGCCTAGCCGGGCATGGTGGCGCACGCCTTTAATCCTAGCACTTGGGAGGCAGAGGCAGGCGGATCTTTGTGAGTTCAAGGCCAGCCTGGTCTACAGAGTGAGTTCCAGGACAGCTGGGGCTACAGGGAGACCCTGTCTCAAAAAGACCAAAACAAAAACAAAAACAAAAACAAAGAAAACAAACAACAACAAAAAAAAGAGTCTCAGCCTGTTTCCAGATGCCTCTGGCTTCATGGAGATGCTTTGGAGTGGCATGAGAGAATGGAGAGGGTGAGTGACGGCTGTGGTCCACACCCCTGACAGCCTGAACACCTACATGCCTTCTATCTGTCTGAGCTCCTTGCTCTTCAAACAATGAATTCAGGAGAAAACAATGAAGATGTCCATGATGTCAAGCAAAGTTTAAAATCACTTGCTTGGTCAAAACTGATTAAAAAAAATTTGTTTTCTATCATGCTCATTTTGGAAGTAAGGAAGATGACATCGGCAAAGTGCAAATGACTTGATCAAGTGGCATACCACAGATGACTTTTCCAGCACCTTCCTTTCCTGTTCCTGCTATAGCCTTAATAGATGTAATATCCATGCTCAATTTGCATAGGTTATAAAAGGTGAGACTTCTGCCAAATACTCTGCTCTGCAAGACTGGATTTCTCTGGCCTAACTCCATCCAGGAGACATACAGATGGAACACCTCAGGGCTGTAAACCCCAGCCACAGAAAACAAAGACACAATGCAACTGAAAATTACAGAGGCGTATGGACCTCAGGTTTCACTTGATCAGGGTTGCATTCTATAAGCTCTATCGCCATCCACACCTAACAGTCTGCTTCCTGAAATAATCTTGACCTTCGCTCTGGTAATTGCCTCCTTTCACCAATAGCTACAGAAAAATGATTTTGTTTCAAAGGACAGGTGCTTGCTCCCCAAGCAGTGCTGTCTTTAACCTCCCTATACTTATTTGGTTTTGAAGAATGTTTAGCTTAATTACTTCATATGGTCTAGGAATTGAATTCCTTATTTTCCACCCTCTTTTTCTGCTGAAGCATTGCTCTTAGAGCTCATGCTCTGCCCCTTGAGGGGTGTTTTTTTGTTTTTTTTTTTTTACATTGTCCAACCTAAGCAGTTGGGTGGGATCCCTCAGTGGTTGCACTGTTAGCTTATCAGATTAGGCTAGAGGGCAGTCCGTTCCTCTTTTCTAAAAATGTTTTATTTGCCTCACCAAGTAGCCAACTCTTGTCTGGAATTAGCTACGTAGCCCTTGCTACATAGTTATGAAAATTCTCAGGCCTCAGCATTGCAAACGTGGAGAGGCCATTGGCCAGGTGGCTGTGCTCCTCTTTTCCAGCAGTCGGATGGACTTTCTATCCCTTCTTGGCATCTCTAAAGCACCCTCGGTGGAGATGATAGAAATAGGCATGGCCTCCCCCCACCAAGATAGGCATGGTACCCCCCCACCAAGATAGGCATGGCACCCCCCACCACCAAGAAGCATGAGATGATCAGGGAAAAGCATGTCCCAGACCCTACTGCTTCAAACACTAAGCACACACCTCCATTACTCCAGCCAAGAGTGGACTGGGACCAGTGCTCTAGACTGTGTTAACTGAACTTTCAGAACTTCCTTGCACTTACTGTTTTGTCTGGATTAGTGGAAATCCCTTAAATCAAAATGACCCTTGTCTTTGTTTTTAAGGACAATAAAAAAAAAAAAAATTNATATATATATATATATATATAAAGACAGCCTGTGGAGGAAGTTACTAGAAGGCCAGTGCTCTGGAGGAAGTTGGTGGGTGGAGCCAGGGACTGAGAGGGGCCTTCCAGACATCCAACAAGAAGTCTGGCTTCTGAGGAGAGTTCTTGTTCTTGGCATTTGCCTTGGAGGGGGAGGGGAAAGGAAACCTACAAGGCTCCTGGAGGATTTGGGGGAGATGCACACAGCCCACTGCCCAGTAGGAATTCGATTTGCCAGAAATCAAGCCTAGCAAATAAATCAAAAGAAAAGAAACCATACTAGCAGCAAGTTTTACAGCAGTGGATGGATAGATGTCTGTCCTTAGTTCTGTGTTTACTGCAGTAACACAAAGGAAAATCGAGAGGAAGATCGAGTGCAGGGAAACAATATGATAAATCAAATAACAATACCAAGGTCAGAAACGAAGACTCTGGTATTGTACGGACCAACACTGTAGTCACTAGTGGCTCGGAAAGACTTTCAGTTTTCAGTGTGAAGTGTGTTTGGAAGCCAGTAGTCTACAACAGATGATATCTTAAATTGTTTGCTTTCCAATGGGGAAGAGGGAAGGACACAGAGGGAGTTACCAGGTAATGGGGAGCAGCAGGCAGAGTCTTGGGGTTCTCATCTGGGTCTCAGGGACAAAGGAGAAATGGAAGGGAATTCCAAGGGAGTTTCTATTTTAGATAGTCCAGAGGCCTTTTTAAAGTTTGAAGAGAGGGAGCCGTTCATACGATTTCCTTTCTTTTGTCTTAAAGTCTGCATGGAGAAACACTTCTATCAGACAGCCAGTGTCATCAGCCACCATCCTGGGTTTTGATGTGTAACAACTGCACAGTCACATGCTTTGATATGCAGTGTGTGCACTGTGCTGCTCTGTCCTGTTTGTAGTTCTAGCTCACGTTTAAACAAACTTCTGAATCTCTGCCTGTCAAAACCCTCTAATAACACAAAAATATGCATGAGTCAGTGTGTGTGTGGGTGTGATTTACACATTCATTGAATAATGAGCCATTTACTGTATGCTGTGGCTATAGGAGATCAAAGTTGAAACACATAGTCCTGTCTGCTGAGGATATTACAATCGAATGGACAGAGCCTTTGATCATTTCTGGATAAGTCTAAATTAGAAAAATTTTGACTTCAAAAAATATATTTTAGAGCCAACGGCATTGAACTCAAAGAAACTTTCTTTATAGAAATTATCTATGATTGATGTAAATTAAGCCTCCCTCCCCCAAATGACAATGCATATTGTATCCTGGGTAAAACTCTGTGTAGTACAATTTAATAATATAATTCAATTTACCAATACATTTATCAGATCTTAGTTTCTGCTGCTCTAACAGGATAGCACAGACCAAGCAGCTGAGAAATGATATTTACTTCTCACAGCTCTGGAGGTCGACAGGCTGCACCTGGACAGAGTGTTTCTTTTGAGACAGGGTCTCTCTGTAGCCCCAGGTGGCCTGAAACTCAGTATGTAGACCAGGCTAGCCTCTACCTCATAGAGATCCACCTGCCTCTGTTTCCTGAGTGCTGGGACTAAAGGTGGGGGCCTGGAGAGGCCTTTTTTGCTGTGTAAAATGGCAGCAGGGAGCACATGCCAGGTACAGGGTAGCATAGGAGCTCAGGTCTCTTCCTCTTCTTATAATACCACTTCTCCTGTTACAGGCATCCCACCCCCGTGGCTTCATCTAACCCTAATTACCTCTTGGGGGCCTCATCCCCAATATCACCTTCATATACACTGGGAATTCAGTTTCTACAGCATAAGCTTTGGGGAGCACGTTCAAACCACAGCTTATAGTTTATCCTGTGAGGAATTGGAACTCAACAACGAGAAAGGCTGAGTTCTCATTCGGTAGGGTGGGCAAACTGCCATCCTCCCAGTAGGCACGATGGGACAGGATAGGCCGATGGAGGGCGCCATCGCCCATGTACCAAGTTCACCTGCGCTATTGCTGAGGACCTGCACAGAGGCCTCCTGCACGCGTTCCTCTGACACGCAGGCACCAGGGAAGCGGGTCTGCCTTTCCTGTGCTCCTGCGCCGCTCCAGTGTGTTCAGGTCGACGGCCTCCGCAGGGCTGCAAGCTTTGGCACATCCGGATTTCCTGCCCAGGCCGCTCCACAGACCAGCTTCCTGTGTTTCACTTTTGATCTGGACCCTGGATGGCTGGCTTGGTTTTCCTCGTCACCACGCTGTTCTGTCGCATCCTTCCCAGCTCAGTGCGCAGCTGGAGCAGGACAGGAGACCCAGGAAGGGCTTCTAGCCGTCCTTAGGCTAAAACCCAACCTCCCTTCCAGACCGGCCCTCACCTTCCCCTCCCCCGTCTTCCCGCGGCCACTCCTGAGATGGCTCCTTTGTGGCAGCCTGACTTGTTCCTTGTAGTTTTTCAGAAGCCACTCCGCAGGCTTTCCCCAATCTTTGTACACATTCTTCCTCGGGCCTAAAGTACCTTTCTTCTTACACTGGGCCTGACTGAGCTTCGTCATTCTCCAGCCCTTAACTTCCAGGTCATTTCCTTAGGCAAGTCCCGGCTGATCTGGGAGATAAGGTCTCCCCTAGAGGACCCGGGACTGATCTCACTCATCGAATGTCACAGAGAAGCATTTGCTTCCCTCCTTTATTCTGTACGATGCAGAGGGAGGGCACAGACCACATCTACTTGGCTGGCTATTAGATTCCCAGGACCTGGTACATAGTTTGGTGGGTTCAGGGACAGCTTCTTGGGTAGATGGCCTGAATAGTCATCACGGACTCATGTGCTTGGTTTAATGTTGCTGTCAAGAAAATGGTTATGCTTTAAACAAGGGGCCCTCTGTTTTCATTTTGTGCTGGGCCTCGCGTGTTATGTGAGGCAGACCAGCAAATGAATTAAGTACATAATACATTATATATTCTATTTATACACAAATTAATCCTTGAAGTATGTTGAATCAAGAAGTATACCAGTGAGATGGCTTAGCAGGTTAAGGCACTCGCCACCAAGCCTGTTGAATTATTTATTTTTGAGAAGAGGGACGTTGAGACAGGGGTTCACTCTGTAGTTAAGCCTATCCTCGAACTCACAATGGCTGGACGTTAAGTCCTTGGTTATCCTCCTTCTTGAGCCTCCCACATGCTGGGATTACAAGCGTGAACCACAACATCCACCTGAGGACAACCCAAGTTTGATGCCCAGAACTTACGGGGTGAAGGGAGAGAACTGACCCTACTAAATGTCCTTTGACCTCCACGTAAGTGCCGTGGTATGTGCCTGTCCATACACACACACACACACACATACACACACACACACACACACATATACACACACATACACATACACACACAGACACACACAAACATACACAGATGCTCTCAATAACTAAATGAATAAATAAATGAACCAAAAAGTTTGAAAAATACATGTTGCTGTCTGTTCCGTGAGATGTATTTTCATTAAAAATTACATTTTATATGACTACAATCAATATGAATTAAATATAGAAGCAAAACAAGCCTGCATCCAAAATGGTTTACTTAGTCTTGTGTCTTTAAAAAAGAAAGTAAGCTGAGCATGGAGCACATAAGGCTGGTTACTCAGGCCTTGGTAACTGGAGAAAGGAGGGGCAGAAGCCCCAGGCTAGCCCAGTTTTCTGAACTATAGGAAATCCTGTCACAAACAACACAAGAAAAAAAGCAAAAGGAACAGAAAAATTCTCCAAATAGTAGTAGTTACCTAGATTTCTATCTCTATACTAAGCAAGAGTATCTGGGTGACAAACACGGTATTAGAAGAGAATGACTCTCAAAGGTAAGAGATGCAGAATCTCATGCTCTGTCCATAAACTCAAGGATGCCATTCAGAGAGGCCATTTCTAGGCTTTGAGCATCTACTGCTTGAGTGACCACAGCGGACCCTCCAGAAGGCCGCTAGGGAATGCTGTAGTCACTTCCGGCTGCTCTGCCGAAATTCAACCTGTGTGCTTATAGTCACAGCACTTGAGAGGCAGAGGTGGGGGATCACAAGTTGGAAGCTAGCCTGGGCTAAATAGCAAGACCTTGTCTGAAACCAAACCAAACCATCACAACCACTGCAACAAAAAACGTAGACCCAGTGACTAATAACAGAAATTTATTTCTCACAGTTCTTGGTTGATTTGGCGCCTAGTTCTTCGTCTAAGGCAGTGCTTTGTGGCGGGAGGGATGATGGAGCTCCTTGTACTTCCTGGATAAGGCCAGCAATCCCCTTCAAAGGTCCCACCCTCCTAATTCAATGAGCTCCTGATACTATCACCTTAGGGATTAAGATTTCAACCTGTGCTTTGCCCCAGGATGTTAGGGATGAAGGCGAGCTTCAGGTCTGTGCCTGCCTACAACTTCTCAGAGTCCTGTGGAACAATGGCCATGCAAGAAAGTCTTAGATTTATAAAAAAAAAAAAAAAGATTTTGCCGGGCATGGTGGCACACGCCTTTAATCCTAGCACTTGGGAGGCAGAGGCAGGCAGATTTTTGTGAGTTCAAGGCCAGCCTGGTCTACAGAGTGAGTTCCAGGACAGCTGGGGCTACAGGGAGACCCTGTCTCGAAAAGACCAAAAAAAAAGATTTCAACCTATGAATTTGGGGGGAAACAACATTCAGACTATAGAAAGGTTTTTTGTTTTGTTTGTTTGTTTGTTTGTTTGTATGTTTGTTTAAAAAAAGGTCTCGGGGCTGGAGAGATGGCTCAGCGGTTAAGAGCACCGACTTCTCTTGCAGAGGACCTGGGTTCAATTCCCAGCACCCACATAGCAGCTGAGAACCATCAGTTCCAGGGGAATCCGACGCCCTCTTCTGACCTCCGCATCATTGCATGACACGGGTGCACAGACCTACATGCAGACAGTATATTCATACATGTATAAATAATAAATTTAAAAAAATTTTAAAAAATTCTCCAGGCAGCGTGGTGGCCACACAACTTTTATCCTAGCATTCGGAGAGGCAGAGACAGGCGGATCTGGTGAGTTCAAGGCCAGCCTGGTCTACAGAGTGAGTTCCAGGACAGCTGGGGCTACAGGGAGACCCTGTCTTGAAAAGACAAAAAAAAAAAAAAAAAAAAAGTCTCTGGGTGTCTCCACCATGTCTAACGGGGGTGGTGACTCTGCATCATCTTTGATCACGTGGGGAAGGTGTCTTTTTACAGAGGTAGGTGGGAGAGTAGATTCCAATACATAGAGACTGGAGTCTCTAAGCCATGTAAAAGGCTCATTTTCCCTGCTGCTGTAGACGAGGATGGACAAACCAGGGTCTAGCTGTCCGCGTCACCTCTGACACTGTCCCCTCTCCAAGCAGCAGGTGGGGCAAAGGTTCCACTCCCCTAGCCACCCGTCCCTCTGGGAACACAGTTCTGACCAAAGTCATTCCTTCATTCCTTTTTCCAACCCTGGGAGTGTGGAAGCCGGGGAAACCCGGCCGACCTTCTTTCAAGCAGGTGCTGCTGTCTCTTCCTGTGGCCAATCCCTCCCTCCACTCTTCACCCTTTCCTGATTTCTGTCTTTACCATCCGGTCATCCTTCGCAAAGCTACATTCTGCTGTCTCAGAGTTCTGTCAGCCTGCACCCCATGTTATGCAGAGTCACTGCGCTCTCAGAGCTGGTTTCCTGTGTCCTGGGTGTGCTGTGTGATCAGTCTACTTCCTCGTTTGTTTCTCTGGGATTTCAGAGTTCCCTCCTCACATATCTTGCAGAGTTGCTGGGACATGGTAGATGATTAATTAATGCCTCTAGAATTAGTTAATGGCTTAATGATTGAGAAACTGAATGAAGGGCTCATTCTTCTCAAATTGCCTTTTAGAATGCAGTATTTCAGTGGACTTCCTGGAGACACGGTGGGTAACCAGAGAGGGCCAGGTAGGTGGTAGAAGTCGGTGTCTCCACTGCTCATTGGTACTACACCGCTTGACCATGTCCTAGTTAGCCCAGCTCACAAACTGAGGGGAAGCTATAGACAACTTCTGGAAGTTCCTTGGGGTTTACTGACTGCCTTTCGTATGCTGGGCACATCTTCACTCTGTCTTAAATGGCGTTTTGTAGGCAGGAAGGGAGGGATCAGGTCTTCCCTTAATGTAGCTCTTATCAGGTTATCGAAATTCCCCAGAGACAACCAAGAGAACAGTGGAGATGGATCAGATGTGGTTAAAGTGCTGCGGGAATCAGGAGCTGGGCAAACATTTACTGTGGCCGACCACCAGGCTGGAGCTAGCCCAGATCCATCGGGGGAACCAGTGCAGCGCCTGGCTTGAGAATTAAAGGTCTCAGAGGGGAGGGCACCAGAGTGTGGACGCAGCGGTAGAGGAGTGGACTCACTCCCTCAGGAGGGGTGTGTGTAGGTCAATGCCCAGTGTGGGGGCATCAGTTCTGCAATTGAACAGGCTGAAGAGGGTACGATGCGGGGTTACTCCAGTTAATATCCCAGGGACCACGTCAGAAGGTGCAAATCTGTAAAATCCATTTGTTTCCATACAGCCAGTAGCTTAAATAGGCCTGGGTTGGGCAGCCTCTACATCACGTGACATCACCTCCCAGTGGCCAATCCTAGACCTCCACACCATCACACATCACCTCAACTCGTGGGGCACATTCAGAAAAGAGGCGTGCTGACAAGGAGCTGACTTATGACTTCTGAGGTGCACTAGCAGAAGACAGGATGGACGTCCTGCAGACACGGTGTGCCCTGTATTTTTTTTTTTTTTAAGCTCTGCCTGATGTGCAAAGCAGATTGGAAGCTGGCATATGCTCAAGATAGGTCTGAGTCCAGGATTGCTGCCCCACAGCCCTGCTTTCAGAGAAATGCCCAGCTGATACTGGGGTGTTTGAACATAAATGATCTTTTGACCTCATAGAAGTTTCATGGGAATAAGTACTCTAAGATGGGAAAATGGAGGCTTAGAGGGGTTAGACAACTTACTGGGTGTTCAGGGCTGTCCTAGGATCAGCACCATTTAAATCATCCTCTTAACTATCCAACATTTTCCATCTTCTAGAAGGCATGGTATGTAGGAAGCCAATTCTAAGGTTTCCTAAGGTCCCAAGGCACTGTTGAGATGATGAAAGTCTTGACTCAATGTATTTAAACTATAAGTAGCTGGGGGTTTTGGTTATTTTTGTTTTTATCTTTGTTTTGAGATAGGGTCTCACTATATAGCCCTGGCTAGCATTGTAGACCAGGCTGATCTTGAACTCACAGAAATGCACCTACCTCTGCCTTCTGAGTGCTGGGATTGAAGGCATGTGCTATCACTCCCAAATGTACGTGTGCTTTCAAAGTTTTATTTCTTTGAAAATAAGATAGCCTTGGAGGGCCTGTGACACAGGTCTGGGCGTAAGCGTGGGAAGCTGCAGCCTAGGGTGGGGGATGGGCTGGGAAGCGGCGAAGGCAAAACGTGAGGCTTATTAGCACTAGGAGTGACTCGGTGCTGCTCGCTGCAAAGGCTAGGGAGGAGGCTGGTGACCTAAGGCACAGTGGTTAGAGGACAGTGCAGGCTTCAGCCAGGTCTCCACCAATGTTGGCACCAACTGGCATGCCCAACTGTTATCCAGCAGTTGGGAGTCAGCCAGGATACAAGACAGTGGCCTGAAGCACAGCAGCAGAGGCAGCTGGTGCGCTCTGCAGCCCAGGGGAGCTGGACCCAGGGGCAGTAAAGACACCATCTAAGAAGCAGAGACTGGGTATCTCTGGATTACTGAGCAGATTGATTCAGGGAATGGAAGCACAAGAAAAACACTGGCATTCCTTGACCACATGCCCCGTGTCCGGTGATTTTACATGTGTGAGCTCCAGTTTTGTGAGGAGGAATTAGTACACACATCTTACAGACAAGATCACAGCTTGCTGGATGTCCTGGAGGTTGTTAAGAGTCCATGGGTGAGTTTGATTCTAAACACAGCCCTGCCCACCCCACCCCTAACACACAGGGTGGGCAGAAGCTCTCCATGGGGGCCCAGGACTCCAGGGTGTACACCATCTTTGGTGGTAGGCTGACTTTATGACCGGATTATGAGCCCCTCCCTCACCCCAAAGCATACCCTAGGCTGCTGACCTTGTGTCCTAGTGGGAAACAGATGTGTGAGGGCCTATAAGTAGGTGGGGCCCATAGGAGACCAGCCAGAGGGGGCGAGACCAGGGCAGGGAGGAAGGCCTGGGGTAAGTGTGGTAACTTGCAATTAAGTGGAAGAGTAAATTGCTCAGAATACCACATGCTTCAACCATTCTGAAATGAGTTTACAGTAATTCTAGATAAAAACAAGACATTCAGAGTGGGTACTTAGAGACTTGAGGCCGGGTTGGTTTATTTTTTTTCCGACAGTTTCAATATAACTCAGCACTTTCACTTTGAGCAGCTAGGCCTGGCCTTTCTGTGGTCTGAGGACTGCTGACTCCACAACAGGGTAACCCATGGGGCCCTCATGACCCGAGTTGGGCTTCAGGCCCCCAGCCCTCTGTGTCTCCTCATTGGAGGGCTGGGCATCTCTGAAACCTGGACCTATGTCCACCCTGAGAGCTCCTCCCCGAACTGGGGTCTAGAAAGCCGGTCATGAATTTGAATCCTTTTAAAACAAAGAACTTCCCCTAGTTCATAAGGGTGGAATAGGATACTGGCTTGGCTTAGCTCTTTCCTCTTTCCTCCAAGATGCAGATGGAGACGCAAAGAAAAAAAAAAAGAGGAAGGAATAAGGGAGAAAAGAGGAAGAGGGGATGGGAAAAGAGGGGCAGCCAAGTGAGGAAGGTGGGCTTTGACCTTCCTGGAAATACTTTGTTTCTTTCCAAGGCTCGAATTGGAGGTTTCCTGGGAAAGGAAAAGCTTGTTCTTGTTATATCCCCACCTGGAGGATTTCTCTCTGGCTTCATGGTACATCAGTTCCTTCCAATCAAACAGCAAACGTGAATATTCTTCATGTGAAAAACCCAGAAAGTTCTACCTCGCTCACCCAAACAAAAGCCAGCACCTACCCACCCCCAAACCCCCAATGATGTTTTCACACGCTTATCAGAAATCAAATCTGCTGTGCACACCAGGAAGTAGTGTCAGTAAGCCAGCTGTAACCAAATCAGATCTTTCCCCTTGACTTCCAATGGTGAGACTCAGGACGTGCTGACGTAGGAAAAACGACGAGCGTGGGCGCCCTGCACCTGCCCTTTCATAAGACAGAGAAAGCTGCTGGGCTCAGAGTCTGGAATAAGGAGACTAGAAATCAGCGGTCAGCCAGGGGTCTGGAGGGACAGACTCAGAAGTCAGATGAGGCCACGATCTAGAATTTCATGTGGCTTCAGTGTGAGCCCAGCAGTTCTGTGCAATTCCCCTTCTAACAGTAGACGCTGAGCTGTGGTGTGGGTGAAAGGGAAACTGCCAGAAATCACCCTTATTCTGAAAAAAATAAAAGGTGGCAGTGGTGCTGGGAAGATGGCTTAGTCAGTAAGGTGCTTGCTGCACAGCATGAGAATCTGAGCTTGGCACTTAAGCACCCATGTAACAGCTGGGCACATCTGTGACCCCAGCACCGGAAGGTGGGGTCAGGTAAACTGGAGGATCTCCGAAGCTCACCAGCCAGCCAGTCTAGCGGAAACGGTGAGCTCCACGTTCAGGGAGAGACCCTGTCCCCAAAACAAGATCGAGAATGATAGAGGAAGACCCTCACCATTGACCTCTGGCCTCTACATACGGGTAAACACATGTGCACACACCTGCATGCACACATACACCCCCCCCACACACACACACAGATCCCCATTCTGGCTGGTGGACCCAAGCTCTGATTCAAGCCTCAAGCAACACCCCCTGTCCTAGCCTTCATTTCAGAGTCACGGCGAGGAGACCCTGAGGAACCTGGCGCTCTTCCTAGAGGACTCTGGTATGGGGGGCCTGGAGGAAGGAAGCTGCACCCACAAAATGGAGCTGGTGTTTTGTCCAGTGAGAAGCTACCACAAAACAAGCTGTGTTCTGACGAGATACAGAAGTAACTGCAGAGGTATTGGATGATGGAATTATAGGCAAATTTTATTTTCTCATCAATTAAAAAAGTAGATTTGAATTTTTTCTCTAGTCATTGAATCAAAAATGTTTAAATTATGGGCTGGGAAGATGGCTCAGGGGTTAAAATGGCTTGCTGCTCTTCCAGAGGACCTGAGTTCGATTTCAGCACCCATGTTGGGCGGCTCACAGCCACCCGTAACTCCAGCTCCGGGGGTTCCAACACCCTGTTCTGGCTTCTGCAGGTACTTGGAGAACATGGCACACACCACATACGTAAACGTAAATAAAAATAAATCTTTTTTTTTTTTTTTTTTGAGACAGCCTTTAGTCCCAGCTGGCCTGGAGCTCATTTCTGTATGTACACCAGGCTGACCTTGAACTCACAGAGATCTTCCTGCCTCTACCTCCCAAGAGCTGGGATTAAAGGAGGCATGCACCATCACGCCCAGCAATAAAAATAAATCTTTAAGAAGTTGCCTAAACTCAAATGACCCACCGATTTGAGCCTCTGCTTTTACAGGTTGAAGCTTTAAATTAAAATGGTATTTTGGGGGCTGGAGAGATGGCCTAGTGTTTAAGAGCGTCAACTGCTCTTGCAGAGGACCCGGGTTCGATCCCCAGCACTCAGATGGCGGCTAAGAACTGCCTTTAACTCCAGTTCCAGGGGAATCTGACATCCTCTTCTGACCCGAGGCATTGCACGACACAGGCGGACAAACCTACATGCAGACAGTACATTCATACACATAATAAATAAGGCCGGTTGTGGTGGTGCATGCCTTTAATCCTAGCACTCAGGAGGCAGAGACAGGTGGATCTTTGTGAGTTCAAGACCAGCCTGGTCTACAGAGTGAGTTCCAGGACAGCTGGGACTACAAGGAGACCCTGTCTCGAAAAGACCAAAAAAAAAAAAAAAGGTATTTTGCCGGGCGTGGTGGCACACGTCTTTAATCCTAGCACTCAGGAGACAGAGGCAGGTGAGTCTCTGTGAGTTCAAGGCCAACCTGGTCTACATAGTGAGCTCCAGGCACTGTGAGTAAAAAGAAGGAGACCCTTTCTAAAAAAAAAAAAAAAAAAAAAAAATACAATGGTATTTTAGGAAGACTATCATCTTCTATGAGGTTATAAATGCTCATGAGGATGTATGTGGTCCTTGGTAAGGAAGAAGGAGGCCTCTCCTTTGTCACTGACAGTCACCATCCTGCCACTGCACTGCTGGTCCTCTGCTGTCTTGGGGTCACCGAATTCCAGGTGGTGCCCATTGACAGTGGTATGAGCTTGGGGGTATGGGTTATAAGATCACAAGTGTGTAAGCACACCCTAAACTTGGCTTTATAAAACAGTGAGACGATAGTAAGAGTTCCCATGTAACCTCTCACGTATTTTTAAAATTTTTATTTATTTATTTATTTATTTATTTATTTATTTATTTAAATGTACTGTCTGCATGCAGGTTTGTGCACCCGTGTCGTGCAATGCCGCAGAGGTCAGGAGAGGGTGTCGGATTCCCCTGGAACTGGAGTTCTCCTAGAATTGGAGTTACAGACGGTTCTCAGCCACCATGTGGGTGCTGGGGATCGAACCTGGGTCCTCTGCAAGAGCAGTCGGCATTCTTAACCACTAGGCCATCCCTCCAGCCCCTCACCTATTTTTAATGTAAATTTAATACACATCCTTATGGTACATTTTTTGCCATTATGGACTACCATTGACTTATTCACTAAAGTTCATAATTTGTTCCAGTTTCTTCAGTTTCTTTTGCTACTTCCATATTCCTGCCAGTATACCACACCGCATTTCCATGGGCTGCATCCCCATGTGCTGCATTCTCATGTGCTGCATTCCGCATGGGCTACATTCCCTGTGCTGCATTATCATGTGCCCCCCATGCACTGTATTCTATGGGCTGCATTCCCATGGCTGCATTCCCATGTACTGCACATGCAGTGCATCTCCATGTGCTGCAGCCCCATGCACTGCATCCCCATATGCTGCATCCCTATGTGCTGCACATGCCCTGCATCCCCATGTGTTGCATTCCCATGTGCTGCACATGCCCTGCATCCCTATGCCCTGCATCCCCATGTGCTGCATTCCCATACAGTGCATACCATGCACTGCATCCCATGGGCTGCATTCCCATGCAGTGCATCCCCATGTGCTGCATCCCCGTGGGCTGTATCCCCATGCGCTGCATTCCCATGCACTGCATCCCATGCACTGCATCCCCATGAGCTGTACATGCAGTGCATTCCCATGGGCTGCATCCCCATGTGCTGCATCCCATGCACTGCATCCCCATGGGCTGCATCCCCATGAGCTGCACATGCACTGCATTCCCATGGGCTGCATTCCCATGCACTGCATCCCATGCTCTGCATCCCCATGGGCTGTACATGCACTGCATTCCCATGGGCTGCATCCCCATGTGCTGCATCCCATGCGCTGCATTTGCTCTAGTGTCCTCTTGACTGGGACTTTCTCAGGGTGTCCTTGTGTGATGACTTTGACAATATTATTTTTCAGAACTGGGAGTAAACCTAGGGTCTCACATGTGATTGGTAAGTACTCTGGTACTGAGCTATTAATAACATTCTCAGCCCTTGTGTACATTATTTCTGAGTTCCCTAGGCTGGTCTTGCACTCAAAATCTTCCTGCCTAAGCCTCCTGGATGCCTGAGATTACAGAAGTGGCAGATCTCAGTGTCACTCCCATTCCACCATACGACGTTGGGTCAAGGGGAGAGTCTGGCTACATGATTTATCATGGTTGACATTGACCTTCTTGGCTGTAAAGTTTGTCTTTTTCCCCGTGTTTCCTACTGTAGCAGTGGGGTTTATGATTTATGTTCTTCTTTCCTGAGAGTGGAGTGTCTACACATATGCAGAATACTTACAGAGATTTGTCTGTTGTGATTTCTAATGAACCCATCATCCATTGATGCTAGTGTGAACTCAGGTATTTTCCTTTATAACTGAGCTCTAATTCAGTTCTACCCCATTTTGTTGTTCAGAGTGTCCCAGCTCTGGCCGTCGTGAGCACTTCCAGTTGACTCCTGTGAACTTTTGACATGCAGGGGTTCTCGTTCCCATTTTATTTTAAGTACTTCCTGGCTTTCTGGCACTGCAAGAGGCAGTGTTTCCACTTATCAGCCCTGACTGCGTGCTTGGTTTTTACTTGTGAACTTCTGACTCACTTATTCCCACGCGCCTATCTCTGTCCAGTGCTAGGAATCTCCCTTTGTTCCGTATGTTCCTCTTAAGCTTCGCTCGTGCCGCCTCCCATGTTTGTTTCCTCCTTCTTCCCCTGTTTTTGTGCGTCTTTCTTTTCCTACTCCCTTCCCTCTCAGTGCACACTGCAGCCCTCCCTTCAGTGAGCCTTTCTAGAGCAGGCATGAGTCCATCAGCACCAAATCCTTTTCAACATTACCCATGAGGATTCATTTTTCTGTCTCCATTAAATAACAGCAGCAACCCAAACCTTGTCAGCTTCCTTAAATGACGACTTCCACTGTACACCGTGTACTATGAGCTGTGGAAACGGAGGGTCAATGTCAAATCATGTCACCCCATCTCGTCTAGATTCTTCACTCATTCTGACTAACATGTCACTCGTATGTTCTCTCTAAATATGAACATGTAGTCCTCTTTTGCTATTGTTGCTGGCATAGCAACTGGTGTTCTGCAGCACCCGCCTATATATGTATGTATATATACATACATATATATGTATATATATACATATATGTATATATATAGGCGGGTGCTGCAGAACACCAGGTGCTATGCCAGCAACAATAGCAAAAGAGGACTACATGTTCATATTTAGAGAGAACATACGAGTGACATGTTAGTCAGAATGAGTGAAGAATCTAGACGAGATGGGGTGACATGATTTGACATTGACCCTCCGTTTCCACAGCTCATAGTACACGGTGTACAGTGGAAGTCGTCATTTAAGGAAGCTGACAAGGTTTGGGTTGCTGCTGTTATTTAATGGAGACAGAAAAATGAATCCTCGTGGGTATTGTTGAAAAGGATTTGGTGCTGATGGACTCATGCCTGCTCTAGAAAGGCTCACTGAAGGGAGGGCTGCAGTGTGCACTGAGAGGGAAGGGAGTAGGAAAAGAAAGACGCACAAAAACAGGGGAAGAAGGAGGAAACAAACATGGGAGGCGGCAAGAGCGAAGCTTAAGAGGAACATACGGAACAAAGGGAGATTCCTAGCACTGGACAGAGATAGGCGTGTGGGAATAAGTGAGTCAGAAGTTCACAAGTAAAAACCAAGCTCGCAGTCAGGGCTGATAAGTGGAAACACTGCCTCTTGCAGTGCCAGAAAGCCAGGAAGTACTTAAAATAAAATGGGAACGAGAACCCCTGCATGTCAAAAGTTCACAGGAGTCAACTGGAAGTGCTCACGACGGCCAGAGCTGGGACACTCTGAACAACAAAACGGGGTAGAACTGAATTAGAGCTCAGTTATAAAGGAAAATACCTGAGTTCACACTAGCATCAATGGATGATGGGTTAATTAGAAATCACAACAGACAAATCTCTGTAAGTATTCTGCATATGTGTAGACACTCCACTCTCAGGAAAGAAGAACATAAATCATAAACCCCACTGCTACAGTAGGAAACACGGGGAAAAAGACAAACTTTACAGCCAAGAAGGTCAATGTCAACCATGATAAATCATGTAGCCAGACTCTCCCCTTGACCCGACGTCGTATGGTGGAATGGGAGTGACACTGAGATCTGNGATGCCCTCTTCTGACCTCCTCAAACACTGCAGACAGGTACACTTACATGCATACATACATACATGCAGCCAAAACACTCATACACATAAATTAGGAATTCCTGAATCTTTAAAAAGAAAAGAGTAGGGGCTGGAGAGATGGCTCAGTGGTTAAGAGCACCAACTACTCTTGCAGAGGACCTGGGTTCCATTCCCAGCATCCACATGGCAGCTAAGAACTGTCTTAAACTCCAGTTCCAGGGGAATCTGACACCCTCTTCTGACCTCTTCGGCATTGTTCAACATGGGTACACTAACCTACATGCAGACAGTACATTCGTACACATAAAATAAAAAAAAAGAGCTTTCCTATTGGTTATAGTCATGTCAGTCATTATTACTCACAGCTGTAACCTTGTACAGTAAAATCTACAGTCCAGCTACCAGTAATTTGCTCCATTAATATGCTGGGTGGCTGTTAAACTGCCACTCTATATTAAGCTACCTGGGAAGTACTAAGACTTTTGGTGCTCAGGTTTTCTCCAGACTCTTGGGGTGGGAGGTACATCCAGGCATCCTTAAATTTAAAAGATGACCAGGTCATGGCTGGATCTCAATCCCTAGAACCCAACTAAAGATGGAAGGAGAAAACCAACCCCACAGAGCACTTCTCTGACCACCACACGTGTGCGTCATGCCACACATGCCCCTCCAACACTAATAATAATAAATAATGTGAAAGATGGCCAGCTGATTCAAACATGCGGACAAGTCTGAGAACTGGAGATATAGGAACTGTATTAGTCAGTTTTCTGTTGCTGTGATAAAGCACCATGACAAAGGAACTTATAAAAGGAAGAGTTTATTTAAGCTTACAATTGGCGGTTCCAGGGAATTAGAGTCCATTGTGGTGGGAGGCATGGCGGCTGGATCTGGAGCAGCAAACTGAGGGTCACATTTTGCAAAGAGCACAGGAAGCAGAGAGGGCAACTGTAGACCACAGAGGCTTGTTAAAACTCACTAAGCCTGCCCCCAGTGACACACTTCCCCCAGCATGGCCACACCTTCTAAGACCTCCAAAAACAGCGCCACCAACTGGAGACAAATGTTTGAATACTTACAGCCTATGGGGGACACTCATGCAAACCACCACATTCCATACTACCTGTGCGCGCGCGCATACGGCCTTGACCATATAAAATGCAAAATAACATTAGTACCAACCTTAAAAGTCCCCACCAGGTGTGCCAGTCTCAATGCCATTCAAAGTCTACAGTAACCAACAGTCTCCTCGGAGACTCAGGCAATCTCACAAACTGTAAGCTCCTGTAAAATCAAAAGACAAATTTACAAACTATCCCAACATACAGTAGGAAAACTGAATACACTGTCCCATTCAAAAGGGAGGAATAGAGGCATAGTGAGGAAACGCTGGACCAAAACAAACCGGAACACCCAGCAGAGCAAAAACGCCAAAAGTCCTGTAGTTCCACATTCAGATTTCTGGGACTGCAACTTCCAAAGGTCTTAGATGGCTCAGCTCTTCCCAGCTTTGCTTGCAACACATACATCTCTTTCTTAGGCAGGTACCACTACCCTGTATGCAGCTCTCTTGGCAAATATCTCACAGGTCGCATCTTGAAGTCTTCTTGGGGTCTCCGCTGCCACCAGTCCCCAGCTTCACATCAAGCTTCATGCAATGGCCTATCAGGGCCTTCTTTATCAGAGGACACCACCCCTGCTGTACTCTGCCTGACTCTTTGGCTCTCTGAAACCGTGGAGGAAGAACTGATGACCCTATCATTCTTGTGAACTTATACATGCCTTGGCTGCATCCTTGGGATGGACCCTGGGCCCATTCCAACCACATTGTGGCAACTTTTCTCTGCCCTGGACTTGCTGGAGGATATTAGCTGGGTGTGTCTTGCTCCCTGAAGGTACTAAAGATCTTATTTTGTTTGATTTGTAAATCTCATGGCCCTCTCCTTAATAACTTTAATCTCTCTTATCAAGAAGGAATCTCCTACAATGCCTTGGCCACCACCTTTTAATCTTTCCTAGTGGGTTTACATTACGATACGCTTAAACTGATACAGTCATTTTGCATTCTCTTTTACTGTCCTCATTAACATTGACTATTATTTCACTGTAGAGTTGATATATATTCACATATAAGCCACGCCACCATTTCCACATTAGGCTGTCTTGAAATATCCTCCACCAAAGACATCAGTCCCGCTTTTCAACTTAGCATCAGGCAAAGCATTTGGCTGTGGGCAAACTGCTGCCAAACACTTTAATCAAAATATCCCAAGTTGCTGCCTAAGTCCTTTATTTTCCTCTGGAACCACATCTTTTGCAAGCATGCTTTCTTCCAGGCTTCAACTAGAATGGCCCTTAAGCCTGCTTACAATAGTCAAACAGCCTTTCCAGCCCAAAGTTCCAAGTCTTCCACACTTCTCCAAACATAGACATGGTCAGTTTCTTCAAAGAGCAACACCCCACTCCTGGTACCAATACTGTTTAGTCAGCTTTTCTGTTGCTGTGATAAAGACACATGACACAAGGAACTTATAAAAAGGAAGAGTTTATTTGCACTTACTATTGGCGGTTCCAGGGAATTAAGTCCATGTGGTGGGAGGCATGGTGCGGCCTGGATCTGGAGCAGCAAACGAGGGTCACATCTCAAAGAGCACAGGAAGCAGAGAGGCAACTGTAGACCACCAGCTGTAGGGCTTGTTAAACTCACTAAGCCTGCCCCAGTGACACACTTCCCCAGCATGGCCACACCCATTCTAAGACCATCAAAAACACGTGCCACAACTGGAGACAAAATGTCTGATACCTAAGCCTATGGGGACACGCACTCATGCAAAACCACCACATTTGGGAACTAAATCTTGATCCTGGCCTCTTCAAGTCTCACTTCCAGGGACTTCCTGTTCCAAGCAATCCACAGGTAGAGAGGCTTTGATCTGATGACTCATGCTCAGGAGAGTATACTAATGAGTACTGACTACGGATTCATGGTGACCACTTGGAGCAGCACAAGCTTGGAAATGGCTTTGTCACTGGAATCTTTTTTTTTTTTTTTTTGTCTTTTCGTCAGACAGGGTCCTCCTTGGTAGTCAGCTGTCTGGAACTCACTCTGTAGACCCAGGCTGGCCTTGAAAGCTCAACAAAGATCTGCTGCACTCTTGCCTCCCAAGTGCTAGGATTAAAGGCGTGCGCCACCATGCCTGGCTTGGAATCTCTTTTTAAATATTTTGAAAATATTACAATATTTTCCTTCTGAGCTGCCAATGTAACTTTAGGAAGAACAACTAGGATTGGTATGGAGGCTTTAAAAATATTTTTAAATTTATAAATCTACTTTTTAAAATTTATCACTGAAAGAGATTTACTTTCCCAAACTCTGGAACACACCCATAGATGTGTATCTGAGTATTGTGTTGGTGATGACAGGAGTCACAAGCAGAACTAGTGTGTAGACTTCGCAGCATGTGCAGGAGATGAGGAGCAGTGTGTGACATGATGGCAGACCAAATAGGGAGCAAGAAAAGCCAAGCTTGCTTTCAGACAAATTCAGCCATCTCTCCAACCTCGATATTGACATTTTTATATAAAACATCTAGCAATTGCTGGTACATAAGAGGTGTGTAACTAGCAGGATGCTATTTGATATTTCCATGTCTAAGACTGAAAATTTTCCACTATTCAGTTTTTCGGTATGGTATAGGAACAATTTTTAAAAGATTTTATTTTTAAATATGGGTATAGGTGTGTGTCTGTGTGGGTATGTAGACATATATGCTGGAGACTGTGGAGACCAGAAGAGGATATTAGATACCCTGGAACTGGAGTTACAGGCAGTTGTGAGCTGCCCAGCATGGGTGTTGGGAACTGAACTCATCTTTCCAGCCCCAGTAATAGGATTTTAATATTAACTGTTCCCTATATTAGTTAACTTTTTTGCCACTATAACAAAATAGTACAAATAGTATTACTTTATAAAGAATAGAAGTTTATTTAATTCATAGTTTTGCAGGCTGAAAGCTCAAACGGTTATGGTGCAGGCTCCGGGGAAGCATTCTATTGAGCCTTATTTCCTCATGGAAAATAGCAAAGAAGGAAAGGCACAGGGGAGCAAAGGAGAGACTCAGGGGTTGGGCTCCGGATTTTATGACAGGTCATGTTTTTGAGGACATCCTCCAGGGGATGGACCAGCCCTTCCCAGAGCCAACCTCCCAATGACCAGGACCTTCTACTGGGTCCCAAACTGGCTCCTTCCATCAGCCCATATCACCGCACTAAAGACCAATCTCCCAGCACAGGAACTTGGACAGGACAGTACTCCTACCCTAGCATCCCTTTTTGCATACATAACTTTAAGAGAAGAAAATGGTCCATAGAGACAGCAAATATGTTTTAAAATATTTTGTCATATTTATTTGTATTGATTGATTGATTGATTGGTATTTTTGAGACAGGGTCTCCCTGTAGCCCCATCTGTACTGGAACTCACTTTGTAGACCAGGCTGGCCTTGAACTCACAGAGATCTGCCTGCCTCTGCCTCCCAAGTGCTAGGATTAAAGGCATGTGCCACCACACCTGGCTGTATATATATATATATTTTTTTTTTAATTTTTTAATTTATTTATTTCTGTATGTGTATGAATGTACTGTCTGCATGCAGGTCTGTGCACCCATGTCATGCAATGCCACGGAGGTCAGAAGAGGGTCTCGGATTCCCCTGGAACTGGAGCTCTCCTGGAATTGGAGTTTCAGATGGTTCTCGGCCACCATGTGGGTGCTGGGGATTGAACCCGGGTCCTCTGCAAGAGCAGTCGGCACTCTTAACCGCTAGGCCATCTCTCCAGCCCTGTTTATATATTTTTAATTCAGTGTGTGTGTGTGTGTGTGTGTGTGTGTGTGTGTGATTAGGAATCATTCTGGATCTCTCCTTCCACCATGCGGGTTCTGGGTATTGAACTCAGGTCATCAGGCTTAGCAGCAATAACTTGTACCTACTGAGCCATTTTACTGGCATGAAATGGATTATTTTAAAAGGAGAATTTAACAGCAGAGGGGATAAAGTGGAGATGTGATATTTCTAGTACTAAGTTCTGGAGCTATTTAACTACGATTTAGTTAAATAGCTCCAGACTTCAACAGCATCAGACCCTTTCAGTTTCTGTAACATATTGTTAGTAATTGGAGAAAAATAATAAGGAAACTGAGGTTCATACTGTTTCAGTTTTACAGTTGTAGAGCCAATATCTATTATAATTGGTTGTAAGATGTACAGCTCTGGGCTGGAGAGATGGCCTAGTGGTGACTGCTCTTACAGAGGACCCGAGTTCAATCCCCAGCACCCACGTGGTGGCTGAGAACCATCTTTAACTCCAGTTCCAGGGGAATCCGACAGCCTCTTCTGACCTCCACAGCATTGCATGACACAGGTGCACAAACCTACATGCGGGCACATGTATTCATACACATAAAAAAAAGATATACAGCTCTGTAGTATTTGAGAACAGGGACTATGGAGATGGGCAAATGGATGTTTGAATCCTATGAATTACGTAAACATTCTTTATAAAGTAATCCTGTCTCAAGTATTTTGTTATAGTATCAGAAAATCCATTCACCTCACTGTCTTACTATGTGACAAATGCCCTAAATTATTGTTTTCTTCTCTGTAAAATGAGACTAATAACAATATGCACTTCTGAAGGCTGTGAAGCTTATATGAGAAATGCATTTAGCATGCGGTTAGCATATAATAAATGCAAATAGCTAGGGTTGTCATCGTTACGACAAAATCCTTGCAATATCTATACAGAAAGGGGACTCATGTGTGTGTGTGTGTGTGTGTGTGTGTGTGTGTGTATGTGTGTGTGTGTGAAAGTATTTAGGTGAAAGGGTCAATAAAATACACCGAAAGTTCAGAGATGGTGGAGACTGTTTCATCCCATAATTGTCAGTAAAGCCTCCCTGGAGGTGACTTCACAATAACGAGCTGAAGTTGGTTATGACTGGTTCTGGGCAGAGGGCAGGATTGTAGTTGAAGAAAGGCTCGGGAGGCAGAATCAGTTTGGGGAATGGTAACACTGTTTGCTACCAGGTAGGGCACTTGCTCTGAGCATGGTGGAGAGAAGACTGGGAACATGGCACACTTGTCACAGTTCAGAAGGATGTTTCTAGAGAACCTTGTGCACATCTCCCCTTCAGGCTCCTGCTGCTAAGATCAAGAATTGCTTCCCCAGGCCCCTCCTTGCTAGAGCCACCCTCCTTGGCGCTGTGAACTGCTTTCTCAGCTTTGTCCCTCCTCGAGAGTTGTGCTGGAACATGGCGTTGTACAGCTGTGTATGCCATCCCTTCCAGAACATTCTCAGAAGCATTCCCAAAGTCTTGTTCAATGGGCTGGACTGAGGTTGGGGCAGGCCCCGGCAGAGGGTCAGAACACATGAGAACCTCTTGAGAAAGACATGAAGGAAGCAGTCATTTGAGAAGATGGGCAGGTTTGGGGCTTTTTGGCCTTTTCTAGACATTAAATGAAATCAAAGTGAGATAGTCTGTGGAATGTACTGGAAGCATGCATTTCTCAGGAAGCTGTTTCTGAAATGATAGTCCTGAGTTATTGTAGAAAACTTAGAAAGATTTTTTTTTATTGTAAAAAGAAAGGGTTATATGGGCGCAATCTCTGGAAGGGAGTCAGGGAAGGGAAAAGAGATGAAATGTCTTGACTACTGATTAATACCGTTCTTCCAGGACCTTCAGATGAAACACGCTGTACATGGAGGGTAGGTACCCACAGTCTGATGAAGCCCCAAGATTCATGCAGGGAGCTCTAAACCCTAGTGTCTCTGAACGTGACTGCATCTGGAAACAAGACTTTCCAGAGGTGGGGGACGGGGGTGTTTGAGGTGAGGCCTAATCCAAGGTGACTGCTGTCCTTAGAGGAAAAGAAAACTCAGCTACAGACATGGAGAGAGGAAGTCCCTGTGGTCACGCTGCCTGCACGCTGGGAAGAGGAAACCAGTCCTGCTGAAGCTTTGACCTTGGACCTGGAACTTCCAGAGCTGTGAGGAAAACCAATTTCCTTGGTCTAAGCACCCCAGCCTGAACCACCCATGCGGCAGCCGGAGCGAGCTATTCCAGAGTGAGGCTGCTGGCTTTCCCTTGACCGTTCTTATCTCTCTGTCTTACATGCTCCAAAGCTAAATACTTTGAGGATTTAGTTATTATTATTTGTTTGTTTATTTATTTATTTATTTATTTTTAGGATTCAGTTAGTTATTAAAGAATAAAAGTGAACCTCTTTCTGCACAGTGGGTCCCAGCGTCCTGTGGAAGCCTGCTGCGGCTCCTCGAAGCAGCCTTGGAGCAGGGCTCAGCTTTCCATTTTGGCTTCAGGTGAAGTGAATCACCCGGCGTTTACAGATTTGAAGGGCAGGGGGCTCCAACACACATTGGAGTAAATAACGTGATCAATAACCCTTTGACAGGCTGTTGTGGGCTTAGGCCTCCTTCCCTAGGGCTTCTCCAGGGCCTTTGCCTCCTGCAGTGGCTCCTGCTCCCCCTCCCCCCTCCCCTCCTCTCCCCCTCAGCGTCCCTCGGACACTCGTATCCTCTTCACCACCTTCACTCACTGTCGTCAGCCCCTCCCATTCCCCCCACCCCTCTCACCCCAACATTTACACAGCATCTTTTAGCTGCAGGTGTTGTCAGTTGTTGGGTCCGTGGCTTGCAGACCCTGGAGGCCCCACCCTCTGGTCTGGCCTGTGAAGCCTTCACTCAATGACAAGGAGTCTTTCTTGAAGGCTTATTCTGCTGGTAAGGAAACTATCCCCAACCCCCATGTTTACATCTTGTACTGGGTAAATATTTGCTACCTGTGACTTGCCTGTCAGGTTTTTCTCCATAAGAAGTGGGTGAAGTGAAAACAAGCACACAGCTTTGCCTCATGGGGACAGATCCTTCTGGATCCCTGGCCAACGTCTCTTGTCTCTTCTCATTCTCCTAAATAAACACCTCAAAGGATTGGGCTTCCTTGCTTGTTTAGATCACAGAAAGGCTTTCAGGTCCTTTCTGAGCAGTTCTCTGGCCCAGCTGGCCAAGTAGGAGCCCCTGCACCTCAGCTGAGACCCTGCCTGCTGTCTGACACTCTCCATGTGCCTCAGAACCAAAGTCTGCTACCAGTGTCTGACTTGCACCCAGTCAGGTGACTTCCCCTTGCTGCAGCCCCTTCCTGCAGTGTCTCTGTCCCCATGAAGTAGATGGTCTTGTGGGACTACAGTGGCCTGTCCTTCACTTTCTGTCATTTCCTGTCTCAGCTGGTGGGAAACTGGAAGGAAGCTGATAGAAGTCATGTAGGCTCTGAGTCCAGGTGGGAACGCGCCCTGGCAGTCTGGTAACATTCTCTGAATTTGTTCCAAGGCACTGAGACTGCTGGTTGCTGGGAGCTGATACCTGGGTGGTCACAGAAATCTTGTCTGGGACAAAAATGTCCATGTGAGGATCTCACTGACAGACAACACCAGTATGCTCCTTGATCTTCCCACTCTAACGGCCACCATGCCTCCAAGCACTGCTTTTGGTTTAGGTCCCCTCCATGACCCAATGTAAGGCAACGCTCACTCTAGCAGAAAGCCATGGAATAGGCGTAGATCCCTGTGCCCTGCATCCTGTGCTCCAAGCTTCATGTGACCTCATGACCAAAGACCTTGATGCTGGGGCTAGGTTACCCTCCTCTCTCTCACAGACCACCTGGCTCAGATCTGAGGTGAGGCTAGATCCTCCACCTTATTCAGACTTGCTGGGACTCAGAACCATAGCCCAAGTATGGCAGCTTCTGATAGGAAGCCTCTAGTTTCACCTCAGCACCCACAAAACAGGAATCAATGCATTTTAGGGGGTTGTTACTGCTTTGTAATTTGTTTGTTTGAGATAAAGTCTCATGTAGCCTAGACTGACCTCAAACTTCTTGTGTAATAGAGAATGAGTATTTATTTCACAGTAACAAAATGAGGCCTTTCTCTGATCCTGACTGAAGAGCATCCCGACTGCTGGGGTCACAGATGGACCACCAAACCTGGGTTAGGAATGAAAGCTGTTTTGTTTTGTTTTGGAGATAGATTGCCCCTTCATAGCACAGGCTGGCCTCAGCCTTCTCAACCCTCCTGTCAGTCTCAGCTCTCAAGTGCTGAAATCACAAGCATGCGACCCCACACCTGGCTACCAACTCCTTTTCATAACTTCAAAATGAAATCTACCTCATTGAATATTACAGATTCAAGTGCACACTTAATGTGGAAAAGGAGAGAGGCCTTATATTACACATCACATAGCAAATAACTTCCCACAAGTAGTGTTGACCACTTTGGTTTTCTGTGCCTCCAGCCCTGGAATCCCGTCATCAGCCAGCGATCAGCTGCGTGACTTTCCTCCACCCTTCTCTGGCACCTTTTATTTGAAAGTGACTTTTTTTTTTTTTTTTTTTTCTTTTTCAAGACAGGGTCTCCCTGTAGTCCCAGCTGTCCTGGAACTCACTCTGTAGACCAGGCTGGCCTTGAACTCACAAAGATCTGCCTGCCTCTGCCTCCCAAGTGCTAGGATTAAAGGTGTGCGCCACCACGCCCGGCTGGAAGTGACTTCTGTGGGTGTTTGATATGGGATTCTATATGTGTCATTATGCCAAATTGGTTGACAGTGCTGTTCAAATCTCCTCTGGCCTTTTAGACTGTTGCCTAGTGTTTTTATTTTATTTAATTTTTAAAAATTTTTTTATTTTTTATTTTTGAGACAGGGTCTCCCTTTAGTCCCAACTGGCCTGGTGCTCGCTATGTAGACCAAGCTGGCTTTGAACTCATAGACATCTGCCTGCCTCTGCTTCCCGAGTGCTGGGATTAAAGGTGTGTGCCACCACGCCCAGCAAAATAGCTTTCTTAAAACTAATGTTTATGTGTACTCTTTTGCCTTTTACACAAACACCTGCCTCTTTATACTTAAAATGTTAATTTTGTGAGCAGTGTGTACCTTGTTACCCATATTATTGCTGCCTTTTACTTTGAATATGATTATGAATATGTTTGGACCTAAGTCTTACATCTTAATATTTGTCTATTGCTTTCCTAGTATTTAATTCTGGTCTTATTTTGAGTGAATCAACTAATTTTTTAGTGTTTCATTTTATTTTTATTTTCACCTCGTTTTTAATATCTAATAGATATAGTTTAGAGGATCATACAGGCAAGGAAAATATGCTTGCATCATTTGTCCAAACTTAGGAGAGCATCACCAAGAAGGAAATTTGGGCATGGTGGAATAGGCCTATCAGAAGGCTAAGATGGGAGGAAGACAAGGTAGAGGTCAGCCTAGGCTACATAGTGAGTTCTAGACCAGCCTGGGCTACATAATGAAATTCTCTTTCAAAGAATTAATGAAAGAATACTTGAAAAATTTCTGAAAGGTCATTGGAATTTTTAATGGTAAATATTTGCAAAGATAATGGTGATATTTTCATTAATTTAAAATTTTTTACTTTTCATTGAATTTTTGCAATGAATCAACCTCTTTAAAATTTTTTTATTTAATTTTTTTTTGGGGGGGTCTTTTTGAGACAGGGTCTCCCTGTAGCTCTAGCTGTCCTGGAACTCGCTCTGTAGACCAGGCTGGCCTTGAACTCACAGAGATTTGCCTGCCTCTGCCTCCCAAGAGCTAGGATCAAAGGCGTGCCCAGCTATTTATGTAAATTTTATGTGTATGAGTGTTTTGCCTGCATGTATGTAAGGGTACCATGTGCATGCATTGCCCACGAAACCATGGAAACCAGAAGAGGGTATTAGATGTTCTAGAACTGGAGTTATGTATGATTGTTGGTCACCACATGTGCCGGGTCCTCTGGCAGGTAGGGCAGGGAGGAGAGCCAGGCCAGCCTGTCTCTCCTCCGGGGCTGAGCAGGATGGTGAGTGTTGAGGACCTGAAAAGAACCACACCGGGGTCCGGAGTCTCATCAAAGCAAGGACTCACTTTATTGCATCAGGCAGCCGCTTATATTTGCGTGGCGGGAGGGGAGGAGAAAAAGAAGGTGGGAGAGGAAATACGTAGAGTGGGGAGATAGCTTTGGGCCAATAGTGATTTGCCACATTGGTTGTATCTGGGTAGAGGCGATTTCCGGTCGGGCTAAGCTGAGTCACTCCTATGCGGAAGTGACTGGCCAAAGACAGGTTGCCAAACTCCAGTCAGGCTCAGGGAATTACAGTAGGCTGCATTCTCTTAGGGACCACAGGTAGAGCATGAGTATGGATGGCCCACAGGGCCCAACACATGTGGGTGCTGGGAACTAAACCTGGGTCCCCTGCAAGAGCAGCCAGTGTTTTTAACCTCTGAGCCATTTCTCCAGCCTGAATCAATTCTCTCTTTTTTTTTTTTTTTTCATTTTTTTTCCACAGGAAAATAGAAACTACACAAAATGACAATAACAAAACAAAGCAATAAGAACAAAAAAGGGGGGGATTTCCTTTTCTTATTCTGGTGAAATAAGAATCAATCTGTGGGGCTTGGTATGTACTTATCTTTTTTCCTTTCTCTCTCTCTTTTCTTTCTTCCTTTCCTGCTCTTTCAGGGCTACCAGAAGGATATGTGTTTACTGGCTAGTCCAGGAAGCCTTGAATTCTCAGCTGAGAAAGTACAGTTAATTGGGGGGTGGTGGTGGTCTCATCCCTAAACTGCCTAATCAAATTCTAGATCCTGTTTAGTTAGGTTACCCTCTGAAAAGGGTCACCCCAGTCACAAGAAGGGAGCTGCTCTGACTTCTTCCATGCTGAAAAGGGACATTGGGTATGGCAACTGGGGTATCCCCCCTTCAGAGGGTCTATCTATAGGACCCCGAAAAGGATAACTATAGAGGGTAAAAAAGTCCTTGACTAGTGCCCTTGAAAGTGAAGTAAAGGCTGGAGTAGTTAGGTACATGATCTAGGCAGGGACCAGGAGAAGGACAGGGTAAATTCCAATGTCCAATTTAAAAGTCCATTAGAATTTCTTGACCAGGGGTTTCAAAGTGTCCATTTATTAGGTTTCTCCATCTGTTCATTTGGCCATGATGTCTGGACTCAGGATCTGCTTTTCAGGCTTTTTAATAGTCAGGACATGAGTTTCCACTTAGATAGTTGCTGTTGACCAGAATTAAACTGAAAAAATTTACCAAGTCTGTCCAAACTGTCCCCTTCTGGGGTGCATGCCACTAGTTCAGGGAAGTAAACCTAGCTTTTCTTGAGTCAAGTTATCTTGAAATGTGCAGAACAGATATCAAAAGTAACACTTGCATAATAGAGAGAAACCAAAAAATATCTTTCAGTAGTCAAAGGTAAAAACCCATTGTCTATTTTTAAATGGTGCTACATTTTAATAATTGTTCTAGGATTTACAATCCCTATCTTTAGGTGCCAGCACCCACATTCAAATATGTCTTCACAAACAATGGCAGAGACTTAGAATTAGTCTCTTTAGCACATCCCACTCAAATGCACATCCCCTGTGGGGCTGGCAGTATGGGGGTGTTTGAGGGTAGGATGCCTATGTCACTCCAGCTAATTCATAGTTGCCTTGGAGTGGGCTCTGCTGTAACTTGATTAGATTCAGTTTAGCACTGTCTACCTCCTATGCATTCATTTCTCACTGACAAGGTAAGGCCTTTGTCTGAACCTGATTGCCTATGAGACTGAAGGGATCACTTCACGTTTCATAGCCAGATGTTCAACTTTCCAAACTGTGAATGACCTTTTCTGCATTGTAACCTGGCTGATGGCTTTGCAGGCCGATGACCAGGTCTCTGTGCTGGGCAGTCCCCCTGGCTTCTGTGCCTTCAATGACTGTCCCAGCCTCCAGCCTGCACTCCCAGAAAGGGACTGGAGTACTTTGAAAGGACTTCCATAGCCCTGCCACCCATGGAAGCCTTCTGCAGAAGTTGTCTTGGCTTGTCTTAGCTGGAGGGCTCCAGAGAGATCTGACTCAGCCCTTCTTCTCTCCGGGACAGTCTCTTAGCAATCTCATTGTGTCCATAGGCTCCTGCATGCCCCTCTACCCAGTGTACTTGCAGAGGCCTTCAGGAGGGGTTGGCAGGCAGGCATGGATTTGCTGTGTGGCTGGAATCCCAGGGCTGTGACTCTTGTCAGCCTTTGAGCAGGTGTTCAAGGTTTGCTAACAGTTCCGCTGACTTCTCCTTATTCCTATCTATGGTATGCTATCCCTGTGACAACCTGAATCTGTATGTCACAGAAATTCATATATTGAAACAGAATGTGCAAGGTGAAAGAGATAGGGGCTTTGAGAGATGATTGCATCATGATGGTGGAGCCCTCAAGGATGGGATTAATGTCCTTAGGAAAGAGGCCTAAAGGGGCTTATTAGCCCCTTGGATGGATATATTGATTGTCAGATCGCTAGAATCTAGATTCTCCAAAGAGATAGATAAGTCCCCAGGCATGCTGGTAAGGGATTATCTGGATTAGGTTAATTGAGGCAGGAAGATCCACCCTAAATATGGGCAGCCCCATTCTGCCGGCTGGGTCCTGGACCTCATACAAAGGGAAGAGCCAGCTGAGCACCCGCAGTCATCTCTCTCTGCTTTTTTTTTTTTTTAATTTTATTTATTTATTTATTTATTTATTTATTTATTTATTTATTTATTGTTAACATTTTTTGCAACCAGCTGCCCCCCGCTCCTCCCGCCACGAGGGGCTGTACTCTCAAACTGGGAGCCCAAATAAACCCTTCACTTCACAAATGGCTTTTGTAGGTATTTTGTCAGAGCAGCCAGTAAGTAACGGAGCCCCTTTGCTATGTCACCACACACTGGGTTGGCTGGCACTCTGATCATGGACTTCCCAGCAATCACCTTTACTGTTCATAAATTACCCAGTGTAAGGTATTTTGCTTCTAGATATATCCTCTGAATGGGGACTCATCCAGGTGAAGACCATTGGTTTAACTTATTTTTTTTTTATTGGCTGTCTAGAAATAGATTCGCCAATGAATGAGGAGGAAGGAGAAAAGGCAGCTTTCATTGGATTGTAAAGGAACTGGCACTTTGATGGAGCCTTGAAGAATCATATTCTGACTGACAGGAGGTTGGCTAGAGTAGTAGTGGACAGGGAAGGAATTCTAGGCCAAAAAAATCCAAGATAAGGAGAGTGGTGATTTAGGTTCAGTGGCTTTGTACAATCTCAGTGAAAGATACATACCCAGGATGAGAAAAAAAAGGCCTCAAGCAGAAGACATCAGAAGCCTTGAATGTGGATATGGAACCTGATTTTTTTTTTCACAGCCAATTTTTTATTTGAAGCTCTGTGCATTTCATACAAAATTACAAATCAAATCTAGACCCATGCCCCCCTCTCTGCCCCCCCACCCCTACCCCACCAGAGCTCATGCATTCTGCCAAACATTTTTTCATCTTTTTCTCAGTCTCTCTCAAAATTCTCGATGCAGTTTACTGTTTTGAGCAGTTCACCGTTTCAGTCAGTTCTTTGACGCAGTCTTTCTGTTGTTGTTGTTCTTGTTCCTTCCAATATGCATCACTCCAAAACATGCATGCCACATATATCATAGGTTTTAGCATCTTCAGCTTATGATTTTTTTTTCTTTATTAGGCTGAAGGATGTCATGTTTGAAATCTCCACTTTGGCAAGCCCAAACCACCATCAGTCCTGCCCTTGTGCTCCATACTGGGGTTTTCCCTTCCCATGGTCACCAAATGAGGTCCAGTAAGCACTGTGTCCTGTCTTGATCTTCCTGTACTGGCCTCCATGATACAGCCTAGGTAGTCCAACAATGGCAGTCTATACTCTGAAGAGGCTGAAACTCCAGTAGTAGCTCAGTCCACAAGCTGGATGTCTCAGCAGTCCCCATCTGGCACTGAAAGTTTGGAGAATTCTTGGAGAGACATGAGTCTTCAGTCCACATTGGAATGTTGAAAAGCTGTGTTTCACATCTTTGAAGGATGGCAAAAGCAGTGGGAGCCACAGGGTAGCTGTACTTGCCAGTAAGACAGGCAAAACAACTATTCTCTCTCTCTCTCTCTCTCTCTCTCTCTTTTTTCTCCTTCTTCTCTCTCTCTCTCTCTCTCTCTCTCTCTTTTACTTTTTGTCTTTTACTAAGAGCTCAAGTTTTATACCTGAAGTACAATTTCTCAGGACTTACTATTTATTTTTTTCTGGTTATACTTCCTTTTGGATGTTGAAGGCCACACAGCAGCCCAGATTAACCAAGGTTTTTGTTTTCTCAAGTTCAGTTGAGGAACCTGATTTTTTAAAAGTAATTATTTTGGCCTTTTTTTTTTTTTTTTTTTTTTTTTTTTTTTGGTCTTTTTGAGACAGGGTCTCCTTGTAGCTCTGGCTGTCCTGTAACTCACTCTGTAGACCAGGCTGGCCTCAAACTCACAGAGATCCTCGTGCCTCTGCCTCCCAAGTGCTAGGATTAAAGGCGTGCACCACCACGCCCGGCATTTATTTATTTCTGTATGTGTATCAATGTACTGTCTGCATGCAAGTTTGTGCACCTGTTTCATGCAGTGCTGCGTAGGTCAGAAGAGGGTGTTGGATTCCCCTGGAACTGGAGTTCTCCTGGAATTGGAATTTCAGATGGTTCTCGGACGCCATGTGGGTGCTGGGGATCGAACCCGGGTCCTCGGTAAGATCGGTTGGCGCTCTTAACCGCTAGGTCATCTCTCCAGCCCTATTTTGGCCGTTTTAAAAAACACTTATTCATTTATTTGTGCATCCCCCCCCACTGTGTGTGTGTGCGTGCGTGCGTGCGTGTGCGCGCGCGCTCACACACGTGTGTTCAGGAGTACCTGTGAAGGTCCGAGGACAACTGGTTCCTCTGTTCCACGTTATTTTGTTTATTTAAAAAATATTTTAAGCCGGGAGTGGCGGCTCATGCCTTTAATCCTAGCACTTGGGAGGCAGAGGTGGGTGGATCTTTGTGAGTTCAAGGACAGCCTGGTCTACAGAGCGAGTTCCAGGCCAGCTGGGGCTATAGGGAGACCCTGTCTCGAAAAAGACCAAAATAAAATAAAATAAGTTAAAAAAATATTTTATTAGTATTGCTTTCTTTAAGAAGTAACATGAGGTGAGAGAGCTACCTACCCAGTGCGGGTGGGTGCCCCCCTGCAGGCATTCCCAGAGGCAGTTGTTGAGAAGCTGGCAGGGGAGGACAGGGGAGGTTTGAGGAGGAAGGTAAGAAGTGAGCATGGAATCCAGCAGGCCTTTGTCGGCCCCAGCAGTCCTGCTTTGCATCTCTCTGAACAAAGTCCAGCTCAGCCTCTGCCCCAGAGCACCAAGCCTGGTGGCAGGCACGTCCTTATCCACAACAGGCTGCAGCCTGGCTCAAGTGCCTGCCCCGCCCCTCGAGCCTCTCTCTGTAGGGAAAGCAGCTTTCTCCTTGTCTGCCACCATAGCCTGTACATCCAGAGGTGGGACAGACCACCTCAGAATCCAGTGTCTTCCCCAGGTTTCAAGCGTCAACCGATGCCCCAGGCCTATCCTGTCTGCTTAGCAGCTCTGAGCTCCCAGTACCTGGGGGACTCTTGACTTGATGACTTCTTTCTAGATACTGACGCATCTGCAGTGGAGAAGGAACCAATCCTGGAGCCCACAGAACCTTCTCATAGCCTCTTCTGTTCCCTAGAGTCCCCGGGGAGAATGAATTGGTCATCGTAGAAATCATCCTGGGGTTCTAAGACTGTGATGGGATCCGTCCTCACATCAACCTCAGTGGGCTTGATCCTTGGGAGTGATGTATATGTACATGTGTTTGGTGGAGGCTCTAAACTGACCGTGGCCTCCTTTCCCCAGCGTTCCCCAAACTGTCAAGCTCGTCCGGCTACCTCAGCTTTCTGTGAAGGTGGCTCTTCCACAGGCCTGAAGCAGACTGTTTCTGGGAATCTGATGCTCACACAGCTCTGCTTCCAGTTCCCACTGCCCTCATGGCCACAAGGGCCTCAGGGTAAATAAAACTGGGTCTATCAAAGGGTGATGGGTAGGCTGCCTGGAAACCCAGGCTCTGCCTCTTGAGGGACTAGAGGGGCTGTTTTCTTCCCTAGACTGAGCCCCATTTCCTTGGCAGGACCCCGGTCTCAGCAGCCTCTTGATTCATAATTAAGACCTTGTGCAATAGGTAGAAATCAGCCTGCTTCATGCCACGTTATTTAAAAAGAAAGGCGGAGGACTGGAAAGATGGCTCAGCAGGTAGGAGCACTAGTTGTTCTTGCAGTGGATCCAAGTTAGAATCCCAGCACCCACATGGAAGCTAACAGTCCAGTTCCAGGGAATATGATGCCCTCTTCTAACCTCTGCCAATAGTGCATGGTACCAGTGCACCTATTTACAATAAATTTTTAAAAATAAAAAGAAGGGCAGGGTTTTTAGTGGCTTTAAAATTTTGTGTGTGTGTTTGGTTTTTAAAAATATTTTATTTATTATTTTTATATTATGTATATAGGGTGTTACCTACATGGATTTAAGTGTACTTGTGTCATGCAATGTCCAGGGAGGTCAGAAGAGAGTGTCATATCCTCTGGAAGTAGAATTAGGAACAGTTGTTTGCTGCCATGTAGGTGCTAGGAATTGAACCCAGGCCCTCTGCAAGAGCAGCCGGTGCTCTTTACTAATGAGTTACCTCTCCAGCACCCATGTTTGTTTTCCTTTTCTTTTTTTAATTTTTTTATTAAATTTTATTTTTTATGTGTATGAATGTACTGTCTGCATGTAGGTTTGTGTACCCGTGTTGTACAATGCTTAGAGGTCAGAAGAGGGTGTCAGATTCCCCTGGAACTGGAGTTAAAGACAGTTCTCAGTCACCATGTGGGTGCTGGGGATCAAACCCGGGTCCTCTGCAAGAGCAGTTGGCGCTCTTAACTGCTAGGCCATCTCTCCAGCCCTTGTTTTCCTTTTTAAATAAAAGCATTTAAATAAAAGCTGGGCATAGTGGGGCATGCATTTAATCCCAGTACTAGGGAGGCAGAGGCAGGTGGAGTTCTATGAGTTCAAGGCCAGCCTTGTCTACATAGTTCCAGGACAGCTGGGGCTACAGAGGAACTCTGTCTCAAAAAGACAAAAAAAAAAGTATTTTGAAAGTTAAAAAAAAAAAAAGAAGTAACACGAGGGGCTGGAGATGGTTCAGTGGTTAAGAGCACTGTTACTCTCGAAGACAACCTAGGTTGGGTTCCCAGCACCCACATGGTGGCTAACAACCATCTGTAACTCCAGTTCCAAGAGATCCTACTTCCTCTTCTGGCCTCCATGGGCAGACGCAGGTGTACTTACATACATGCAGGTAGTATATACACATAAAATAAATTAATAAGATTAAAAAAACATGTAGCATAATTACATTGAAAGACTTTATATAGCTTGGAGAATTTGGAAATAGAGTGACCGACAAACAGGCATTATAAAAAGAGTAACAAATGGGACCTATGCTGTTGGGCCCTATGGGCCCTCCAAGAGAATGCGGCCTACTGTAATTCCCTGAGCCTGACTAGAGTTTAGCGACCTGTCTCTGGCCAGTCACTTCTGCATAGGAGTGACTCAGCATAGCTGATCTGAATTACTATTGGCCCAAAGCTATCACCCCACTCTACCTGTTTCCTCTCCCACCTTCTTTTCTCTGCCCCTCCTGCCGAGCGAATATAAGCTGCTGCCTGATGCAATAAAGTGAGTCCTTGCTTCCACGAGCTCCCAGTCTGGTGTGTTCTCTTTAAACTAGCCTCAGGGCGGCCTCCAGCCCCATCACACCAAGGAGGAATATGTCCAGAAAAACGAGGTGCCAGGCATGAAAATGTGAGAGCCCAGGCTCACTGGACAGTCCCCTTAACTGAGGGCTTGTGCCCCCAAATGTCAGTCATTATTGGGGGCATCAGATTCCAGTGCTTGATAGATACTGGAGCAGACAGTACAGTTTTAAGAAAAGAGGAGATGCCTGCCGCCTTGTCCCTAACACCTGGGCCCATAGTTTTGGGTGGGGGGAGGGAACTCCAGAACAGAAGCGACCTCCACCCTCATGCGATGGGTGGGTCCAGATGGGGACCAGGATAAGATTAGACCACTGGTAGCCAGGGGCCTCACATCCAACCTCCTAGGACAGGACTTACTGGGGCAGATGGATGCAGTGCTGACCACTGATTATAAGATGTTTTTTGAGGACCCCCTGAATGACCCCCCTACTCAGAAAGGGGAAACAAGTCAAAATCTACCCCCAATCATAGGGGCCACTTTTCCCCAGGTTCCTCCTATTAGATGGAAGCTGGGTAACCCCTTCTGGGTAGAGCAGTGGCCATTAGCACAACCAAAATTAGAAGCCTTACACCAGCTAGTGGAGGAACAGCTGAGGCTCTGGCATATTTGTCCAACCATGAGTCCCTGGAACACACCTGTCTTTATTATCCACAAAGCCTCAGAGTCATGGCGCATGCTCCAGGACTTAAGGAAGGTAAATGATAGAATGCAGATGGTTGGAACCCCCTTGCGGGGCATGCCCTGGACTCCCGCAATCCCTACAGACTTCTCGATTGCAGTAATCTACCTTAAAGATTGTTTTTTCTGGGCTGGAGGAATGGCCTAGCAGTTAAGAGCGCCAACTGCTCTTGCAGAGGACCCGGGTTCGATCCCCAGCACCCACATGGCTGTGAGAACCATCTGAAACTCCAATTCCAGGAGAACTCCAGTTCCAGGGGAGTCCGACTCCCTCTTCTGACCTCCACGGCATTGCACGACACGGGTGCACAAACTTGCATGCAGACAGTACATTCATACACATACAGAAATAAATAAAATAAAAAAAAAAGTTTTAAAAAAAATAAAAAAAAATTAAAAAAAAAATTTTTTTAAATAAAAAAAAAAAGATTGTTTTTTCTCAATCCCCCTGCACCCAGAAAACTGTGGTAAGTTTGCCTTTTCAGTGACATCCCACAACTACTCTTGGCCAGATCTCCAATATGAGTGGGTAGTGCTACCCCAAGGTATGGCCAACAGTCCTGCATTCTGCCAACAGTACCTCGCCATCCTCCTGGCCCCCATGCTGTCATGGAAAGATTCCCTATTATACCTCTATATGGAAAATCTTATTATTGGCCATCAGAATCCTCACAAGTTTCAAGGATTCCTCAATATAATATCGCAAATGCTAATACAAGGGGGATTCATGGTGACACCTGAAAAGATCCAATGAGTCCCCCCTTTTAAGGTATTAGGCACCATCTCTCCCTCACAAAGTTCAGTCCTGTAAAACCTAGCAAAGAAGTACCAGAACAACTCACCCTGACACAGCTTCAAAGTCTGCTCAGTGAGATTAACTGGCTTGGGCCCTGGGTGGCCATCCCTACGGAGACATTAACACCACTGTTTGACTTACTGAGAGATAGGCGTCCCCAAGAGGAAATCCCTATCACACAAGAGCATCGATTGATCTTCAGGGCTTTTCAAGAGGCTTTGCATGACTGCTCCTCAGCTAGATACTCCAGAGAATGCCCTCTATCCCTATGGGAGCTTGCAGGACCTGGCTTAGCTACAGCAATGATCACTCAAGAAGGGGGACCTCTGGAAAGGATACATACATCTACAGCTGGCACGCCTCAGGTGTACTCTCAGACCAGTTGGCAGATGCTATAATACGGGAGAGGACACAGACACAGAGGCATTATGGGACAGACCCCCATGACATTATCCTCCTGTATAGGACATCAGATATTGAATGGCTAGCCCGCAATCACTCGCACCTGGCCATCTCCTTGGAAGGGTTCATGGGAAGAGTAGACTGCCACTTTGGGCCCTCTAAGTGGGCCACCTTCTTATAGAAATTTCCCCTAGTGCTCACGATGCCCTCCTTGCTTTCTAAGATACCTATACCACACACACCATGCATTTTCACTGACGGAAGACGTATTAGTCACTTTTCTGTTGCTGTGATAAAACACCATGACCAAAGGAACTTATAAAAGGAAGAGTTTATTTGAGCTTATGATTGACAGTTCCAGGGAATTAGAGTCCATTGTGGTGGGAGGCATGGTGGCTGGAGCTGGAGCAGCAAGCCAAGGATCACATCTCGCAATGAGCACAGGAAGCAGAGAGAGCGACTGGAGACCGCAAGGCTTGTTAAACTCACTAAGCCTGCCCCCAGTGACATACTTCCTCTAGCACAGCCACCCTTCTAAGACCTCTAAGAACAGTGCCACCAACTGGAGATAAATGTCTGAATACTTAAAGCCTATGGGGGACACTCATTCAAATCACCACAGAAGGAAAGCCGGCTCAGCCTATGTAGCCTTTGGAGGGAACAGTCCCATTCCAACCAGCCAGAGATTCCAACCAAGCCAAGGATCCCCTCAATATAAAGAGCTGTTGGCGGTAATAATGGCATTGCAGGACATTCATGAGCCATGTAACCTCTTTTCTGACAGTCTATATGTTACTAATCTCCTGCCTCACTTAACACAGGCCCATATCAGGCTTGATAGTAACCCAATCTCCCCCCTTATGGTAGAGCTTAAAGCCCTCTTGGAAGGAAGGAGTGTCCCATATATCTCCAGCACCGTAGAGGACACTCGGGCCTCCCTGGTTTCTTATCCATGGGAAATGTCCTAGCAGACCAGCTGGCCTCGGGCCTAACATCTTATCAGCTCAGGAAGCTGCAAACTTTCATGAGCTAACCCATGTAAATTGGAGAGGGCTACACCAAAGGTTCCCCCAGGTGCCTGTGAAGGAATTGAAAAAAATTGTCCAAACATGAAAATCTTGCCAACCCTTTCTCAGAGTATCCTCACTCCAGCCCCAAGGAGTTAATCCTCAGGGCCTGAGACCTAATGCCCTCTGGCAAACAGATGTCACCCACTTCACTGCCTTTGGCAAACCTAAATATGTTTTTGTACCCATTGATACTGACTGCAGAGCCTGCTGGACTACAGCCCATTCTGGAGGGAAGGCCAAACATGCCCATCCCATTTTTTGCAATGCTTCGCAACATCAGGGCTGCCCCGCCAGGTGAAAACGGACAACGGACCTTGCTTCACCTCAAAGGCTCTTGCAGGCTTTTTCAAGAGATGGGTCATCAAACATGTTACAGGAATCCTTTACAATCCCCAAGGACAAGCCATTGTTGAAAGACACCACCAATATCTTAAGGAAAAATTACAAAAACAAAAAGGGGGAATAAGCCCCCACCTGCAGCTGATGGAGGCCCTGATTACTATAAATATTTTAAATTTTTCTAAAGAAATGACTGAATCAAGATTCCCAAAACACTGGGGCCATACAAGCCTCAGCCCCCAGGTAAAGGTCAAATGGAAGGACCCACTGACGCATCAGTGGAGGGGCCCAGACCCACTGCTCACAGTGAGCCTCCGCCCCCAGGTAAAGGTCACATGGAAGGACCCACTGACGCATCAATGGAGGGGCCCAGATCCACTGCTCACAGTGAGCCTCAGCCCCCAGGTAAAGGTCAAATGGAAGGACCCACTGATGTGGCAATGGAGGGGCCCAGACCCACTGCTCACAATGGGGAGGGGCTTCAGCTGCGTATTCCCCATAGGGGAAGAAGCCCCAATTTGGATACCAGCTAGAAACCTCAAATACCTCCCCCAACAGGGGGACAATGATAATGACCCCTCCAGGGAGTGTTTCACCCCTGAGGATGGCCCCTCTGCTCTACCCTCAGGATCAGCCTAGGATGAAAGTGACACTGCTCCTCCTGCTGCTGGCTCTCGTCCCACCTAGTGACGGGTGATTCGGAAACCCCAACGAGGCTGCGAAGTGCCTTGAGGAGAAGTGCTGCTTCTACACTAATCGGTCTGGAATTGTGCATGACAAGATAAGAAAATTACAGGAAGACCTGGAAGAAAGAAGAAAGCAACTGCTAGAGGACCCATTTTGGACTGGGCTACACGGCCTCCTGCCCTACTTACTCCCCCTGCCTGGACCCCTCCTTATGCTTTTCCTTCTTCTCACCTTTGGCCCATGCATTGTTAATAAGGTCATACAGTTTATCCAGGGGAGGTTAGATGCAGTAAAGTTACATCAGGTCGAGGTCCACTATCACAGGCTCGCCAGCCAGGAACCAGGGTCTTATGAACGGCCATCTTCGTGTGATTGCCCGACCCCCACCCTCCATGTGGCCGATGACAGGTAAGACCCCAGAGAGACTGGGGCAACCTAAGACAGGACATGGAGAGGCTCTTCAGCAGACCAGAGTCATAGCACCAGACGACGGGTAAGATCCTTCTGCACTCAGCCAACCTAAGACAGGGATCAAAACCTTAGCTGTTTGTGTCCCAAAGACGGGTAAGACTGAGTTTGCAAGAATGGACAACCTAAGACAGGGGCTATGTTTCTCCTCCTGCATTACAAAAACAAAAGGGGGAATTGTTGGGCCCTGTGAGCCCTCCAAGAGAATGTGGCCTACTGGAATCCCCTGAGCCTGACTAGAGTTTAGCTATTTCCTCTCCCACCTTCTTTTCTCCGCCCCTCCTGTCCAGTGAATATAAGCTGCTGCCTGATGCAATAAAGTGAGTCCTTGCTTCGACGAGCTCCAGGTCTGGTGTGTTCTCTTGCTGACCGTCGACATTCATCATCCCACTCAGCTCCATCCCGCTCAGCTCCATCCACCGAAGAGGCCGGCTGGTTCGAGCCTCTTCTCCCCCGTCCCTCTCCAGGTGATACCCATATGCTTGGTGGGGATCAGGTGTCAACTACCAGAGTAAGAAATAGCCTGATTTTGAAAATCGGAGTTGGACTTAGAAGGCTCAAATGTCTTCATTTCCTCAGTAATTTAGAGACCTGAAGGGGAGCCCGCAGCTGAGTAGTGGTGGGTGAAGCCTTCTGACATCTGTGTTCATACAGTTAACCCAAGGAAAGTACCTCATGGGTGGGAATTTCAAGGTGTGGATACCCATTCAACCACACCCATGAAGCAACAGCCCACTCGGTGTCTAATTATAGCAGTTGCCTAAAAGAAATGGTCTTGATGCTTGAGGTTAAAAAGGGAACAAGTACTTCCTAATGAAGTGGGGTTACATTTGCATGCAGGACAGCACTAAGTGCTTTCGGAGAGAGACACTGTGCTATTGCCCTTCGCACCTCAGGTCCTAATCTTAGCGCTGAGAAACGAAACTCAGGTCTGCTTGGAAGATCCAGCCAACAAGCTTCCTGACAGCTACTGCTGGTTTTTTAAGTAATTATAGAAACTATCCTGGAATCGTTTTTGTTTAACAAGTAACAAATGTAAAGGAGAGGGGGAAGGCAGATTTTTAGCAATTGGTGATCTTAGAATTTGGGGGTTATAGAGGAAATATTTATAGAGACTTCCTAGAAATAAAATTACAAAGAAACAAGTGAAACTGTGGTTGTCTCCCCAAGGGACAGGTGAGGTGACCCCAGCATGAAGCTCCAACTTTTCCCCTTTTTACTTTCAATTTCTTCTCACCACCACATCCTCCTTATTATGGAATCTGTGTGTGTGTTGGGGGGAGGGGGAGTTTTGCTGCAACCTGAACACTTCCTGATATGAGTAAAATGAGAAAAAGTACAGAGAGGAGATATGGGTTTGAGAACAAAGGGAAACTGACTAAATGTGAAATCTTTGGTCACTGTAGAGACTTAGAAGTGTGTGTTTCAAATTTCATTGTGCTGACAGTTCCTGGAGACGTGGGGTGCCCAAGCTTCATTCCTAACCATTCAGGCATGGTTTCTGCATCACCACGTGAAGCCTTCACCTAGCATTTTATCAGGCAGCTTCCTGCTGCAAAGCATGTCACACAGTTTACTGTTGCAGGGTTTAATAAGTTTTCATACAATAAAAAAAACAGAAGGAAAAATGAAGTGGAAGACTCCCTCTTTTGTGAGACAAGTTCTCATGTACCACAGGCTGGACTCGAATGTAGCCAAGAATGCCCTTGATTCTCTTGTGTTCAGCTCCCGGGTGCTAGGATTGCATGTGTATATCTCCATTACTTGCAGTGCTGAGGACCAAACCCAGGGCTTTATGTACTCCAGACAACACTTCACCAGCTAAGCTGTAGCTCCAGCCCTGAAGTTGGAAGATTCTAAGGTATAAATAATCTGTCATATGAAAGAATGAAACTTCATTAGCTGATGGAGGATATGTGTTCATTTTCTTTTATATTATTTCCTTTGGGTTAAATAGGATGAGACCAGATACTTTTTAACAAAGGAGTCTAGTCAAAGCCTATTCTCTTTCCATTCAAAGTACTCAATAAATAAATAGGTAATTTTCAGCCAGTTTTAAGTTCTAATGTAGTCATCTTTGCTTTGGACCCAGGAAGAGGTTTGCTTGTTCTGCGGTTTTAATGGTGCAGTGCCTGCAGTTTGATGGAGGTGTTATAGAATACATCCATAAGTTGCCTGATGTGAATTTGTTTTGGCCTGTGAGGCTATGCTTATTGACATATTTATTGCAATAATGGCTTACCAGTGTAGAAAGTCACCGTCTTATGAAAGTTATTAATAAAAAAGTAAACATTCTACAGACTAGACTTGGCAAGCACTGTCCTAATTAATGATTGCTATTAATTGTGCATTTGCTTAATCAGGAGGGCAGTTGGGTAAATAAGGGGGGAAATGAGACTTCAAATATCTACATGGAGTCAGTTGTAAATGGCTAATCATTTCAGGAATTTAGCTGGATCAGGATGGTAATTAAAGACAGATATGTTGGGGCTGGGTGTGGTGGCGCACACCTTTAGTCCTAGCACTTGGGAGACAGAGGCAGGTGGAATTCTGTGAGTTAAAAGCTAGCCTGGTCTACAGAATGAGTTCCAGGACAGCCAGAGTTACAGGGAAACCCTGTCTCAAAATGACCAAAAAACAAAAACAAAAACAAAAGGACAAATATGTCCAAGGGAGTGGTATTGTCAGATGGCCGATTTCTTCCTTCATTTATTTTATTTTATTATTATTATTATTATTTTGTCTTTTTGAGACAGGGTCTCCCTGTAGCCCCAGCTGTCCTGGAACTTACTCTGTAGACCAGGCTGGCCTTGAACTCACAAAGATCCACCTGCCTCTGCCTCCCAAGTGCTAGGATTAAAGGCGTGTGCCACCACGCCCAGCCCCTTCATTTATTTTTTTTGAGTCAGGGTCTTGCTATGTATTCCATACTAGCTTTGAACTTGGGATCCTCCTGCCTCATAATTAATTGTTTACAACTTGGAAATGTCATGTGGAGGATGGAAAATACTTGGTGCCTATTTGATGGTCTCTGTGGTTTGGTTTTGAAGGGTTCTTATTGGGTGACTTCTTAGTGTGACTATTTGGTAAGCCTGGAAACTAACGATTATGATGACTACCATTTATGAAGAATTCACCTCAGTGTCTGTAGTGGTTTGAATGAGTGTCCCCCATAGGCTGTAAGTATTCAGACATTTGTCTCCAGTTGGTGGCACTGTGTTTTGAGGTCTTAGAAGGTGTGGCCATGCTAGAGGAAGTACGTTATTGGGGGCAGGCTTAGTGAGTTTAACAAGCCTCGTGGTCTCCAGCCGCTCTCTCTGCTTCCTGTGCTCTTTGGGAGATGTGGCCCTCTGCATGCTGCTCCAGCTCCAGCCACCATGCCTCCCACCACAATGGACTCTAATTCCCTGGAACCATCAATCATAAGCTCAAATAAACTCTTCCTTTTATAAGTTCCTTGGTCATGGTGTTTTATCACAGCAACGGAAAAATGACTAATACAGTTATTTTGGTACCAGAGATTGGGCTGTTGGCTGTGAAGAACCTGACCATGTGGATGTTTGGAGAAATGTGGAAGACTTTGGAACTTTGGGCTAGAAAAGCTGTTGACTACTGTAAGCAGAGCTTAAGGGGCCATTCTAGTAGAAGCCTGGAAGAAAGCATGGCTGCAAAAAATGTAGTTCCAGAGGAAAATAAAGACTTAGGCAGCAACCAGGATATTTTGATAAAGAGTTTGGCAGCAGTTTGCCCACAGCCCAGATGCTTGCCTGATGCTAAGTTGAAAAGCAATGGACTGACGTCTTTGGTGGAGGATATTTCAAGACAGCCTAATGTAGAAATGGTGGCATGGCTTTTAATGGTGAATATTATACAGATCTACGGTGAAAAAGCGCAAATGGGCCAAAAGGAAATGCAAAATGTACAGTTTGGATCTGAAAAGTACACTAGGAAGATTAAAGGTGTGGCCAAGGCTTGTGAAGGAGAGGATCCCTTTCATAAGGAGACTAAAGTGATTAAGAAGAGACCTGGAGATTTACAAGTAAACAAAAGAATCAGTACCTTCAGGGCAAGACCATACCCAGCTAATCTTCAAACTTTTGAAAGGAAAATACTGAAAGCATTTTCTACTCCAACAAGTCCAGGGCAGAGAAAAATTGCAAATGTGGTTAAAGTAGGAGAGATTCCATCCCAAACTTGCAGCCAGATTCGGCAATTTCATTCATGTGGTGCTGGCTTTAGAGGCATGAAGTTTGCAAGAGTGAAGGGGTCATCAGTTCTTCCTCCACGGTTTCAGAGAGCTTCCAAGGTCAGGCAGAGTGCAGCGGGGGTGTCCCTGCATAAAGAAGGCCACAGCCTGGTTGGCAGTGGAGACCCCAAGAAGACATTCGAGATGCCAAGTGAGATACTTGCCAAGGAGAGCTGCATACAGGGAGTGGTACCAGCCTAAGAAAGAGATGTATGTTGCAAGCAAAGCTGGAAGAGCTGAGCCATCTAAGTCCTTTGGAAGCCAAGTCCCAGAAGTCGCACATGGAGCTACTGGACTTGGTTTTTGCCCTGCTGGTTTTTGGTCTTGTTTTGGTCCAGTATTTCCTCACTATGCCTCTATTCCTCCCTTTTGGAATGGGAATGTGTATTTGGTTCCACTGTACATTGGGAGTATGTAATTTGTCTTTTGATTTTACAGGAGCTTACAGTTTAGGAGATTGGCCCGAGTCTCAGAAGAGACTTTGGACTGTAGACTTTTGAATGGCATTGAAACTGGTAAAGACTATGGGGACTTTTAAGGTTGGACTAAATGCATTTTGCATTTTATATGGTCAGGAGCCTATGGGGGCCAGGGAGTGGAATGTGGTGGTTTGAATGAGTGTCCCCCATAGGCTGTAAGTATTCAGACATTTGTCTCCAGTTGGTGGCACTGTGTTTGGAGGTCTTAGAAGGTGTGGCCGTGCTAGGGGAAGTACATTATTGGGGGCAGGCTTAGTGAGTTTAACAAGCTTCGTGTTCTCCAGCCGCTCTCTCTGCTTCTTGTGCTCTTTGTGAGATGTGACTCTCTGCACACTGATCCAGCTCCAGCCGCCATGCCTCCCGCCACAATGGACTCTAATTCCCTGGAACTGTCAATTGTAAGTTCAAATAAACTCTTCTTTTTATAAGTTCCTTGGTCATGGTGTTTTAATCACAGCAACAGAAAAATGACTAATACAGTGTCTTACAGATGTTCATTCATAGATGCCTCAGAAGGCCTTGTGGTATGTCCCCATCTTGTGTATGAGAAACTGAGGCACAGGACTATAAATATATTGACTGCTAGTTTATGGTAGAGCTGGGATTCAAAGCCAGGTTGTCTTAGGCCAGAGTTCACATTCATTGCAGTGTGTTCCCCTTTCCATGATGTATTCCAGGACAGTCAGAAATTTCCAGAATTGAGTGGCCAAGACTGCAGCTTGGGGGAGGGAGAGTGGCACACTCTATGGGATGGCTGTTCAGATTTGGGGAAGATGAAGAACTGGGTATGTGAATGATGTATACTTTTGGACTGTGAAATCTGAGCTAGTCTGCTTCTTTCTAAGCTCTGATTATAGGGGGTTATGGTAATAAAAGAAGGAAATATATACTACTTATTTGATTCTTTCACTTATGCAACAAATAGTTATACAGTGTCAGTTGTCTTACCTGCACAGGCAGGTGACACTGGGACATTCCACTGAAGGAACAGCCATCCCTAGCCTTTGGGTCTTAGTAAGGTCTTAAGAAACACCTATGTGACTTATCCTCTTAACCCTGTGTTGAAACTTATCTTCCTTCATGAGTTCCAGGTGTGGCCTCCAACAGAGTGAGTGAGCGAGTGAGCAGTGGTCCCAGGAGGGTCTGGGAGAGTCAGAGGGAGGCTAGAAAGCTGAGGTATTCCCGTGTGCACACAGAGATACAGGAAGAACGTGTCATAAATAAGCCCACCTGCCCTTTCCATTCAGATGATTACCTGCCCTACTCTTGTCATTTTTGTTGTTTGTTTGGCAATAGTACTTGACCTGTAAAGGATTGTGTGGTCTTTATTTCTCTCACACAATATAAATATGTATGTTTGGTCACACCATATTAATTTGTTTGATTCTCTGAATTCATCCCACTTCCTTCCCTCAGGCACGTACATTCTATGCCTGCCCTGGCTACTTTCCACTTGTTTGTCCAGATCCACGCCTCACCATTCTTCACATTGCTTTGTACCCTGGGAGACAGGCTGTGTAGACAGACTGAGTTCCTCTTGCCCTCCAACTTCTGCTTGGGCTCACCTGATGGGAGACACTAGATGATATCAGAAGAGGATCAGGTCAGATTCTTTTCTCACTGGCCTGCTCCCGGTCACGGCTCAGCAGTTGCTAGATTCCTATGTGAAAAACCACACCTCTTGTCAGGTAACCTGCTCTTGACAGGTAGCCTGTCAGGAGCTAAAGTTACAGTCCTGATTAGGCCTCTGTGACCACTGCTTCTCCATGGTCCCTTTAGTGAGTGTCTAAATAGAAGAGAACAATACATAGGGTATTACCTGCAAGCTATGTTGTTGAGATCGATGGTAAGAGGGATTATGGAGATGGTACTTTATTTTTCTCAGAAGAAAAAGGAAAGAACAGAAGGGAAAAGCCAAGGAAATATGGAGAATGACCAATCTACTGAGGTCCACTATGAGGCAGCTCCATCTGTTTATATCACCTTATGTCATGCAACCAATAGTCATGTGAGATCTCTTATTATTCCTATTTAAAGATGAAGAACTTGACCATGGCTATACAGCTAGTAAGTACTGCTGTTAAGTGGCAGAGACTAGACTTTGCTGCTTACCTCAAGAAGGAATGGAAACTGGTCTTTCTGCCTATGTGCCTCCTAGGAATTGGACAACCTTCCATGGCATTGCTGGGCTAGAAGAGGGTGCAGGGAAGGGAGGCTGGAATGTCACAGATTGTGAAGGATTCCAGAGATCAGAGAGTAAGGCAGTGGGAAGGGACCAGTGTGCAGGATGGGAGGGGAGTGAAGGAGGAAAGGGTTCGAAAGATGGGCGTCTTAAGTTGTGTGTTGCTGTGACTGAAGGACACATTTGCGTAATGTATAAATAGGGGCTAAGTAGCTCCTGGTTATGAAGGCCGGGAGGTTTAGGAGCATGGTGGTGGCATCTGGTGAGAGGCTTCTTGCTATACTCTCACTTGGCGGGAGCCATCTCATGGTAAGACACAAATGCTCTAGCTGAGGTCTTTCTTCCTCATTCACTAAAACCATTGATGGCATCATGGGTACTGCCCCCAGGACTTTATCCAATCCTGATTATTTCCCAAAGGCTCTACCTTTAAATGCTATGGTTAAGGTTTTCAACAGTTGAGTTTTGGGGGAGACACATTCAAGCCATAATAACAGGCAAGCACCAAATGGTAACCCCCAGTGCTAACCCTAACTCCATTTACTTATAACTGTTATCAGAAAACGAAGAGGCAAGGCCTTCAGGTCCTTTTGTTCCATACAAACCATGAATGTGAGGAAGACCATGGATGTCTGATAGATGTCCATGACTGACAGGGAAACTTTGTTAGTAGGAGCTTCGTGCTGAGAGAGACTATATGTGTGTGTGTGTGTGTGTGTGTGTGTGTGTGTCCTAGTTTGTCTTCCCTTGCTGTGACAAAACACTCCGACCAACACCAACTTGGGGAGGAAAGGGTTTATTCAGCTTACATCTCCTGGGTCACAGTTCATCACTTAGGGAGCCCAAGGTAGGAACTCAGGGCAGGAACCTGGAGGCAGGAGCTGAAGCACAGGCCATGGAGGAATGCTGCTCACTGGCTTGCTCTCCTAGCTCATGCCCAGCCCACCTTCTTATACAGTACACAACAACCTGCCCAGGGTGGCACTACTCATTGTGGGCTGGGCCTTCCCACACTGCTCGACCATCAAGACAATACTCCACAGATGTGGCCACAGGCCAATCCAATGGAGCCAATTCCCCAATTGAGGCTCCCTCAACCCAGGTGTGTCAAGTTGACACTAAACCTATCCAGCACAATTGATCCCTTGTCAACTTGACACACAAAACACATCACTATTAAACCACCATCTTTCCAGTTCTTGTCCCCAAAGTATGTTAACATTAATCACAACCTAAGACAGTACAACCTTAAAAGCCCCACAGTCCTTAAAATGTCCAAATGCTTAAAAGTTCAGTCTATTAAAAGTCTCTTAACTGTGGGCTGCTGTAAAATCCAAAACAAGTACTGTCTTATTTCAAAGGGAAGAATCAGGTACTCTCAAACAAAACCTAAGTCCAGCAAAGTAGCTCAAGGCTGGACACCTGGGATTCACTCACGATCTTCTGGGCTCCAAAGGGTCTCGGCAGCTCCCCCTCTCTGACTCTGCTGTCCTTGGCACACACAGCTCATCTTGCAGGCCCAGGCTGACTCCATTCCACACCTGCTGTTGCTCTTGGTGGTCATCCCATGGTCCTGGCATCTCCAAAAAGTTGGGGTTGCCACTGAAACTGAGGCAGCACCTTCACCAATGGTCTCTTCTGACCTCTCCTGGTGCAAAGCCTCAGCTTCTCTCCATGACCCCTGCAATCCTGGGGTCTTCACTGCAACCGAGGTGCACTTCCACCAATGGAATTTCCTGACCTCTCACGGTGCCAAGTCTCGGCTGCTCTCTATGACCCCCTCAAATTTCAACACTGGAACCATATAGGAGACTCTTACACATTACCAAGTCCTGCTTCTGGCTGGAGATGGAGGCTCAGGCCCCTTCTGGATCACAGCTTCTGTGTGCTGACCCTGAAGAAATTCTTCCCAGAAGATTTCACCATAGTGATGCTGGTCTCTTGTTATTTACAGCTGATTTTTCAGCCCCAGCTAACCAGCATCAATTATCCCAGTACAACAAAAATTTCACTTCAGGTTCTGGTCTCTTGTTACTTACAGCTGATTCTTCAGCCCCAGCTGACCAGAACCCACAGATTATACAGTCCTGATGATCTCTGTTCCCCTTTGAAACTAGAAACTTCACAAGCCAGGCCTCCATCTTCTACAGATCCTTCAGCAAAACTGCTCCAACCTCCACAGCAACAATCTTTAGGCATTCAATGATCTTCCTAGCCCAAAGTTCCAAATGCCTCCACAATCCTTCCCCAAAACACCAAGGCCATGTCTGTCACAGCAATACCCCACTCTTCTGGTACCAATTTCTGTCCTAGTTTGTCTTCCCTTGCTGTGACAAAACACTCTGACCAACACCAACTTGGGGAGGAAAGGGTTTATTCAGTTTATATCTCCTGGGTCACCGTTCATCACTTAGGGAGCCCAAGGTAGGAACTCAGGGCAGGAACCTGGAGGCAGGAGCTGAAGCACAGGCCATGGAGGAATGCTGTTCACTGGCTTGCTCTCCTGGCTCATGCCCAGCCCACCTTCTTATACAGTACACAACAACCTGCCAGGGTGGCACCACTTATTGTGGGCCGGGCACTCCCACACTGCTCGACCATCAAGACAATACTCCACAGATGTGGCCACAGGCTAATCCAATGGAGCCAACTCCCCAACTGAGGCTCCCTCGACCCAGGTGTGTCAAGTTGACACTAAACCTATCCAGCACAGTGTGTGTGTGTGTATACATATATTTGTACAAGATTATGTTACAAATCAAAGCTAGACTCCTGTCCCCCTCCCTACCCCCCCCACACCACCAGAGCTCATGCATTCTGCCAAACATGTTTTTCATCTTTTTCTGTCTTTCTCCAAATTCTCGATGCAGAAGTTGACTGTTTCGAGCAGAAGTTCACCGTTTCAGTCAGTTCTTTGATGCAGTCATTTCTGTTGTTGTTGTTGTTTCCAACATGCATCACTCCCAACTACTTGGACAAAAGCTCAAGGAACCCTGCACAAGAAATAATTACAACTAGGTAATTGGCACTAGCATCCACAGATGAGAGATACCATTTGTCCTTTGTTTTTCTGGGACTATGTTACTTCACTTAACATAATATCTGCTAGTTCCATCCATTTACCTGCAAAATTCATGATGTCATCTTTGTTTAATGCTGCATAGAACTCCATTGTATAGATGTACCACATTTTCTCTATCCACTCATTAGTTGAGGGGTATTTGGATTGGTTCCAGCTTTTTGCTATTGTGAAGAGAGCTGCAATAAACATGGCTGTGCATGTATCTCTGTGGTAAGATGAGTCTTGTGGGTATATACCCAGGAGTGGTATGACTGGGTGAGGTGGTAAGGTCATTTTGAGTCTTCCAAGGGTTCTCCACACTGCTTTCCATAGTGGCTGCATGAGTTACATTCCCACCAGCAGTGGATGAGTGTTCCCCTTTCCCCACAACCTCTCCAGCACTTGGTATCCTTTGTTTTCTTGATCCTAGCCAGTTTTATCAGAATGAGATGATATCTTAAAGTGGTTTTAATTTGCATTTCCTTAATTATTAGCGATGTTGAACATTTTTTAAGATGTTTCTCAGCCATCTCTAAGTCCTCACTTGTGAAGTCTCCATTCAGCTCTTTGCTCCATCTTTTGAGTGATTCATTTGTTTTCTTTATTCTTTGATTTTTGAGTAGTTTATATACTCTGGAAATCAGTGCTTTGTCAGATGTATCTGCAGTGAAGGTTTCCTCCCACTCTGTGGGATTTCTCTTCACTTCTTTGATTGTTTCTTTTGATGTACAGAAGCTTTTAAGTTTAATGAGGTCCCATTTGTCAATTGTCAATCTTATTTCATGTGAAGCTGCTGTTTGATTTAGAAAGTCTTTTCCTACACCTATGTATTGTAGGCTGTTGCCAACTTTTTCTTCTATCACCTTCAGAGTTCTGGATTTCACAGAGAGGTCTTTGACACATCTGGAGTGACTTTTGTACAGGGCAAGGGGTAGGAGTTTAACTTTATTCTTCTACAAGTGGTGATCCAGTTTTGCCAACATCACTTGCGGAAGATGCTGTCTTTCCTCCATTGTGTCTTCTTGGCCCCCTTGTCAAGTATGAGGTGGCTGAAATTGTATGTGCTCAAGTTTGGATCTTCAGTTTTGTTCCATTGGTCAACAGGTTTGATTTTGTGCCAGTACCAAGCTATTTTTATGATTATAGTCCTGTAGTATAGTTTGAAATCTGGTATAGAAATCCCCCTGCATTGGTCTTTTCACTCAGGGTTTCTTTGGCTATTCCGGGTCTTTTGTTTTTCCATGTGAAATTAAGGACTTTTCTCCAAGCCTGTGAAGAAACTCTTGGAGATTTTAATTGGGATTGCATTGAATCTGTATATTAATTTGGGTAGAATGGACATTTTTACTATATTAATTTTTCCAACCCATGAGCATGGGAGGTCTTTCCATCTTCTGATGTCTTCAATTTCCTTCTTCAGGGGTTTAAAAAACATTTGTAGAGCTCTTTGGTCTCTTTGGTTAGGTTTGTTCCTAGGTATTTTATTGTTTTTGAGGCTATTGTGATTGGGAAGTTCTTCTTGCATTCCTTCTTCAGTTGCTTGTTGTTGGTATAAAGGCTACTGATTTTTCTAGATTAATTTTGTATCCTGCCACTTTACTGAAACAATTGATCATTTCTAGTTTTCTGGTGGAGATTTTAGCATCCCTCAGGTAAACAATCATATCATCAGCAAAAAGGGATAGCTTGACTTCCTCTTTTCCAATTAGAACTCCTTTAATTTCCTTTTCTTGCCTTATTGCCCTAGCAAGTGTTTCAAGCACTATATTGAAGAGCAGTGGTGACAGGGGGCAGCCTTGCCGAGTTCCTACCTTTAAGGGGAATGCTTCTGTCTCTTCTCCATTTAGGATGATGTTGGCTGTGGGTTTCCTGTATATGGCTTTGATTACATTGAGAAATGATCCCTCTAATCCAATTCCCTCTAGGACATTAAGCATGCAGGGATGCTGGATTTTCTCAAAGGCTTTTTCTGCATCAACTGAGATGATCATGTGGTTTTTGTCTTTCAGTCCATTTATGTGTTTCATGATAATTATTGATTTTTGTATGTTGAACCATCCCTCTATCTCTGGTATGAATCCAACTTGGTCATGATGGATGATGTTTTTTATGTGGGTTTGTATGCAGCTTGCAAGTATTTTGTTCAGAATCTTTGCATGTGTGTTCATTAATGAGATGGGTCTATAGTTCCCCTTTTTGGTTGTATCCTTGCCTGGTTTTGGTAGTAGAGTGATGCTGGCTTCATAAAGGAATTTGGGAGATTTCCCTCTGCTTGAATCCTTCTGAACAATTTGAGTAATAATGGTTGTAAGTCTTTTTGAAATGTTTTATACATCTGCGCCTGGGCTTCTTTTAGTTGGGAGATTACTTTTTTTAATTTTATTTATTTTTGTATGTGTATGAATGCACTGTCTGCATGTAGGTTTGTGCACCTGTGTCGTGCAATGCCGCGGAGGTCAGAAGAGGGTCTCGGATTCCCCTGGAACTGGAGTTCTCCTGGAATTGGAGTTACAGATGGTTCTTAGCAGCCATGTGGGTGCTGGGGATCAAACCTGGGTCCTCTGCAAGAGCAGTCGTGTTCTTAACCACTAGGCTATCTCTCCAGCCCAGGAGGTTTCTTATACATCTTCAATTTCTTTGTATATTCTGGGTCTGTTTAAGCTGTCGATGTCTTTTTGGTTAAGCTTTAGTGATTCCCAGGATTTCAGATATTCATCCATTTCTCTTAGGTTTTCAAACTTAGTAGCATATAGGTTTTTGAAGTAATCCCTTATGATTGTCTGGATCTTTTCATTATATTTTGTGGTATTTCCCCTTTCATCATGGATTATATTGATTTGGAGTTGCTCTTTCTTTCTTTTGGTTAACTGGGCTAGAAGTCTGTTTATCTTGTTTGTTCTCTGAAAGAACCAACTTTTGGATTCATTGATTTTTTTTGTACTGTTTTCTTTGCTTCTATTTCATTGATTTCTGCTCTGATTTTTGTTATTTCTTCCTGTTTGTTGTATTTAGGGTTCAATTGTTGTCTCTCAGTGTTTTTAGCTGCAGTGTTAGTTCACTTGTGCTCTTTCTGTTTTTCTGATGTAGGCACTCAGGGCTATAAACTTCCCTCTTAGGACTGCTTTTAAAATATCCCATAGGTTTTGTTGTGTTGTATTATTATTGTCATTCAATTCCAGGGAGAGACTTTCACTGGGAAGTCATTACTCTTTGGAATCAAGTCTCAAAGACTAGTCTTACATTTTGAAGAAGAAATTATGAATATTTCATACCCTTCTGATAAATTTTAGCTCAGCTGTTATTGTGGTTTGAAAGAAAATTATCCTCTACAGACTCATGTGTTTGAACACTTGGCTCTGCTGGTGGTGGTTTTTTTGGAAATTGTGGAACTTCTGGTATATGGAGACTTGTTGGTGGAAATAGGTCATCAGGGATTGGTCTTTGAAGGTTCTGAAAGCCTTTGGCTCTGGCCTGCACACTCTGTTTCTTGATCCACGAGGATGTGAACAAGGTTCTAATATGTTCACAGCAACATGTAGCCATCTACCATATCTTCCTTACAGCAATAAACTAAAAGCTCTCTAAAACTGTTGAACCCGGATCGATCTTTCCTTTCTTGAATGATTTCTTTTTTTTTAAATTTATTTATATATGTATATTTTTTTATCAAATCTAGACCCGTGCCCCCCCATCGCCCCCAACACCAGAGCTCATGCATTCTGCCAAACATGCTTTTCATCTCTTTCTCAGTCTTTCTCAATATTCTCCATGTGGAAGTTGACTGTTTTGAGCAGAAGTTCACTGTTTCAGTCAGTTCCTTGATGCAGTCCTTTCCGTTGTTGTTGTTGTTTCCAATATGCATCACTCCCAACTGCTTTGGACAAAAGCTCAAGGGGCCATGCACAAGAAATACTTACAACTAGGTAATTGGCACTAGTATCCACAGATGAGGGATACCATTCATCATTTGTTTTTCTGGGACTGTGTTACTTCATTCAGCATGATGTCTTCTACCTCCAGCCATTTTCCTGGAAAGTTCATGATGTGGTCTTTCTTTACTGCTGCATAGAACTCCATTGTGTAGATGTACCATATTTTCTCTATCCACTCATCAGTTGAAGGGCATTTGGGTTGGTTCCAGCTCCTTGCTATTGTGAAGAGAGCTGAAATAAACATGGCCGTGCATGTATCTCTGCGGTGGGGTGAGTCTTGAGGGTACATGCCCAGGAGTGGTATGGCTGGGTCGGGTGGCAAGTTTATTCCAAGTCTTCCAAGGGTTCTCCACACTGCTTTCTATAGTGGCTGTACGAGTTTACCTTCCCACCAGCAGTGGATGAGTGTTCCCCTTTCCCCACAACCTCTCCAGCACTTGGTATCATTTGTTTTCTTGATCTTAGCCAGTCTTATTGGAGTAAGATGATATCTTAAGGTGGTTTTGATTTGCATTTCTTTAATGATTAGTGATGTTGAACACTTCTTAAGGTGTTTCTCAGACATCTCTAATTCCTTAATTGCAAAGTCTCTGTTCAGCTCTTTGCTCCATCTATTGAGTGGGTCATTGTTTTCTTACTTCTTTGTTTTTTGAGTACTTTATATATTCTGGAAATCAATGCTTTTTCAGATGTATCTGCAGTGAAGGTTTCCTCCCACTCTGCGGGATTTCTCTTCACTTCCTTGATTGTTTCTTTTGATGTACAGAAGCTTTTCAGTTTAATGAGGTCCCATTTGTCAATTGTGGACCTAAATTCTTGCACAGCTGCTGTCTGATTTAGGAAGTCTTTTCCTACACCTCTGTCTTGTAGCCTGCTGCCAACTTTTTTTCTATTGTCTTCAGAGTTTGGGGTTTCACGTTGAGATCTTTGATCCATCTGGAGTTGACTTTTGTACAGGGCGAGAGGTAGGGGTTTAATTTCATTCTTCTACAAGTGGTGATCCAGTTTTGCCAATACCACTTGCTGAAGATGCTGTCTTTTCTCCATTGTGTCTTCTTGGCCCCCTTGTCAAATATGAGATGGCTGAAATTGTATGTGCTCAGTTTTGGATCTTTGGTTTTGTTCCATTGGTCACCAGGACTGTTTTTGTGCCAGTACCAGGCTGTTTTTATGACTATAGCCCTGTAGTATAGTTTGAAGTCTGGTATAGAGATCCCCCCTGTGTAGCTCTTTTCAGTCAGGGTTGTTTTGGCTATTTGGGGTCTTTTGTTTTTCCAAATGAATTTAAGGACTTTTTTTTCCCAAGCCTGTGAAGAAACTCTTGGGGATTTGGATGGGGGTTGCATTAAATCTCTACAAGAGTTTCGGTAGAATGGACATTTTTATGATATTAATTTCCCCAATCCATGAGCATGGGAGGTCTTTCCATTTTCTGATGTCTTCTTCAATTTCTTTCTTTAAAGGTTTAAAATTTTTGTTGTAGAGATCTTTGGTGTCTTTGGTTAGGTTTGTTCCTAGTTATTTTATTATTTTTGAGGCTATTGTGAGTGGGAAGGTCTATTTGAATTCTTTCTCCAGTTGCTTGTTCTAGGTGTAAAGAAAGGCCATTGATTTTTTTTAGGTTAATTTTTATTTTATTTTATTTGTTTATTTTTAAGGGCTTCTACAATATAATAAAACAGTTGTTTGCAGATAACATTGATGTTACTCAGTTTGCCATACAATTAGGTAATTGGTGCATTTTGCAAGTATCTATGTCCAAATTTTGAACAACCCAAGGTTCCCATAATCCAGTTGGAGAAGCTTGTATNGGATCTTTTCAGTGTTTCTACTTCCTTCCAGAGTTTGTCATTCTCTCTCTCTAGGTCCTTCTTGAGTTCTTCATTCTCTTTTCTTAGTTCTTTGATTTGCTCTTTATAATCTTGTAGTTCTTTAAATATGTTCCCAATTGTGTTTCTGATATCTGTGTCCTGGGCCATACCCAGAGGGATCCCACTGTAGGAATCTTCCATAGGGTTGGTAGAGCTTGGTGCGGGATTATCCTGCCCCTTTCCTTTGTTGTCTCTTCTTCGTGTTCCTGGCATATGGGCTTCTCCTTGCCTGTATTCCAATGTGAATCCTAAATGCCTCTTCGCTGTGTTGAAGGCTTGCTTTGCTTGCCTCCTTCAGATGCCTTCGTAGTTGGTGTTGGGAGGGTGCTCTTTAGCCCATGCCCTGGTACCTGTGCTTCAGCTGGTCTTGGGAGATCTCATATCTCAAGACTCACACAACCCTACCTTTTATACCAGCTGGGAGGATAACTCTGTCCCCACAGCCACAAAAGCCAATTAAGCCAAAGACAACTGGATTAACGGATTAACTATGTTAAGTCTATCAACAATCAGCCTTGCTGAAGTACCCAGTTCCTACCTATCTTCCTGCACTTCAGCTCATCTCAGGAGATCTCAAATGATTTCTGATAGGTATTTTGTCACACCAACAAGAAAAGTAACATACTTTTGAAAGAAGTTAGGGTTGGTTTGTGGATTTGCATAAAAGAATGAAACCCCAAATAACAAAGTGGTAAACAAAATAGAAGGTCTTTATTTCTTACTTCCCAGTCTGAAATAGGCAGTCCAAGATGGAGATAGCTGCCTCATATCCAGGAACCAAGACAGTCCTGTTATTGTACATTCCAGGAACCAGGACAATCCTGTTACTGTTCATTCCTTAAGGTGATGCCTTCAATTGTAAGGTCCAATAGGTCCTTACTTCATCAAGATGTCAAGTAGCAGCATGTGAAAGAGGAGAAAGAGGTGGTAAGAGGAGATCCTTCCCTTTAAAGACAAGTCCAGATGGTGTGTGCTGTACACATACAGTTCCAGCATGTGGGAATCTGAGATAGGAAGATTTCAAGATCAAGGCCAGCCTTGGAAATTTAGCAAGATCCTATTCCCAAGCAAAACTCTAAAAGTGGTCGTTTAGGCTCCGGGTTCAATACCTTGGAAGGAGGGAGGGAGGGAGGGAGGGAGAGAGAGCAGCTAGAAGCTATTCATGCCATTATACCCATTATCCAGAGCCTAATAGTTTCATTTCTATACCTAGTCACAAAGGAGGCTGGGAAATGTAGTCTTAAAAGAAGGTAAGTGCCCAGTTCAAAACTAGAGGCAGAAACATTATGCACCCAGATGTGCGGCCTTGAACTACCGTCTCCAGTCCTGTTCCTAAAAAAGAGGTATAACCAACATCTACCCACAGACTTGATGTGAGTAGGCCTTCAACAGAGATATCACTGGGAATGGCCATGGTACCACACACAGCATGCCAGGACTCCAAGCTTGCTGTTACTTTTCCATGTAGATTCATGTCTGAGTCTATTACAGGCCTTTATGACTAAGGTTTAGGAATCAAAATATTACCTATCAACAACAGAGATACAAAGTGCATTCCTCTTTATTCCTCAGTGTTGCAGTGGCCATGGTTTCTTTCCCTGGCCGCCAGCTAAGGGAATGATGCAGATCCTTTGAGGGTGACTGAGCCCTTCTTGGCTCTTGGTGAGCTTAATTTGGGGAAGTAGATGACTGCAGGTCACTACAGTCACCTGGAGTCAGTGGCTTGTGGGTTTATTGTCTGACTCCCAAGAAGAATAAGGAAATATGGACAAGAAATGAGCCAAGTGAGTATAGATTTATTAAAGAAAAGTGAAAAGAGGACTCTTCAGAGGCAGAGCGACTCCACGGAAGGAGCACTGCCATATTTTATGGTCTTAGAGTGGGAATTGGATAAAGTAATCTTTATTGGTCTTGGTTATCACTTTTAGTGCATTGAAGAGAGGCTCAGTAAGAAAGTCACAGTCTAATTGTGTTCCTTTAACCCAACTTAGAGGCGATCCAATCAGGGGAATGGAAGCTCATGATCCACTATGGGCCCTGTCCTTATTGTCTAAAAGGAGATTATCTCCAGTTTCAGGAGGACCATGGACTGGGAAAATGGTCTCACCCTCTGCTGTTCGCTATGCCAGGCAGGGCTGACCTTTTCTTCTAGTCAACTTTGTATTGCCATGATAAAAAACTGACCAAAACCAACTAGAGGAGGACAGGGTTTAACTAGCTTACATTAATTATTATTATCCCAATCATAGTTCATCATTAAGGAAAGCCAGGGCAGGAGCCTTGAGATAGGAGCTAAAGCAGAGACCACGGAGGAACACTGCTTACTGATTCATTCCTCTGCCCAGGCCCCTTGCTTTCGTATATAAACTAGGACTATCTACCCAGAGGTGGCACCACTTACAGTGGTGACCACTCAACAATCAGGAAAATGCCTCACAGACATGGGCACAGGCTATATTGCCTCCAATGTAGGCAAAGCCACCACTGAGGTTCCGTCTTCCCGGTGTCAGGGTGTCAGGCTGACAAATGAAGCTACCCAGCGACTTTTCATCCCCCAGGTTGATCTCCCCAGCCACTCAGTTTCCAGGCTGCCAGCTCTCACCAGGTGCTTTTTGCTTCCATCCCCTATAGCCTGGCCTTTGTCCAGTCAACCCCAGGGGCCAGCCACATTTACACTAACATCAACAATAAATTATTAGAAAATAATTTTTATAATCACTTCATTTGCCTTTTGCTGGCTTTGTTTTACAAGGCTGAGTAATAAGGCAGCCACTAAATCCGATGGGGGAAAGAAGTGTCTTCCTTCCAGGAGTTTGGCTGGGAATCTCATTGGAGAATGCCTTTACACCCTGATGTGGCCAATCCATTCTAAAAGAATTGTAAATTATCCGCTGTTAAGCATCCCTACCGGAGCCTCTGCAGAGGATGGGGCTGTGGCTTTGAAACACCGGTTTTATGCCCAAAAGGGCATTGCTTTGTTTTCAGATAGTTGCAGGTTTGCTGGGCATCCTTCATTCAAAGTCAGAGCTCATTGGGTGAGATGAACTTTGTGACACTCAGCAGCCCATCTGCCTTCCCAAAGTGGCATTATCACCATCTAGGCAGAACCCCAGAGCTGTGCTTCTTTACACATTTCAACACATGCTTTCCTTGCCCTGGTTCCTGCTCATGGAAGAAATTATCTTTCAAATATGATCTCTCCATCTGGCAGCAAAAACCGAGAGCCCATGGTAGTTGAAACATGCATATATATTAAATCAACAGTGGTTCCATGTTCTTCTTTTTGGCTGTAAATCACCAAAGAATTCCACAGCTGTAAGGATTTCATTATTAACACACAGAAATGTTAATAAAAGCTGCTAAAAACCAATGGCTTTTCTTAATTTCCTTCTCTCTTCTTTCTTTTCCTCTCTTCCCCTTTCTCTTCCCTTCCCTTTCCCTTTTCCTTTCCTCCCCTTCCCTCCCCTCACCTCCCCTACCTCCCCTCCCCTCTCCTCCTCCTCCCTCTCTCCCAGTCTTCCCTCCCCCTCTTCTTCCTTTCCTTTTTCCCTTCCCTTCTCTCCATTCCCTTCCCCTACCTGCCCTCCCCTTTCCTCTTCCTTCTCTCCCTTCCCTGCTGTCCCCTTCCCTTCTCTTCCTCCTTCCCTCCTCTCCTCTTCCCTCCCTTCTCCTCCCTCCCATTTCCCTTCTCCATTTTTCTCTTTGTTTTCTCTCCCTCTCTGGATGTATATAAATCACCATGATTGTAACAAGCAACCTAAAGTTTGGGGTGATGGGGGTGTTCAATGAGCCAAGAAGTACAGATCATAGCGCATCACTGGTTTGTCCTCCTGACAGTAAACTTGCTTGTTGCCCTCTGAGTGGTTAAGGGAACAGAAATGAGTTCTGTTCTACACTGGTTATCCACAGCCAACACCTCTTACTTGATATGCATCACTTCCAGTAAAAACTTTAGCTTTTCAGATTTGGTGTTCCTCAACTCCATCTGGAGAAAAAAAAAAAAAAAAGCCCTAATGTGAAACAAAGCCCACTTTGGTTTCTGCACAGAATGGGGGCCATGTGGAGAGTTGAAACCATTTCTTTGGAGCACAGCTATGTGCCAGCCGCAGCTTTGGGGAATCTCCTTCAGAGGTACGAAGAGCAAGCAGCAGGCAGCACATTCCCTCCCTACCCCAGCCTTTCATCTTTGTATGCTGAATCTGAAATCTAAGGAAATAGCTCTGATTAAATACAATGGTGATGCATGACCCTAACCTGTCGCTAGGTGTGGTCTCAAAACAGCATTTATTTCCAATATATGCCCTTTGATAATAATAAAATAAGGTAACTCTTTCAGTAATTAGTAATGCTTTTCAACAGCCGCTCTTATAGAACTGACCGGCATAACTCTGTAAGCAAGGTCATGTTTCATATTAGCACTTGTCCATAGAAACAGAGGGAATGTTATAGACATGCAGAAATATTCTACTTAACAATACTGAAGCCAATAATGTCCCATTGCTTCTCATTCTGTTACATTAAAAAAAAAAATCCCAGAGAACTGTTGTACTGTGTTTTCACGGTTCGGTTCTTAAAGAGAAATGCCTTATTTCTTCAAAAAAGGCATAAAGATTATTGTAATGTGGAAGAACTTCAAGACTTCTTTTTTAAACTCACAGACACTGGAATCAACTTTTTAATATTTTAGAAGAAAATACTATTTTTCTATCATGTGGTAAAATAATAAGCCATCACTCAAGGGATAGCAGGAAGCTCTGTACTTTTGTAGATTTTAATATTGTTAAGTTTGCAGGGAATGTACATAATTTAAACTTAAATGAAAAAAAGGAAGAAAAACCTGGCAAATATTGTGAGGCCAACTTATGAAATCTGAAAAAAAACTCATATATTAAAAAAATTGAGGGGTGGGGAGATAGCTTAGTGAACAAAATGTTTGCGGTGCAGGCATGGGAACTGGAGTTCAGGCCCTGAATCTGCTTGAAAAACCTTGGCCTGGTGGTGAGCCCTTGTGATCCTAGCACGGGAAATGCGAAGAGAGGTGGATCCCCAGGTTTACTGGCTCATCAGCCTAACCCACCTGGCCAGCTCCAGGCCAAAGGGGGACCCTGTCTCAAGAAACAAAGTAGGTTATGTCTGAGAAATATCACTTGAAGTTGACCTCTGGCCTCCCACACACCTGGAAGCAAAAATATGAATCTGTACACATGTGGATAGACACACACACACACACACACACACACACACACACACATACACATACACATACACGATAGGAAATGTTTATTCTGAATAGTGTGATCATTTAGTGCTGATATCAACCTGCATTTTCTTGTGTTATTTTTTCATCTTTATAGTGATTCCATTATATTTTAACAGAAAGACCTTTGTCTAAGAAAACACTAATAAAAATATATGACTTTTTGGGCTGGAGAGATGGCCTAGCGGTTAAGAGCACCAACTGCTCTTACAGAGGACCTGGGTTCGATCCCCAGCACCCACATGGCGGCCGAGAACCATCTGTAACTCCAATTCCAGGAGAACTCCAAGTTCCAGGGGAATCCAACACCCTCTTCTGACCTCCGTGGCATTGCACGACATGGGTGCACAAACCTACATGTAGACAGTACATTCATTACACATAAATAAATAAATGAATAAATAAAATTAAATTTTAAAAAAAGAAAAATTTCTTTAAAAAATATATGACTTTCTCTACCAATGGAGAGGAAGCAGAAAAAAATAAACAACTTTAGGTATGTATTTCAGCTAGTAAACATTTTCTCTGAAAAGCCAGAGTACATATTTTGTGCTTCAAGGAACACACAATGTCTCCAGTTCTGCTCTGACATCAAGGTATAAGCACAGTCACACGGAATGTGTAAGTGCATGGACATAGCTGTGTTTCAGTAAACTTATGTTTGGACACTGAATTTCACATTGTGAACTCTTGGTCCTCACACACTTGGGGAAATCCCTCATATTGGCCCATGTTCATGACTATGGGACATTTTCTTGACTGCTACTTGATGCAGGAGGACCAAGCCCACTGCATGGCGCCGTCCCTCGGCTGATGGGCGTAAGGAAGGCAGTTGAGCGTGAGCTTGGGAGCAAGTCAGTTGTAAGCAGCGGTTGTCCATCGTCTCTGTTCTAGTTCCTGTCTCCAGGCTCCTGCTTTGAGTTCTTCCCTGATATCCCTCAATGTTGGACTATCATCTGGAAGTGTACACTAAATAAACCCCTTCCTCCCCAACTTGCTTTGGTCAGTGTTTTATGATAGCAACAGAAAACTAACCAGAACTCCTATATTATAACATGCTATTTCTTTTGATTTTTGCTAAGAATCATCCATAGTTTGACAGGCTTACACATAAGAAAACTGACAGGGTAGATTTGGGTCCTCAGATCAGAGTCTGTGTTATGAGATTCTGAATCTGTGGGGTCAGGTCTCCACGGAGAGAGTCCACATCTTGCCAAGGAAGGGCGTGGAGAGATTGCCCAGCACCACTGCAGCACCACATTCGGGACTGGCGACAGTTCGAGCAACTGTTCTCGAGGTGACATGACCTCGGAGTGCAGGAAGCAGTGGTATTCTGGCCACCACAAGGGCAGAGCTGGGTCACTTTCCCCCATTCATATGACTCAGAGGTAACCCCACATGGTTACCTTGCTGGTTTAAAGAGGATGTTGTCTCTAGGAGAAGGGGTATGTGGGGCCAGAGGTCCTCGCGGTTCAGCGTTAGTAATTTTGTGGTCCTTCTGAGTGCCTGTTCTTGTAAATTGTGGTGATTCTGGGGTGGGAGGGAGGAAAGTTAGACCAGATTGTTTTGTTAAAGGCTTGCTTGTTCCTAGAGAATTTTTTTTGTTGTTGTTGTTATTGTGTTTTTTTTAACAAAAATATAGATTTTTTTTTTTTGTAGTTGTCTCTAACTGCTCATTACCTAGTTCAGTAGCGAATAGAATAATCAAAACTCCATCTTGACAAGACAGTAATAGCTGAGGAGACAGGTTGGGACAGTGGGTGCCTGAGGGAACAGCAGGAAGTGTAGCTCTGAGGTGGAATGCTGTAAACAAGGACAGAGGGATCTGTTTATACATCCAGCCCATGAATCAATTGCAAAGACTTTCTTCAATACAGTGTTCCAGAGCTTTATAGCCGCTGGCACACTTTATTAGCTGTTCATGCTTACGATCAGCCTCACATGACACACTTCAGGGCTGAGGGAGGTGAGTGAGATTCAGGACAACTCTACAACTCATCAAACATTCAGAATGGACTTTATTCAGGTGACATAAAGTTAAGATCCTTTTATTTGAATGAGGAAGTGTTTTAATAATCCACATTTAAAAAACTAAATCATGTCTACAGATATCATATTTTGTGGAGCAAGGTCCCATGGTGCAAAGGCACTCCTTAAAAGGACTTGGCTATGAGCAGGAGATGAAAGTGATTCACTTGCTGTGAGTGGAGGCTTCACTTAAGAGCTCCAAGGTCCTGGGAGGATCTGTGCTAAGTAGCTCTGAGGTGAACACCAGTCTCTCGACATATCTACAAAGCTATCAAGACACCACACTGTCTGGACACCTGGGCTGCAGTGACCCCAGCACCCTGGAGAACCAGATCATCCTAACGTCCCTCTGTGACAGATTCTCAGTTGTATTCCATACTAAACCAGTGAGAGCCACAGGAAATCACTCATGTTGGAAGGATGGGCTTACGTGCCCTGATGCCCTCAGGGTCTGGGTAGGGGCAGGGCCTTTGGAAGGGCATTAAGGCAAGCTTAACCTTTGTCTTCCTTGGGCTGAATAGTCTGATGGCTGGCTAGGTCTTTGTCAGGGATGAAGAACATTTCAATTAAAAAAAAAATTCCATAGTTTTCCTTGCGTTCAAAACATCTTGTAAGCGATTGTCACTGGACTCCCAGTGGGTGATTTCCATTTGTTTTGTGGAAATTAACTGGTTTTACAATTTTTTTGCAAGAACTTTGTCAATATATTTAAAATTTTTATTTTAATTTTGTGAATGAGTGTGTTGCCTGCATGGGTATAAGTACAGTCATGTTGTGCAATATCCAAAGAGGTCAGAAGAAGGTGTTGGATTCCCCTGGAATCCAAATTAAATTAATTAAGGTACCCTTATATTAATTTTCTAACTTTATTAAATATTGTTTTCTGGCATTTTTTAATTCAGTGAAACCGACCTGTCAGAGGTGGTCAAGAAGATAGGAGAGAGTGTTTGTGTGTGAGCACACATGGTGTGTGTGTGTGTATGTGTGTGTGTGTGTGTGTATGTGTGTGTGTGTGTGTGTGTGTGTGAATTGCTACTACATAACATAAAAAAGACTTGTGAATCAGTTAAGGCACTGGTTAAGGTCCTAACTTACTCCAGCATGGTTTGGGGCTAAGAGAATATCCATTAACTGAACACACTGTTCGATTTAGCTACTTTTTTGATGTTCAGATGAGAGAATTTTCAAGGTCCTCCACTTCAAGTCTTCTTTATTTGGGCATACAAAGGCGATTTTTCTTCTTTGCTGTCACAACACTTTCCGCTTTTCCCATTGTTTTCAGCTGCCTACTTCTTCAAATAGTAGCTGCCCAACCTGCAGAGGTCATCAGTGTGTTTAGTGACCACCCCGGAGACTGTGTCTCGGTGTCTTTTCCATAGCTGTACCAGAACACAGACTTTCTTCTCACAATTCTAAGTCCTTGAAGTCCAATTCCAGGGAGCTGGCATCACTGGGGGCCTCTTCTTGCATCGTGGCATAGTAGAAAGAGTCGCGTGGTGAGAAGATGCAGTTGAGAGAGCTGGTGTTTGTGTTTAGGCCACTCCCTACATGCCGACTGCCCCCACGGGAACAGCACCCCTCCATTTGTGAGGCTGGAGCTCTAGGAGCCCAGTCACGGTTTCAAGGCTCCTCTGTCAATACTCTTCTGTGACATTTAAATTGCCACCTAACTATTGGAGAGCACATTCCCACCTCAGCAGGGTCTATCGTAAGCACTAAAATAGACTCTAGAATCACTCAGACCTTGCTTTGTAGCCTAAGTTTGCCATCTGTGTGTTGTGTGACCTTGATCATCTGACTTTGAATCTGAATTTCTTCATCTAGAAAGAAGGGAAACCTATTTATGCCTCACCGGGTAGCTGGGAAGATTAGAACGGAAAATATATGCCAGCACTTACCAGCATGCCTACCTCCTAGTGAGTGCTTGATGAAACTGTGTGTGTGTGAGAGCGACAGAGAGAGCATGACAGAGAGAGAGAGAGAGAGAGAGAGAGAGAGAGAGAAACACTATGTTTATCTGCTTCCCAAGCTATTTCTAGTTTAACATGTATGTAGAACATAGTTGGTACATAATAAATATCTCCTTTAAAAAGTGAATAAGAAAACGTATAAATACGTAAGACAGACTCCTATTTTCCTGTAGGACTGACGGCAGCTTGTCTGTGAATGACCACAGAACGATTTCCCATGGTTGGTATTAGTAGAGGGCAATGCAGAAAAGCGGAAAACATTTTTCCTAGAGATCAAATAGTTTGTGATATGTCTTTCAATCTCCCCAAAATAATGTTGCTGAAATTTCACGGGGGGTGGAAAGTGGGGAGGGGGGGCGGGGGGCAGGGGGGAAGGGGGGACAGTATTCCCCAGAGCAGCCTGCACTCCAGTGTTCCCTAAATCCCCTGCTCCTCCTCCAGACAGCTCTTCAGTCAATGTCCACGTTTACTTGGGAGCAACAGGCACTTCCTGGCTGGCTCTTTTCAGACAAGGAACCTCTGTTTGCCTTGAGAGCAAACAGCCCCAGTGTGTCCCTGCTGGTGAGCAAGCAGCCCTGATGCTGGGACAGATATTTTATGGACATATTTTTGAGCAACGGATAGCAATGGTGATGATATTGCCAGACCTTGAAAAAAGCAGCTCTGTTAACAGGAGAAGGCTTATGAAAATAAAATGTCTGCTAGGAATTCCTTTCAAGTGGCAGAGGGTTTATCAAGCACTCGGTTGAATAATGGTGGGGCATTGTTATAGTTCTCTCTTTGGAGGTTGTATTTATGCCTTGTGCCTGCTTTAAGCCTTCGCAAATTCAGTATATACATCTGAGATACTAGTTTTCTTGACTCCTATTTAAAAAGAAAGAAACAAGACAAACAAAAATCAAGAATAACAATACCAAAAAGCAGAGTGTTTTTGCTTAATTTAGAGGTTAGGAAATTGAATGTGGCTGGTTTGTGGCCCTGGTTTAGCTTAAATGGATTCAAATCCCAGCTTTGAATCAGTTTTGGCCTGCAAAGGGTCAAATTGGGGCCTTTTGTTTGGGACCAGCCTGAGTAGCAGGCAGGCCTGGGAAGGTGGAGGAAGGGCAAGAGTCACGGGATTGGAGGTTGCTATGGTGTCGCATGAAGCTTCAGAACCACTGTTTTCTAGTTTTATTTTATTTTATTTTGTTTGTTTGTTTGTTTGTTTGTTGTTGTTGAATGGGAAGCTGGAGTAGGGGCTGGGAGGGGAAGAGAAGGCGAGGAGGAGGGAGAGGCTGGAAGGTGGAAGGCCGATGCAGCCAGCGGGCCTGGCCGCCCCATCCCCCATGCTACTAACCCATGGCCTCCACTCTCACCCAGAGACAGAATACAAATGAGCACTTTTGGGGCTGAGGACTCTGGCAGTGGCCTGCTAGAGCTGAGGCCATTTTCTAAGCAATTCACTAATCAGAAGTGACTGGGGCTCTGGAGAGAAGACAGGCCGGCCTTGGTCCCCCATGCTAATGAAGAAGGCAGTCAAGTGGATAATTAAGGGCAGCGAGGTGAATAATTCCAAACTGATCATTGAAAGGTAATGAAATGCATTAGGAATTTGGGGGACAACAGATTTCCGTACCAGCCGTGGCTGTTGTCTGATGAAAGGAGTTGGTCAGAGTCCGTCTCCGCTAAGTCCAGGAGCAGCGGACTTTGGGAGGAGCCAGCCTGGGAATCTGGGAAGGCCAGGGCCGCAGGGGCCGGCAACCTGGGTTTAAAAATTCATGTAATCTGGAAAGACAGAGTTTCAGAAATTTACATAACCACAGCGGGAGACACTTGTGACAGGGTCTTCAGTGGAAGACAACGAAGCATGCAAAGTGAATGCTTCAGATAGCTGGACAGCACAGGAAACAAAACTGGTAACTTGCCGGGCTCGGTGGCGCTCGCCTTTAATCCTAGCACTTGGGAGGCAGAGGCAGGCGGATCTTTGTGAGTTCAAGGCCAGCCTGGTCTAACAGAGTGAGTTCCAGGACAGCTGGGGCTACAAGGAGACCCTGTCTCGAAAAGACCAAAACCAAAACAAAACAAAACAAAAAACCCTGTTAACTTACAGAAAATTTACAGTGGGAGAAAATCTTTTATTAAGAAGACCTAGCGGTTAAGAGCACTGACTGCTCTTGCAGAGGACCCGGGTTCAATTCCCAGCACCCACACGGCGGCTAAGAACCGTCTATAACTCCAATTCCAGGAGAACTCCAGTTCCAGGGGAATCCGACGCCCTCTTCTGACCTCCGCGGCATTGCACGACACGGGTGCACAAACCTGCATGCAGACAGTACATTCATACACATACAGAAATAAATAAAATTAAAAAAAAAAAAAAAGAAGACTAATCAATAACCATCAGGGTAGATAAGCTGAAAAACAATTAAATTTATTCTTTTCTCTATTACTATTTTCCCAATATTCTTATATTAATTTGATATTAATTTGATTTTTTTTTATTTTCTTTTTTTTTTTTTTTTTAGACAGGATTTCCTATTACTCCAACTGGCCCTGCGGTCCCTATGTAGCAGAGGATGACCTTGAATTTTTGATCCTCTTGCCCCCACCTCTGAGTGCTGGAATTAAAAGTGCATATCGCCAGGCCTGGTTCACATGGAACTGGGCTCAAAACCAGAGCTTTGTGCACGTGAAGTGAGTAGTTTACCAACTAAGCTACGTCCCAGCCTGAAATTATTTTCAAAAAAAAAAAAAAAAAGTGAAAGCACAGGGGGCTGGAGAGAGAGATGGCTCAGTGGTTAAGAGCACTGTCTGTTCTTTCAGAGGCCCTGGGTTCAATTCTCACACCTACATGGTAGCTAACAACCTCCAAGCTACCTCCAGTTCCTGGGGATCTGACACCCTCTTCTGACCTCTATGGGCATTGCATGACACGGGTGCACATACATACATGAAGATATTAAATAAAAACTTAAAAAAGAATTACAGCTGGGCATGGTGACACACACCTTTAATGCAGGTGGATCGCTATAAATTCAAGGCCAGCCTGGTCTACATAGTGAGTTCCAGGCCAGCTGGGGCTATAGGGAGACCCTGCCTCAAAAAACAAAAAAACAAACAAACAAACAAACAAAAAAAACAGAAAAAAAATTACTTCATACCAAATTCTCTTCTAGTGTTTTCACTTTTTAAAAATATTTTATTTATTATTTTTACTTTATGTGTATGAGTATGTTGCCTACATGTAACTTCTATGGTTGTTAGCTACCATGTGGGTTCTGGGAACCTGGGTCCTCTGCAAGAGCAGCCAGTGCTCTTAACCTCTGAGCCATCTTTCTAGCCCCAAGTTATAATTCTTACTCAGAACAGGCAGAAAAGAGTTGGTATAATGCTAACTGTCCAATTGATGTGCTCATGCCTGGAGTCAAGGGAGGCCATTTTTTTCTGCGGAGGGTGTTAGAGGTTGCAGCAACCCTCTTAAATATTAATGTTTTCTGTGTGAAATTCTCCATGTGCATCTCCATAGCTCTGCTTTTCTGAATGGTTAAGAGATATTTCGAAAGATAGCAGCCTTTTGGTTACTGTGTTCTCCTTAGGGCATAATCAATTTCTACTTGTATTAGTCTGCTTTGTTTTACTCTAACAAAATATTTAAAGCTGGGCCTCTTTATAAAGAAAAGTAGTTTACTTAGCTCATAGTTCTGGAGTTTCAAGGGCACGACACTGGCATCTGCTTAGATCTGGTGCAGACCTCATGAGCTTATTCAACAGTCCATTTATGGCATTTCATCTAGCAGTCTGAACAAAGAGCAAATCCCAAGAACCCCTTGAATGCTCATTCCTAGAGGGTTGCTGTAGCTACTAAACCTCACATGTACTCTGCTGTTGGCCATGACTTTAAGGTTGGATATTTAATTGTTGTCCATTGCTACAGTACTATGGTTCATGCCTTAGCTGAGTTTCTAACAGTATTTATTACAAGCTCATGATACTGTCTAGACTTTTAAGTCTTGTTCTACATAATTGCTCTCATGTGTAATCATTTAATAATTCTATATGCTATAACCTAATAAAAGGGGAGGACAACAATACTTATTTTAAAAGTTAAGAGAATTAAATGATAATGTGTGGTGTTGACTTTGGCAAACAGTAAGCATAGTGCTGGGTATGTGGGCAGGACATGGCAGTTACACAGTTCACGTGGCTGAAGCTGAGGAAGCTAATCATGCCTGGAGTCCTTCTGAGCACCTCCTCATGTATAGAAGTCATGTTTCATACCCTGACACCATGCTCCAGGTCAGTAATGATTAGACTGGAGAAAGGCACTTGGCCTGAGAACAGTCGTTCTATTGGCTAGATAATAGCTTATTGATTATACAGTGTTTGCCTATATGGAAGAACTATGGCCTACCTATGCAGTCAGGCCATGAGTTGGAACTCATGACATACTGCTGAGTCTAGAGCAGGCATGGGGTCTGAGTCCCAGAGCCACTGAGCTGCTGATAAGTTATGCTTCAGTCTGCTTCTCTCTCCCCTGCCCTATTTCTCCTGACAAGAGCCCCAGTCCTAGGCACCTCAATTAGCCCCAGGCCTCCCTCAGATTCTCTGACTTAAACTCTCTTTCTTCTCTGAGAAGGGGCCTGCTGTAAAAATAGTGGGGACATTTTGTAAGCTGATTATTTTTTGTCTTTATTTTATGTGTATGAATGTATTGCCTCCATGCATGAAAGTGCACTCTTGTTGTACAATGCCCATGGAGGTCAGAAAAGGGCGTTGGACCCCCTGGGACTGGAGGTATGGATGTTGTTAGCTATCATATGGGTGATAGGAATCAAACCTGGGTCCTCTGCAAGAGCAGCCAGTGCTTTTAACCACTGAGCCAGCCCCAAATTTCTTAAAATGTATTTTTTTAAGAGGAGTTTGAGCATAGGGACTCTGCATGGGTGGACAATGCCTCCCTCAGAAGACAGGGGTTATTAAATGAAAATCTCAAGGTCACACATGGGCTGCCTCCCTCTAAGTATTGGTCAGGGAGGCCCCAGAGGCCTTGGAAACAGCAGAGAGCATTGCCACTGCTCTTGGTGGCCCACCATACCTAGATAGTACTTTACCCTAGTGTTGAAGACACAATGCACTTTGATTGTAAGAAGTAGAGAAATCATGCTGGAACTGACCTGAAAACTTCCTCTTTGCTGACTAGCTTGCATAGTTCCAGAAGATTCTCTGCAGGCCCCTTGGAGAGAAAAGACATCATTGTCTTACCCATCAGTGAACCCTGAATGCCACAGTACTCTTAGGCAAGATGTGCCCACTGATGCAATAGTGGCATCAAGGTTATGGGGGTAACCAACCACTTTCTGATCATATCAAAGGCCCATTCTACAGAAAGGAATTCAGGCCTGGTATTGTAAACCTGGACCAAACTCATGGCTCAGGAGGTCACAGACCTGTTTTGGTAGATGGACATGTTGTCAAATGCCCTCTAAGTATTGATGTTCATGTGTATAGATCAGTGCTGCTCTCAACCCTGGACAAATAAGTTCCTTCTGCTGTGGGCAGCAGTTAATGCAGACTCATAACTGGTCAAAGTGCTGAGACTAAATGACAAGTGCTCAGACCCAAATGGGACAATGCCCCCCCCCACTCCCCTACTTCCCCAACCCAAGGCTCAGGGAACTGGTGAAAGAGGCAATTGAAAGAATGTAAGAGCCAGAGGGTCAGAAGGAGGGCTGGGACATGCTGTCCCCTGGACCTGACATGGAGTTGCACTGAGGAACTCCCTGCAGCTGCAGTAACTGGCACAAACCTGCATGAGGTCAAGCCAACAAGATCAGTCAACATTTCAGCAGGCAGCACTGACTCTACTCCATGGAGTCCAAAAGTAAAATAATAATTAAAAAAAAACTTTAGATGAGTGGACATGAAGGTGGGAGGGAAACCTGGGGAGAGAGGGAGCAGGGGTGTCCAACGGGAAACCTGGGGAGAGTGTATCTGACGGGAAACCTGGGGAGAGGGTGTCCGATGGGAAACCTAGGGAGGGTATCCAAAACCTGGGGAGAGTGTGTCCGAAGGGAAACCTGGGGAGAGTGTGTCCGACGGGAAACCTGGGGGGAGGGTGTCCGACGGGAAACCTGGGGGGAGGGTGTCCGA
>VZQC01005988.1:357411-382821 GCA_009823505.1 Rhizomys pruinosus
TTTCTAGATTTATTTTGTATCCTGCCACTTTACTGAAGCTCTTTATCATTTCTAGGAGTTTTCTGGTGGAGTTCTTAGCATCCCTTAAGTAAACAACCATGTCATCAGCAAAAAGGGATAGCTTGACTTCCTCTTTTCCAATTAGAACTCCTTTAATTTCCTTTTCTTGCCTTATTGCCCTAGCGAGGGTTTCAAGCACCATATTGAAGAGGAGTGGTGACAGGGGGCAGCCTTGCTGAGTTCCTACCTTTAAGGGGAATGCTTCTGTTGTTTCCCAATTTAGTATGATATTGGCTGTGGGTTTCCTGTATATGGCTTTGATTACATTGAGGAATGATCCCTTATTTATTTAATTTTTTTATGTGTATGAGTGTACTGTCTGCATGTAGGTTTGTGCACCTGTGTCGTGCATTTCTGTGGAGGTCAGAAGAGGGCATCGGATTCCCCTGGAACTGGAGTTAAAGACAGTTCTTAGCCGCCATGTGGGTGCTGGGAATCGAACCTGGGTCCTCTGCAAGAGCAGTCAGCGCTCTTAACCACTGAGCCATCTCTCTAGCCCCTCTATCCCTCTTTTTAAAATTAAAAAAAGCATTTATTTATGGTGAGGGGGCACATGTAACATAACATACTTGTGGAGTTCAGAGAACAATTTACAAGCATGAGGGTCTCTCCTACCATGTGGTTTCCAGGGATCGAACTCAGATCCTCAGTCTGGACAGCAAGCATTTTTACTCTTTGAGCTGTCTCACTGGCCCTGAAATGCATAAAATTCTTGATAAACAAGTCTTTATATACTTGCCAATTGTCATTGTTACCATTAAAAATTAACCAGTATGGTTTTCATGTGTTCTCCAGATGATTAGGTTAAAAATCGTACCCTAATGAGCCTTAGGGAGTCATTCTTGAACATCTGAGATGTTATTATTTTTCCTTTGTTATCATTACCATCAAGATCAACAAGGTGCTTAGGGCTGCATTAAGACACAGCTGTTGCCTTATAACCCCAAGAGACAAGCCCCAGCAGTTGCCAGCCTAGTCCCAGGGAGTGGCAGGTCGGGACAGGAGGCCTTGGCACAGTGCTCTTTGGGTCCCTCCCTGAAGACAATCAGTAGCTTGATTAGGTGGGGCTGGGCGGGGCCTGGGCCTGGTGGTGGCAGTCTCTGTAATGCAAGGCTTCTCTGTGGCTTGGCTGCACCCCGCTCAATTACTCTGGCTAGGTGACTCTGCTTTAAGCACAGTGAAACAGTCTGGGCACCACAAACAGAATACCTGACAATTAGTTTCCATTTTACAAAAGTGGATGGCAAGGCTGTCAGCATTTTGTAAGACAAGGCCTATCTGCCCAGCATCACAGCCTGGGGTAGTGGTTGATACATATAGTTTTCCCCAGGCTAGACCAATTGCTATAATGCTTGACTTTGGTGAAAAGCATGACATTTTAGTCTTTCCAAAATTTGGTCAACATTTTTGCATATTCATCATATCAAATGGTACGTAATAAGTATTTTTTTAATTTTTTTTATTAATTTTATTTATATCCGTATGTGTATGAATGTACTGTCTGCATGCAAGTTTGTGCACCATGTCATGCAATGCCGTGGAGGTCAGAAGAGGGCGTCGGATTCCCCTGGAACTGGAGTTCTCCTGGAATTGGAGTTTCAGACGGTTCTCGGCTGCCATGTGGGTGCTACGGTTCGAACCCGGGTCCTCTGCAGGTTCGAACCCGGGTCCTCTGCAAGAGCAGTTGGCGCTCTTAACCGCTAGGCCATCTCTCCAGCCAAGTATTTTTAAAAACGTTTAAATGACCTATTTTATGGCTTGCTTAGGGGCCAGAATTAGACTCTCTAATGTGGTATGAAAAGACATCTAAGCAGAATCCAATCCAATCGGGCCATTTGATTATCTGCTGAGTCTAAGTGCATGTTCCTCACCTGGTTCTCCCTTCTGTGGGATAATTAGTGATTCTGCTACATGTTTGTGGAAAAACAAGGTTTGAGCTGATCCCAGGCCAAACAAATGCCCAAGATGATAAGACTTGGTAATTTTATAACATCTCGTGGTAAGCGAAAACTTTGTTCTAATGTAGCCAAGGACCTGGGGCAAAGTAGGAAATCAGGGGAAACAGAGATAGAGATTTTAGCAAACAGTTTGCCAGTGTGTGCCAAGCCCTAAGGAGGGAGTAAAGGGCAGAAAGGCACCTGCCTTCACGGTGTTAAACAGGGTTTCTTTGAGCCATTTTTTTCTAGATGAAGCTAGAATTCTCTGACTCTTGATTGCATAAAACAGCCATTCAGCTAAAAATGAGCCAAAATAGAAATCATTCTGAGTTGAAAAAAGGAAAGACTGATAAGGAAATTTAGGTGGTGACCACTGGCCCCTCCTAAGTTTCTCCAGGTCAACCTAGGAAGGGTCTGTGAGTCAAAGGATCAGTGCTGGGCTGTAAAGCCACAGGAGCTTATATGTAACTCCAACTTGGCAGACCGTCGTTCATCCGAGGCTGAGACGTTAAGTTCATGTTAAGTGACTGTGGAGTGGGGTAGAGAGCGAAGGGTTTACTTGTTTTTGTTTCTGAATTTTCATTTATTCTATAGAAATACACACAAAAATCAGCTCCAAACAATAATGAAAAAATCTTAGGAAATAAGCAGAGAATAAATAAGGGGAGTTGTCCTTGAGGAACCTTGGCTTTCAGAAACAGAAAATTTTTTTCATCTCTGACTAGGGAGTAGCCTTCGCCTCCAGTAAAGCTGCATTGTAACGATAGGGAACGAATATGGGCTTTGGTTTGCTCTTATCAGAGCCCAAGCACAGATGACATGAAACGAACCCCTGAACCTCCCTGGACCTACCTCAGTTTCCTCATTGGTAAAGTAGACGATAAGAATAGTTCCTAGTTCATAGATACCATGAGGATTAAATGAATAATTTATGTAAGATTTCCTAATAGTCCTTGGCATGGATAAATAGTAAAAATATCATATTTATTGCAATAATTACATTATCATCATCTTTATCATACTAAAATATTGGCTTAGCTGGGCATGGTGGCGCACACCTTTAATCCCAACTCTTGGGAGGCAGAGGCAAGCAGATCTCTGTGAGTTGAAGTCCAGCCTGGTCTACATAGTGAGTTCCAGGACAGCTGGGGCTGCAGGGAGACCCTGTCTCAAAAAACAAAAATTGGCTTAACCTGCTACCTTATAGATGTTGTTGACTCTAATACTGAGTTCAAGAAAATGTACACAGAAATATTTATAAATTTTGTTTATAAGATTAGAACTAATATATGCTACCTGCCTAGGACCTTCTCCATGACTTTGAGAAAGAGTTAGCATCATTTCTAGCTTTTTTCTTTTTCAGAAGGGTCTCATATCCCAGGCCAGCCTCAAACTCCCTCTATAGCCCAAGACAACCCTGAAGCTCTCCCTTCTACTTCCGGGTGTTGGAATTACAAGTGTGCATAATTATGCCTGGTTTATGTCTGCGGGCTGTCAAACAGAGTCGGGATTTTTTTTAGGCAAGTACTCTATTGATTGAGCTACATTCTCATCTCTTTCTTTCTTTCTTTCTTTTTTTTTTTTTTTTTTTTTTTTTTAGTATCTATTTCTGAGACTAGGTCTCCCGAAGTCCTGAGCGTCCTGAAACTCACTCGTAGTGATAGATCAGGCTAGCCTTTGAACTCACAAAAAGATCCACCTGCCTCTGCCTCCGGAGTGCTAGAATTAAGGCGTGCAACCAGGCTGGATGAGATGCCTAAGGGTTAGAGGCCTACTGCTCTTGCAGAGAACCGATCCGTCCAGCACCCAATGGCGGCTGAGAACCATCATTTAACTTCCAGCTCCAGGGGGATCCGACGCCCCTTGACTTCTCGGCATTGCCTGACACTGGTGCACAACTTACATGCAGACGGTACATTCATACACATAAATAAGAAAAAATTTTAAGGCGTGCACTGCCACGCCAGCGAGTCCAGAAATTTTAACTCTGGAATAATGAAAATGAGGTGTACAACATGTGTATGCAAATGGCTTAGGCATTAATAACAGCTGTTAAAAATATGAGATACTCGGAGATCTCTTGAAGCCAAGCAAGCAAAGGTGCCGGGGCGCGGGCTGAAAGCGCCCCCCCCCACCCCCGCCAAACTGCAGATTACGAAAAGGGAATCTGAAGGAGGCAAAAGCAAAGCCGCTTCAACAACAGTGAAGAGGCATTTCAGGACTCACATTGAATACAGGAAGGAGAAGCCCATATGCAAGGATCACGGAAAAGAAACTAAACACCTGGAAAGGTGCAGGATTATATCCCAACGGCCAAGCTTTACCAACCCTGTTGATGACTCCTGCAGTGGGATTCCCCCCGGGGATGCCCAGGACACAGACATCAGAAACACAAATTGGGAACATATTAACTTAAAGAACTACTAAAATCATAAAGAACAAATTAAAGAACTCAAGAAGGACCTTGAGGGAGATAATGACAAACTTCATAAGGAAGTAGAAACAGTTAAAAGATCCCATGCTGAAAATAAAAAGAAACCAACCAGCAACAAAAGAGCTACAAAAAAAGATCGAGAGCTCCAAAAAGAAATAAGAAACACTAAAAGAAATCAGAAGAGGAATGAAAAGGAAATACACTCCATTCATTCAATCAGCAGGAAAGGATGAAAAAAGCCTCAGAAGCAGAATGAGTGAAGCAGAACAAAGAATATCAGACCTGGAGGACAACACAGAACAACTAAAAACCTCAAGAGAAGAATTATGAAAAAATTTAAAAAAATACACAAAATGGAAACAACCAGGAGCTTGGGACACTATGAAAAGATCAAACCTCCGCATCAATAGGAATAGAGGGAAGGTAGAAGAATCCCAAGAGAAAGGTATTGACAAGTTCAACAGAAAATAGTGAAAAACTTCCCCAAACAAAAAAGGACAAATCAAATACCATAAAGAAGCACATAGAACTCCCAAACAGACAAGATCAGAAAAGAATTCTCCACGCCACTCATAAGTAAAATGCTGGACACCCAAAACAAAGAAATTCTTAAAGCGACAAGAGAAAAACAACAAGTGACCTATAAGGGGAAAACCTATCAGAATAACAACGGACTTCTCCCAGCAAACGATGAAGGCAAGAAGAACCTGGAGCAAAGCATTCCCAGTGTTGGGGGACAATGAATGCCAGCCCAGGTTACTATACGCCAGCAAAATGTCAATCATAGTGGAAAGGAGAGAGGAAAATCTTCCTGACATAAACAATTGAAAGAAATACATGTCCGGAAAAAACCCTTCAGGGAATACTTGAAAGCAATTCAAAGAACAGAGAAAGGAGCAACCACCCCAGGCAACTAGAAGGAAGAAATCAAATAAAAGCATAACTGCAGAAGTGAAAACTGAATCAAAAGCGCAGATGGATAATAAGGCAAAAGGAAGCACACAAACCTATCAGTCATAAACCTTAAATATTAATGGATTAAACTCCCCACATAAAAGACATAGACTGGGAGACTGGATAAGGAAACAGAATCCATCGTAATGCTGTCTGCAAGAAAAACATCTCACCCTCAAGTACAGGCACCACCTTAAAGTGATAGGGATGGAAAAAATATTCCAAGCAATGGTAACCCAAAAGAAGCAAGGTGTTTGCTAATTTTAATATCGGATAAAATAGACTTCACAGTAAAAGCAATTAGAAGAGACATAGAAGGCCATTACATTTTCAATCAAGACAATCCACCAAGAAGATTTCACAATTATGAATATAAGCCCCATTCGGTGCAACTCAACTTATAAACGACAAATTCTCCAGGACCAGCAAGTCCACAAGACTAACCCGCAGAACTCATAGTTGGGAGATTTCAGATACCCACTGAGTCCTTGGATATGGTCACAGGACAAAAAATAAACAGAGAGACATCTGAACTGAAACGATATGATACACCAAATGGTACCTCAGAGACCTCTACCGAACATTCCATCCCTATACCAGAGAATACACTTTCTACTCAGCACCCCACGGAACATTTCTCCAAATCGACCACATCTGGGAACCAGAAGAAACCTCTACCAAATACAAAAGATTGAAATAATTGCATGCATCCTGTCAAGCGCAACAGTGCATGAAAGCTCAACATCAACACCAGGACAAGCCCTCCTGCCCTACAAGAATACATGGAGACTAAACAACACACTCCTTGAATAATGAATGGGTCAGGAAGAGATAAAAAAAGAGAATAAAAACATTCCTGGAAACTGAATGACAATGACAATTACAACATCAAAACTTATGGGATACCTTTAAAAGCAGTCCCTAAGAGGGAAATTTATAGCCCTGGGTGCCTAACTTAGAAAAACAGAAAAGAGCACAAGTGAATGATCCTAACACTACAGTTAAAAGCAATTGAGAGGCAACCAACAGATGAACCCTAAAACGCAACAGATCAGGAGAAAATAAACAAATCAAGAAGCCAGTAAATACATGAAAATATGAAAACAAAGAAAAATCAATACAAAAAATCAATGAAGCCAATAGTTGGTTCTTTGAAAGAATGAAAAAGATAGACAGACCTCTAGCCCAGTTAACAAAAAAAGAAAAGAAGGAACAACTCCAATCAATACAATCTGTGAGGAAAAAGGGAATTATCACAACGGACAAGGAAAAAGATCAAGAATTATATGGGAATATTACAAGAACCTATATTCTACCAAGTTGAATAATCTAGAAGAAATGGATGAATAATCCTGATCTTGGGAACACCAAAAAAAGCTGGGCCAAGAGGAGACCAGCAGCTTAAAACAGACCCATTAACATATGAAGAAATAGAGGATGGAATAAAGGAAGCCTGCCAACTAAAAAAGCCCAAGGCCCAGACGGTTTCACAGGAGAATTCTATAAAACCTTTAAAAAAGACAACCATTATTTCTGAAACAACTGTTTAGAAGTTATACTCAACAGAGAGTGAACTCACAAACTCCTTCTATAAGCCAACATCACTCTATTAGCAAAACTAGCATAAGATACAACCAAAAAGGAGAATTATAGCCCATCTCCCTGCATGAAACACAGATGCCAAAATTCTAACAGAATACTGGCAATCGCACACAGAACCACATCAAGAAGAATCATCCACCATGACCAAGTTTGTCATACAGAGATGCAGGGATGGTTCAACATAACGAAAATCAAATAACATCATCAAACACATAACGGGAATCAAAAGACAAAAACCACACCATCATCGCAATTGATTCTGCTGAAGAAAAGCCTTGACAAAATCCAGCATCCCTTCATGCTTAAAGTTCCTAGAAGGAATTGGATTGAGGGATCATTCTTCAATATAATTAAAGCCATATACAAGGAAACCCACAGCCAATATCATCCCTAAAATGGGAATGACGGAAACATTCCCTTTTAAAGGTAGCTCCGGCAAGGCCTCCCCCTATAAAAAAAAAAAAAAAAAAGAAAAAAAAAATGATGAATACTCGAAAAGACCAAATTATAAAAAAAAAAATATGAGATACTTGTCTGATCTTCGGAAAGGCTAAGCAGGCGGTCGGCTTGGAGTACTTGAATGGGATCCCCTGGAATACGGGATGCGTAGTCAGAGATGAGAGAGAGAGAGAGAGAGAGAGAGAGAGAGAGAGAGAGAGGAGGAGAGGGAGGGAGGGAGAAGAAGAGAGAGAGAAAGAGAGAGAGAAAAAACGATCCATCCATCCACCTGTGGGAGGGAGAGGGAGAGGAGGGAGAGGAGGAGAGAGGAGAGAGAGAGAGAGAGAGAGAGAGAGAGAGAAAAACAGATCCCAATCTCCTCCCCACCCTGTGCAGTTCACCAGATTGGGACCCAATCTCCTCCCCACCCTGTGCAGTTCACCAGAGTTTGGGTGAGGATAAAGTTGGATGAGACTCAGTGCGGGTTGAAGCGTGGTGTCTGTGTTATGCCCCCCACCCCCACCCCAGTCCCTTCGCTGCTGGGATGTCTTCAGCTGACCTCATGCTAACTGGCTTCTTTCACACTCTTCTCAAGGAACGACCTAGGCCAGTCTGGAAGCCCCACCAGCTTCGGCGGCGCTGGCTGCTGCCAAGGTAGGGGCATTTGGCTGAGCCGGCTGAAGCAGCCCCGAGTCCTCCCCGCCCAGGGAATGGGGTCTGGATGGGCTCTGGAGGGAAATTCCCAGTTGTCTTCTTTTGGGGACAGTAGGGTGGAGTTGGGGAGGGGGTGGGTGATGAGTCAAGGTTTGGCTGGGTAGGCTCTAAGTCACATATCTTCTTTTTTTTTTTTAATTTTATTTCTGTATGTGTATGAATGTTCTGTCTGCATGCAAGTTTGTGCATCCGTGTCGTGCAATGCTGCGGAGGTCAGAAGAGGGTGTCGGATTCCCCTGGAGCTGGAGTTCTCCTGGAATTGGAGTTAAAGATGGTTCTCAGCCGCCATGTGGGTGCTGGGGATCGAACCCAGGTCCTCTGCAAGAGCAGTCGGCACTCTTAACCGCTAGGCTATCTCTCCAGCCCCATATCTTCTATAGATTGTGCCAGGCACCTAACAGCTAGCACCTGGATGTTAGAATGTAGACAACTATGAAACAGGTACTGTCTTGCCATTTTCAAGGTACTATTTATCCTTAAGATGCTATAAGCCTTTTCAGAATGTGTATCATGGGCTGGTGAGATGGCTCAATGGTTAAGAATATGTACTGCTTTTCCAGAAAACTGGAGTCGAATTCCCAGCACCCACATCGGGCAGCTCACAACTGCCTCTAACTACAGTTCTAGGGGATCTCACACCCTCTTCTGGCCTCCAGGGCACCTGCACTCTGCACATACCCACTTGTAGACACACCCATGCATATGATTCAAAATAGAAATAAATCTTTAAAAAATGAAAATAAAAATATTTTTAAAATGCATCAGCTGCAGGCATGTCATCTACATGAATGACCTCAGAGTCTCGTGGTGACTCATGTAACTAACAAGCCATTAACAAATGTTCTGTGTGGCCGCCTGGCACAAATTCGGATCCTCCTCAGCTTGACCCTCTAGGCAGCTTCCTGCGAGATGGAAGTATAAATCGTCTCCACCAGGCATGGCCTCTGTCTGGCCAATTGCCTTCCCTGACAGAAGCCACTGTGTTGAGAATACCCAAGACCCAAAGTCTTACCATAAGGAGAATGCTTTCTTTTAATAAATAAAATGTACTTATTGTGTTTCCTTTTAAATTTATTTCGAATGGATACACAATGATGCCATATGCTTGTCACAATGTGATAATTCCATGCACTGATACAATGTGCAATGATCAAGTCAGGCTAACTGACGTGCCCTTCTCCCTAAACATTTATTGTGTGTGTGTGTGTGTGTGTGTGTGTGTGTGCTTGGAGTTAAGGTATGAGGGTGACAGACTCTAGCAGGTGCTTATTTCTGCTGAAGGTACTGACTCTGAAGTTGAGAACTCTGGAAATAGGGTGCTGGCGAGACGGCTCAGCAGTCAAGTTCTTGTAAAGGACCCAGGTTTGGTTCCCAGTACCATATGGTGGCTAACAACTGTAATTCTAGTTCCGGGGGGATCTGATGCCTTCTTTTTGGCTTCCCGAGGCACTGTACATACTTGGTATGCATGAATGCATTCAGGTAAAAGACGTATATGCATAAAATAAATAAACATTAAGAAGAACTTTGGAAACAGGAAGCTGATGAAAATATTATAAAAATTAAATGAATTTATGTGTGTGTGTGTACATGCCTTAACATGAATACGAAGGTCAGAGGACAACCTGATGGAATCAGTTCTCTCTACTGTATCTGGGGATCAAACTCAGGTGGCGAGGCTCAGCAGCAAGCCCCTTTACCCCCTTAGCCATCTTGCTGACCCTACTGAAAACCTTGATTAGCAAATCCCAATGCAGTTTTATTTGTGCTTCCTTATAATTCACATATTTTAGCAGGGCCAGCTATAACATTTGTGGGGCTCAGTGCAAAATAAAAATATAGGGGTCCTTGTTAAAAATTATTCAACATTTCAAAGGGCTGACCATGAAGTTGGCCCTGCATCCGGCTCTGACTTAAGTTGCTTAATGTGTTCTTGTAGCTTTGCTCCATTCAGGAGGCCCTGGAGAAGAGCAGGTCCTGGAAGTGGGCATCACTATTGGTGGGCTTCCATTGGTGCTGTCTGCAGCGAGAGCTTGCATGGAGGCTTGTTCCTCGTCCTGCTAGAACAGGAAACAGGGTCAAGCTATATCCAACACACGCTCTCCACCAGCTTTCCACCAGCTAGGCTCCACTTCGGAGAAAGTTCCAAAACAGTATCATATCAGCTGGGGGTCAAGTGTCCAAATATGTGAGCCTGTGGGGGCCATTTCACATTCAAATGACAGCAGTGTGGCTGTCCATGTTTTCAACAATACAGGCCTTACTAGTCCCAGATGACATATAGTTAAATGGATGATGTGATGAAGTAGACTGCAAATGGCTAAAAAACCCAACATTTATATCCATTTATTTTATTTAGATTAGACACAAAAGCTTTGGGTCCATGAAACTCGAGCCCTGTTGGGCCCTGGCCCTGGCTCTGAGTTCCCTCTGAGTTCCTCTGCAGGACTCGAGGAGGGTGTAGGGCAGAGGGACACATTTTCTCAACAAAGCCCAAAGGAGACACTAGCTTTGCTCCAAGGTAAACATCTACCTCCAAGACAAGACCTGGAAAAGGTGCGGCCACAGGAGTCTGCGCCTAGGGGAGGATGCAGGCCTAGCTCAAAGCTGGGCTGGAGCCTCCCTGTGCAGGGCGAGCTGGGCTGGGGAGATTGCAGGTGGCCTGCTGAGACATGCTGGGTAGCACACCCCATACTGCCGGGGCAGGACCTGGGTGGGGTTAGACCTGCAGGGCCTGGGGCTAACACTAATAGCCTTCGCCTCTGAGGCAGTGCACCAGACACATCCCCTAGTACTTGACCTGCCTGAAAGAATTCCCAAACGTGAGCATGCAGCTCAGTCATGGCTTGTTAAAACAGAGGGCTGGGCCCCAAGGCGGCGTTCTGAATCAGAGCGTGCCGTCCTGTCCTTAGTTTTTCTTCTCTAGCATCGTAGTTGTCATCTCACGTCCTGAGTGGGTCCGTCTCTCTTCCTTGTCTCAGTTACTCCTCTTCTTTCTGCCTCAAAGTTTTTTTTTTAATTTTTTATTAATTTTTATTTATTTCTGTATGTGTATGGATGTACTGTCTGCATGCAAGTTTGTGCACCCGTGTCGTGCAATGCCGCAGAGGTCAGAAGAGGGTGTCGGATTCCCCTGGAACTGGAGTTCTCCTGGAATTGGAGTTTCAGATGGTTCTCGGCCGCCATGTGGGTGCTCGGGATCGAACCCGGGTCATTTGTAAGAGCGGTCGGCGCTAACCACTAGACCATCTCTCCAGCCCCATACCTCAAAGTTTTTGGATGGTGGGCAGGGACTGAGTGTGACTCCTGGCCACAGCCCTTACTGCTTCTGTGACTTTGAACAAGTCATTTTATTGCTCTGTGCCTTCAGTTTTCTCATATGAAAAATGGGAATTCAGGCTGGAGATGCAGCTTGGTGATGGAGTGCTGGCTTAGTTCAACACTCAGTCTCTCTCTCTCTCTCTCTCTCTCTCTCTCTCTCTCTCTCTCTCTCTCCCGTGGTTGAGACTGAGAATGTAGCTCAGTTGGAAGAGTGCCGACCTAGTATGTATGAAGCCCTGGGTTCAAGTCCCAGCATAAAGCAGGGAAGGCTTATGCCAGTCATCCCAGCCCTGGAGAGGCAGAGGAGGAGGATCAAAATTTCAGTGTCATCATTGAGTACATGGCAAATGCAGTGTGGACTACATGAGACACAGCCTAAAAATGAAAAAATAAAAAAAAGAAGAAAGGAAAACATGGTACCTACATCATGGGATTTCTTTTTAAAAAATATTTTATTTTTATTATATTTTATGTGTATTCCCTGCATGTATTTAAGTGCACTCGTGTTGTGCGATGCCCATGGAAGTCAGAAGAGGGTGTCAGATACCCTGGAACTGGAGTTACAGTTGTTAGCCGCCATGTGGGTGCTGGGAATTGAACCCAGGTCCTCTGCAAGAGCAGCCAGTGCTCTTAACTGCTGAGCCCCTACTTCATGCAATTTCTGTGATTTAAATGAGTATATATAGAAATATTCAGAACAGTTTAAGAATTTTACATATATGGACATCTCTACATGTAGTTAACATTGCAGTATCTATAATATATCCATAGATACATTTTAAAATTTTAGCTCAATTTATTTCTTTGCCTGTGTGTGTGGTGCCATGCCACGTATGTGGTGGTCAGAGGACAACTGGAATAGTTTTCTTTTCCGACTGGGGCTCCTGGGCTTGAACTCGGGTTGTCAGGCTTTGGAGGCAGGCACCTTTTACTTGCTGGGCCATTTTACTGGCCCCTGTCATTTTTTAAATGGTGTAAGAATTTCCATTTTACTTACTTGGTTGTCTCCCTGGACGGCAGGGCAGTGTCAGGGACAAGGACAGCTCCTGAGCAAGAGGCTTGGGGACCTCTCTTCCTGGGCATTCTTCGCCATGTCATTAGACCTCACAGGCAAAACAAACTGAAAGATACAATTAAGAACCTCAACAAAGGCCTGGAGAGACAGCTCAATAGTTAAGAGCACTAGGTGCTCTTGCAGAGGACCTAGGTTTGATTCCCAGCACCCACATGGCAGCTAACAACCATCTGTAGCTCCAGTTCCAGGGATCTGATACCCTGTTCTGACCTCTGTGGGTATGGCATGACATGAGTGCACTTACATACATGCAGGCAATACACTCATACACATAAAAAATAAAAATAAAAAGTTGTGCTGGATAGCTTTAGTATCAACTTGACACACCTGGGTTGAGGGAGCCTCAATTGGGGAATTGCCACCATTGGACTGGCCTGTGGTCATGTCTGTGGAGTATTGTCTTGATTGTTGAGTGATGTGGGAGGGCCTAGCCCACTGTGGGTAGTGCCACCCCTGGGCAGGTGGTTCTGTACTACATAACAAAGCAGGCTGAGCATGGGCCAGGGATTAAGCCAGTAAGAAGCATTCCTCCACGGCCTGTGCTTCAGCTCCTGCCTCCAGGTTCCTGCCCAGAGTTCCTTTGTTGGGCTCCCTCAGTGATGAGCTGTGACCAGGGAGATGTGATCTGAATAAACCCTTTCCTCCCCAAGTTGGTATTGGTCAGAATGTTTTGTCCCAGCAATTGAAGAGGAACCAGTACCTAAGAATGTCAACCCAGCCACTTCAGAGCACTTGCCCTCAGCCTAAGGCCCTTCTGAGGACAGTGCCGTGCACAACTGCACAGGTCTATCACCACGGAAACCAGCCCTGGGTGTAGGTGAGAGATCTTGCTACAGCCAGAGCCAGACAAGACAGTCTGGAGCCAACAGAAGGGCCAGGGACCAGCTTCTGATAATTATTCTGGCTCGCACCAGGCTGGAAGACTCGTCCCTCAGATCTACTCTGGAAGAAAACTGGCAGGCCGAGCGAGGGGACAGCACTGGGGTGGTCCCCGACGCACTGCTCTTGGTCTTGGCTCGGCTGTAGACCAGCGAAGCCTCCTTAATGAGCTCGTCCCTCGTGTTTCCTGGGAAACTTTTCTTGATTTCTTTTCTGAGATTGACTGGTAAATGATTTCTTCAGAAGATCATCCATCTTGATTTGTTTGAACAAAGATAAGGACCTTTCCCGCATTTACCCTTGAGGAAGGGGCTGCAGGGTCTCTCTGGAGGCTGAGTGCAGAGGAAGATTGAGACTCTAGCACTGGGAATGGCAAAGAGGTTGTGAGCTCCTGGCCCCCAGTCATTGTCTCCCCCAGAAGTACGGAAGCACACTCAAGGTACAAGAATTCCAGAATGAAGGTGAATGTCACATTCCCAAGCAGGTTAAACCCAGGCAAGCTTTTTCCTCCCCAGGAGTCATGCTAAAGGCTATTCAGATCCTCTGATGACCCCAAAGGCCAATGGAGAGGAGAAAGTAGATGCTCTAAGTCAGATCTGGGCTGGAAGTGAATTGTACTGTGTTTATTACCCCACCCCCTGCCTCCGTTTTTACTTCCTCTCTCTATCTTCTTCTCTTCCTTCCTGCTTATCCACCAAAGTAGACGGATACAGACTCTTCTCTTATGGCACCTGCGGTGGGGAGGACATTGAATAGGTATGTCAAGGGGTGTGAGCAAAGACAGATAACCAACAGGCACTGTATGACAGGGTTCAGCCAGGTAAGATGTTCAAGTCTTCCTGATCCTCTAAGTTGTGAGGACGGGGTAGGGTGTGGGGGCTGCCTAGCTCTGTACTGGTCTGTGCTGACACTGACTCTGAGATTCCTTGGTATATTGCTGATACCACCTTATAAACGCTTCCTGGGAAACTGCTGGTGGAGTCTGCTTCAAGTTGCGTTCATGGTCGTCTCTCAGTCATCCTGTATGATCCTCGCTTACACTTTGTACACCTTGCTACAGTCTGAGATCGGGATTCCCTGGGGGGAGGGGAGAAGGGAGGGGCAGAGACTTGTAGTTATGTGCTTTGAATCCCTGCAATGGTGCATAGTAACTGTTTAATACATATTGCTGGATTAAAAGTATTACATTTTCATTTATTTAATTTGTTGGCAGAGGGGATATGCCTATGTGCCCTGGCACATATATATAGAGAGGCTGGGGGACAGCTTATGGGTCCATTTTTTTTTCTACAATAAACATCCCAGGGATTGAATTCAGCTCGTCAGTCTTGGTAGTAAGTGCCTTAACCCCTGAACCATCTTGCCAGCCCCTATTGCCGAACTAAAATGGTTGAATAATGAAAATGAAAGAAGGATCCCAGAGAATATCCCAGAGAACTCAGCATTCCAGACAACGAAACAGTTCCATAGGAGGAAATCAGAACCTGAGATCATCTTTGTACCCTCTCTGGAGAAAAAGAACCAATGAACATCACTTCCTATGTCAGGTCTTCCTCTGCTACCTGGCAGAGATGATTAAGAAAAGAAAGAATATTTACTTGGATTTTCACTCCAAGGGATCCTTCTTAATTAAGTGGTGAGCCATGCATTAAAATTCTAATCAAAATAAGCTGTTCCTGTAGTATTCGCCACAAGGTGAAGGTTTTCTGAGAACATGAAGCTATGGGAACTCTGAGTTGCACATACAAAATAAATATCTCCCAATCTTCCAAATACATGGTGAATCTATTGGTGAGGGATTTTCTTGGTCAAGCCAGCTTGTGATTTCCTCTTACAAGTTCCTATGGAAATGGACTTCGCTTGGTGCTAAATGACTCCTAAGCTTCAGGCCCCTTGTTCCACGTAGACCCTTCCAAGGCCTGGGAAGGGGACCTCAAGATCTGTTTGCACACGTATATAACAGATATGTTTTTATACAGATATATTTAATATATATTTACATTTTTAATGATGAGATAATTTTGTATTCTCTTCCTTTTGTAGGTTCCTCGAAGCATCAAGACAGCAAAGCTTAGATTTACCACAGTAAACCATCTTCAAAGAAGGGTCTTGGACAGAAGGTGGGGCTGGGGTAGACCAATGTTAGCAGTGAGGACCATGCTGGGTAACAGTGCGAAGGTAGCGTGAACTGGGGACAAGAACTAGACACAGACAGAACAGCCTTCTGGAAAACACCATGGATCCAAATGGATAGGAAAATCCTGGAGAGAAAGCCTGAGACAATTTTTAAAAAAGCTTTTTTTAGGATAGCAGAACCACAGTGGGCGCCATCATGGCATCTTCTTGCCCTTTTCCATGACCCTCTCTTGCTCAGTTTTGCTGGTCCTGACATCTTCTGCTTTCCTGTCCTAGGCATCCGTTGCCAAAGGCAGGGTCTTAACTTGAGGTTCCTGGTCAGCTTTCAAGAACTCCATGAAAACCTTATTAATATGCAGATTTTCTGTGTATCTTCCTTGTTTTCTGGCATGAGAAATTCTCCTCACAGAGCTCTGAACCCCTGGGCATGATCTAGGATAGACCGTATAAGGTTACTCCATTGTAGGAGCAGAACTTACAGGGCAGGAGGAAATGCAGTCCACAGGGGACATTGCCTGTGACATAAGAGTCTCTCCTGGTCATCTCCTTAGAGGTTCGAGTCCCGATTACAAGGCGGGCTCAGCAGGACAAGCTTGGTGGTGGGGGGGGGGTAGTGTGGAACCCACCTGGGGCTCAGGACAAGGGACTCTCAGGTAGTTTCTTAAGCTGCCTCCAGTAGGGGGGTCAAAAGGCCCACATATGGGGCAATATACCTCAGCGGAAGCCAGGGAAGGAAGAACAGAAAGATGATCCCCGAGGGTCCTGGCATATCACGACTTATTCCTGTGCATGACTGTGCAGACCCAGGCACTGAAAGAACTGGGACAAAGAGTTCTATTAGTTAAGTTAAATGACTTGTATGTTTGTGTTTTTGTGTGCATGTGTGCGCATGTGTGCATGTGTGTGCATGTGTGCGCATGTGTGTGCATGTGTGCATGTGGAAGCCAGAGGCTGGCACTGGGTGCCTTTCTCTATTGCTCTCTACCCTATGTTTGGTGACAGGGTTTCCCACGGGGCCTGGAGCTCCTCGTTTTGGCTAGGCTGTCTGGTCAATGAACTGGGATTACAGATACACTGTCATTTCGCACATGAGTGCAGGGGATCCGAACTCAGGACCTCAGCTTGCACAGCAGGAACTTTACTGAACGAGCCATCTCTCCCACCCTAAAGAGTCCATTTAGAAGAAAAATCAGATTCTTGCTATCACGGAGGCAGGTTGAAAAACAGTAGATTTGGGGCCCAGAGAGGAAAGAACTGTTTACTCAGGAACCAAGAGGAAGCTGGCAGAGCTCAGCAGTCTTCCCTGGAACAGGATCAGTTGGTCTTAGACACTGGGCTTGAAGGTCTAGAGCCAGGGTAAAGCCGGAAGCACAAGATCAGGGGCAGGCTGAGACGTGGGGTGGGAAGAGAGACCCCTGGACGCCTCAGAAGGAGCTAGGAGTTCAGCACAGAGGTCAGGGCGTGGTATGGGATCAGAACCGGGTGCCAGCTGTGGTTCCTCCGACACGCCCTCCCCAGCCAGGTGCCGCCACTGCCCTGACACACCTGCACCTGCCAGGCCGGGCTGGCCGAGCCAGCCCGGGTCCCACCCCAGCGGGAGCTTTGGAGGCGCTTCCTGCCTGGGGCGAGCGTTTGGCTCAGAGTCTAGTTCTCCTTGCAGTACTTCCGAGTTTGTGCCCAGTCTGCTAGGCCAGCTCTTTAACACACACACACGCACACACACACACACACACACACACACACACACACACTCCTTGCAGTACTTCCGAGCTGGGCCAGCTCTTTATCCCCCCCCACCCCCACCCCCCCGCCGCTGCTTGATCTCTTCACCCCAACCCAACCCAGACTCAGCCTAGCACAGACAGCCTCAAATGCTTCCTACAGGATAAGGCCTGGAGGTTTGGGGGCAGAAAAGGGTTGAGTTAAAGCTATGACGCAGGCAGGCAATGCTAGGAGAAACTGAGCCTTTCTTTATTCCCCAGCGGAGCAGCGGTGAGGAGTAGGTATTTAGTCTCTTAGTCTCAGGACAAGGAACCAGCAGACCAACTAGGGTTCTGGGAGCCTGCCCCAAGGCCTGGGTGGTGCATTTCTGAAGACAGAGCTGTCTCTTCTGTCTCCCTAGCACAGGGACTGAGTGCTAAATCCGGGCAAGGGTTAACCATTTCAGGAGATTAGATCAGGCTTGGGTTTAACTTTTACACAGATGCTGGAGGGCATGTCTTAACTGTCACTGTGCATTGTGAATTTAGAGTTTGGGTGTGGAAGATCAACCTCCTTGTTTTATAATCTACACAGGTGTGCAGAGGACTTCAAAGCCAGTCATGGAAGGAGGTTACTGAGAATTACCTCCGGGAGGGGAAGCGGGGTGGAAAGCAAGCAACAGGCATCCCGCAGAACAGATGCTAAGACACGCACACTCCGTGATTTTGAAATTCCTTCATCTTTCTATGGAGATCTTCTCGTGCTCGAGAAAATGGGGACTTCCCCATTCAACACTGTGGCTTCAGATTTGGAAACCTCTAATTCTTTTCTGAAAATAATTCGAGTAGAATGTTTGCCTAGGCAAATTCGGCTGTATATTAGGTTGTGGAACCCACCACGCTAGACGATCCCAGGCACTGTGTCTCCCTATGACAGTAACCATCAACTATAATGTCGTAATGGTTAACGGTCATGTTAGAATCTATTCTCTTTGGCATAAACAATTAGTGATTATAGCACCCCTTTTCTATGAAATGGCAAGATTGTCTAAATTGAGTAATGGTAGGTAGGGCAAACCCTTGGAATTGTATAGTCTCCCCACAATGTTGTTTGTGGTTGATTGTTGCTACCATATGGAAAAAATTCCTCCTTCTAAGTGTTGATATTTGACTTTTATGAAAAGCTGAGGGGCCACTTGTGTCCTTAGCGTTAGGCTAGGACACAAACGGACATCTTTTGTGGGGACATCTTTTATTCCTTAGTATTTTCAATGAATGGCCAAAGAATCATGAAAATGAAATCTAAAAACCCCCAGAAACCGAGTGTGGCATTTAGCATATTTCATAATAATTCCCATCCGACTCCAAATCTAAAATGTTTATTTCCTGCAGTTTGTTTGTTCTTTTCATTTGGCATTGGGGAGACGCAGATTCAGTCCCCTGCTCCTCTGAGGCGGAGGAACTGGAGCTGAGCAAGGACTGATCTGTTGGGCTTTGGTCAAGAGAAAGGAGGGCTTTTTTTTTTTCCTTCTCTTTTTTATGAGCAGTTTCTCCCTCCCTCGGGAAAGGCTATTTCCACTGGATTCACTCACGATTCTAACATATAGTAAAAAAACAAAAAACAAAAAAACAAAAAACAAAACCTTTTAACTTGGCCTTCTGGTTACATCATCTACCGAGTGTAGTCATCTCTTTCCAGGCAACAACAAAGCAGTTCAGCCCGTTCAGCTGTGTCCACGGACACTCTCTATGATCATCCTCCATGACATCCTAGCACTTTCTTTGCTACTTATTCCTAGTTCCTTTCAATCTGAGGGACTTCTTTCCCTGGCTCTGCAGTTTCCAATGTCAGAAACTTTTGCTGTTTGTTATTTTGAGTCAGAATTTTGCTATACCCCAACAAGCCTAGACCTTGATCTGTAGCCCAGGATGGCCTAGAACTCACAATTGCCCTTCCTCAGTCTGTTTTCCTAATACTGGGATTATTAGAAAGCACTACTCAGCTATCAGACACTAATTATCCTGTGTCCTTCTCGCCTTGCTCTTAGTAACAATCTACTTTATTTTTTGTCTTTTTGAGGCAGGGTCTCCCTTTAATCCCAGCTGTCCTGGAACTCACTGTGTAGACCAGGCTGGCCTTGAACTCACAGAGATCCACCTGCCTCTGCCTCCCAAGTGGGACTAAAAGCATGCGCCACTATGCCCAGCCATAACAATCCACTTCTAGCTTTATTTTATTTTATTTTATCTTATTTTATTTTGGTCTTTTTGAGACAGGGTCTCCCTGCAGCCCCACCTGGCCTGGAACTTACTATGTAGATTAGGCTGGCCTCGAACTCACAGAGTTCCACCTACCTCTGCCTCCCGAGTGCTGGGATTAAAGGCATGTGCCACAGCCCAGCTTCCACTTCTAATTTTAACAAGTTATATTTCTCTACCCTCTTCTCCTTGCCCCCAGACTAGAACATACCTGCTATGGTCTTCCTACAACTGGTCTGAGCACATGACCAAGCATGTTAATGGAATGTGGACAGAAGCAGACAGCTTTTTTTCCCTTCCATGTAACAACATGGCTCACCTTCTCTTCCTGTCCTTTCTTCAGTGTCTGAGGCTGAAGCTTAGATGAGGTGAGACAGCACTAACCAAACACACAACACCCAAGAGCACAAAAAAACATAAAGTAAAAGAAATGTTGGTGTTAGAATAAGCTACACACCTTCCTGGGACCATACTTCTCAGGAACTATTGCATAAGGACACAAAATTTCTTACTTGAACAATTCTATTTTGAAGTCTTTTTGTCACAGCAACATAAATGAGCAGCCCTGACATATGTATATATATATATATATATATATATAGATTCTATATATATATTCTGTCAGGAATGATTTTTAATTTTTTCAGTTATATATATATAGTCTTTTTGAGACAGAGTCTCCCTGTAGCTCCAGCTGTCCTGGAACTCACTCTGTAGACCAGGCTGGCCTTGAACTCACAAAGATCTGCCTGCCTCTGCTTCTGCCTCCCAAGTGCTGGGATTAAAGGTGTGCGCCACCACACCCAGATTGGAGACTATATTTTTTAACCAAAAGAGAGGGTTCTGGTACTATACTTTATTCTAGAATTTCACTTAGAATCTGGTAATCCTGTCTGTAACTCACATAGAGGCACAGACAAATTATTATTCCCTCTACCCCCTAGCCCGGGAATCAGCATGATGCTTTCTGTCCCTATGCTTCTGACTATTCTATTCTGAATCCTCATACAAGTAGAACCACATGCCTTTTCTTCTCATGTGGCATACTATAGTCAAGGTCGGTACATTTTCTAGCATATGGCATGAGTTATTTATTTATTTATTTATTTAATTTATTTATAGACAGCATCTCCCTGTAGCCTCAGCTGGCCTGGAACTACCTCTGCAGACCAGGCTGGCCTTGAACTCACAAAGATCTGCCTGTCTCTGCCTCCCAAGTGCTAGGATTAAAGGCATGCACCACCATGCCCAGCTTAAAGACGGTTCTTAGCCGCCATGTGGGTGCTGGGAATCGAACCCAGGTCCTCTGCAAAAGCAATCAGTGCTCTTAACTGCTGAGCCATCTCTCCAGCCCCAAGTTCCTTTTTATTTTTATTTTTTTAATTTTATTTATTTTTGTATGTGTATGAATGTACTGTCTGCATGTAGGTTTGTGTACCCGTGTCGTGCAATGCTGTGGAGGTCAGAAGAGGGTGTCGGATTCCCTTGGAACTGGAGTTAAAGACGGTTTTCAGCCGCCATGTGGGTGCTAGGGATCAAACCTGGGTCCTCTGCAAGAGCAGTCGGTGCTCTTAATTGCTAGGCCATCTCTCCAGCCCCCAAGTTCCTTTTTAAAGGCAGAATAATATTCTATTATATGCATATGGCACATTTATTTATTTATTATTTATTTTTATTACATTCTTTACATATACCAAATTTACAAAGTCTGAAAATAAACCATAGGTTAATTCCAAAACACATTTGAGGATTCACAGTTTAACCATAAACGTGCATGCAGGGAAAAAGAAACATAACTTTACATTCCTAAATTACATACCAAGTTGATGTATTTTTTTTTCTTATTTATTTATTTATTTATTTATCTTTGGTCTTTTTGTAGACCAAGCTGGCCTTGAACTCACAGAGATCTGCCTGCCTCTGCCTCCCAAGTATTGGGATTCAAGGCATGCCACCATGCTGGATGTTTGTTATAATGAACTAAAAAAAAAAAAAAAAAGATTTATTCTTTCTTCTAAATCTTAGGACTGAGGAAAATAGAGATATATACTTCAAGCTTGTTTCTATAGCAACATAAGTCAATGTGGAGATAGTAGTCACTGACCAATTGCCCACTTTGACTAACATATAAGGATTTGGTGTTAAGATCCACAAATGAGGGATAACATGCATCGTTTGTTTTTCTGAGTCTGCATTACTTTACTTAGCATAACAGCTTCTAGTTTGGCCCATTTACCTGCAAATTTCTACGAGCATCTTTTTTTTTTTTTTTTTTTTTTTTGTCTTTTCAAGACGGTCTCCCTGTGCCTATAGCTGTCCTGGAACTCACTTGTCGCGACAGGTGGCCTTGAACTCACAAAGATCCACCTACCTCTGCCTCCAAGTGCTAGGATTAAAGGCATGCCACCACACCCCGCAAGATGTCATCTTTTTTTTTTTTTACCACTACATAGAAAAACTCCATTGCGTAGATGTACCACATTTTCTCTATCCACTCATCAGTTGAGGGACACTGGGTTGCTTCCAGCTCTTAACTATTGTGAAAAGAGCTTCAATAAACATGGTTGTGCACGTTATCTCTGCAACAGGATGAATCTTTTGAGTATATACTCAGGAATGTTATGACTGGGTCAAATGGTAGGTTCATTTTTAGTTTAAGAGTTCTCCACACTGCTTTCCATAGTGGTTGTATGAATTTGCATTCCCACCAGCAGTGAATGAGTGTTCCCCTTTCCCCACAACCTCTCCAGCATTTGGTATCATTTTTTGCTTGATTTAGCCAGTCTTACTGGGGTAGATGAAATCTTTAAAGTGGTTTTGATTTGCAATTTCCTTAATTACTACAATGTTGAACACTTTTTAATTTTATTTTATTTTTTTTAATTCATTTTTGTGTATGAATGTACTGTGCATGCAGTTTGTGCACCCTGTCATGCAAATGCGCGGAGGTCAGAAGAGGGTGCCGGATTACCCTGGAATGGGAACTGGAGTTCTCCTGGAATTGGTGTTTCAGACGGTTCTGCTGTCCATGGGGTGCTGGGGTGGGAAGAACCAGGTCCTCTGTTAAGAGCAGTCGGTGCTTTTAACTGCTAGGCCATCTCTCCAGCCCAATGTTGTACACTTTTTAAGATGTCTCTTAGCCGTCTTTACTTCTTCTCTTAAGAAGTCTCTGTTCAGATCTTTAGCCCATCTTTTAGTTGGTTCATTTGTTTTCTTGGTCCTTTGTTTTTTGAGTAATTTATATACTCTGGATGTTAAACCCCTGTCAGATGTGTCACTGGTGAAGATTTCCTCCTATTCTGTGTTTTTTTTTCTGTACTTTATTGATTATTTCTTTTACTGTACAGAAGCTTTTTAGTTTAATGAGATCCTGCTTGTTGACCTTATTTCCTGGGCAACTGCTATCTTATTTAGAAAGTCTTCCTACGCCTATATCTTATAGGTTACTGCCAACGTTTTCTTTTATCATTTCCAGAGTTTCAGGTTTCACATTGAGGTTTTTGAGTTGACTTTTGTGCAAAGTGAAAGGTAAGGGTTTAATTTCATTCTTCTACAAGTGGTGATCCAGTTTTGCCAGCACCATCTGCTGACTATGCTGCCTTTCCTCCACTGAGTGTTCTTGGCCCCTTTATCAAATATCAAGTGATTGAAATTGCATGGACTCTAGTTTGGGTCTTCAAATTTTGTTCCATTGATCTACAGGTCTATTTTTGTGCCAGTACCATGCTGTTTTTATGACTGTATAGTTTGAAGTCTGGTATAGTAATCCCCACTGCATTGCTCTTTTTGCTCAGGGTTGATTTGGCTCTCTGGGGTCTTTTGTTTTTCTGTATGACTTTTAAAACTTTTTTCTAATTCTGTGAAGAAAGTCATGGGGATTTTAATTGGGATTACATTGAGTCTCTCTCTATATATATATTACTTTGGGTAGGACGGTCATTTTCACTATATTAATCCTTCCAATCAATGAGCAGGGGAGGTCCTTCCATCTTCTGGTGTCTTCTCAATCTCCTTCTTTAAAGATTTAAAAATTTCATTATAGAGATCTTTAATGTCTTTAGTCAGGTCCTCTTTAAATGTCTGATAGAATTCTGCCCTAAATCCATCTGGGCCTGGGCTTTTTTTAGTTGGACAATTTCAATTTCTTCATATGTTATGAGTCTGTTTAAGCTGCTGATTTCTTCTTGGTTAAGCTTTGGTGCTTCTTGCGCAGCTCGTCAGCAGCTCCTCCAGAGAGGCCTGAGACAGGTGACAGGCAGGCAGGCTTGAACACCACACCACGCGGGATCCATCTACCAACTCTCCCTGCTGGTTGCAAACATCTAGATTTGGGTCCAGGGGTGGGGAAGTCTAGCTTGGAGTCAAGGGAGTGGCCCCAGGTGGTCCCTAGCTCGTGGGTAGAGCGTCTGGCACACCACCACCATCACACAGTTGCGGACTCTCACCACCTAGCAGGGTCAATATCATGGAATCACCGGGAGAGCTGAACTCACAGAACCAGAACCGCCATGCCACGAGGGGTTCGCCCACCAGCTGTCCAGGGTTGACTGCTAATGTCTGAATCTGGGTCAGGAAAGCCTAGCCTGGAGGCGAGGGAGGAGCCTCATGTGTTCCCTAGCTAGTGGGCAGGGAGTGTGGAATAACCGTTGCCCCTGTGCAGTTGGGGACCCTCACCCTGGAGTGGAGGACTGCCTTATACACTCAATGGGAGAGCTGTATTCACAGAACCTCCGAGCCATGTGGGGTTCACCTAGTGGCTCCCCAGGGCTGGTTGCAAACATCTGTATCTGGGTCCAGGGGCAGGAAAGCCTAGCCTGGAGCCAGGGGAGGGGCCCCAGGTACTCCCCAGCTAGTGGGTCAGGAATCTTGAAGTTTGCCTGCTGCAGCCTCTGGCTCCACCCTGCAGGCTGCCCACCGGCTGCTGCTGCTGGCATATGGCACATTTTAAAATCCATTTTATCCATCAATGGATGCTCAAGCCACTTCCACACCAAGCTTGTTGTGAGCAATGTTGATATAAATATGGGTATATAAATGTCTTTTTAAGACCTTATTTTCAGGGCTGGAGAGATGGCCTAGCAGTTAAGAGTGCCGACCGCTCTTGCAGAGGACCCGGGTTCCACCCCCAGCACCCACATGGCTGCTGAGAACCGTCTGAAACTCCAATTCCAGGAGAACTCCAGTTCCAGGGGAATCCGACACCCTGACACCCTCTTCTGACCTCCGCGGCATTGCACGACAGGGGTGCACAAACCTGCATGCAGACAGTACATTCATACACATACAGAAATAAATAAAATTTAAAAAGACCTTATTTTCAGTTCTCTTGGGTATATACTCAGAAGTGGAATTGCTGACTAAAACATTTCTATTTTTAATTTTTTTTTGAGGAAACCTAGACTGAACTTTTTGAAGCTGTAGATATTGGACCTGTTTTTGGCTAAAAAACGAAGCAAAATTTTAATAAAGTTCAATGTAAAATAACAGAAGACAATCTGATTTCTTCCAGCTCTTACCCCTGGTTTTGTACTACTCTGCAGTTCATAAAATGATACCAACTTCTTCATTCAACAGGGTCAGAGAAGTTTCACAGTACAGAGTCCCTGTTACAGACAAATCTTATCAGTGCACTGATTTATATACCGTTTAGACTCTTCAGGGATTTTCTTTTCATTTTTAAATTATATATTTTTATTTTTTTTTTACATAAATTTATTTATTTATTTATTTTTAACAAATCTAGACCCGTGTTCCCGCACATTCCCCCACCCCTCCAGAGCTCATGCATTCTGCCAAACATGCTTTTCATCTCTTAGTCTTTCTCAATATTTTCCATGGGGAAGTTGACTGTTTTGAGCAGAAGTTCACTGTTTCAGTCAGTTCTTTGATGCAGTCTTTTCT
>VZQC01005988.1:382857-393465 GCA_009823505.1 Rhizomys pruinosus
GGTGGGCCAGGGGGCAACAGGGCGGTTTGTGTGCCAGTACCAGGCCGGGTGTTTTTATGACTATAGAGCCCTGTAGTATAGTTTGAAGTCTGGTTACAGAGATCCCCCCTGTGTAGCTCTTTCACTCAGGGTTGTTTTGGCTAGTCGGGGGTCGGGTCTTATGGTTTTTTTTTCCAAATGAAATTGTAAGAACTTTGTTTCCAGCCTGTGAAGGAAAACATCATGGGTATTTTTGGATTGGGATTGCTGTTAACTCTATACAACGAAAGTTTTGTAAAATGGACATTTTTTATGTTATTTTCCCAATCTAGAGCATGGGAGGTTTTTTCACGCGTCTGAGTGTCTTCTTCAATTTTCTTTTCTTTAAGGGTTTAAATTTTTTGTTGTAGAGGTCTTTGGGTGTCTTTTGGTAGGTTTTCCTAGGTATTCATTATTGTTTTTAGGCATTGTAGTGGGAACAGTCTTTGAATTCCTTCTCCAGTTTACTTCAGTTCTTTGGTGTAAAGAGAAGGCCATTGTATTTTTAAGGTAATTTTGTATCCTGCATTTGGCTTGAAGCTGTTAATCGTTTCTCAGGAGTTTTTTCTGGTGGAGTGTTTAGCTCCCTAAGTAAACAATCATATCACAGCAAAAATGGGATAGTGTTTGAATCTCCTTTTTCCAGATAGAATATCCTTTAAATATCCCTTGCTTTCTTGCTTATTTGCTCTACGCAAGTGTTTAGTCATCAACTATATTGTAAGAGGAGTGGGTGACAGGAGGCAGCCTGCCGAAGTTCCTACCTTTTAAAGAATTTTCTGTTCATTTCCTTCCTCCCATTTAGGATTATATTGCATCGTGGGGTTTCCTGTATATATGGTATGATTACATTGAGGAATGACTGCAGTACATCCTGACAAAGCTATTTATTTCCAGAAGTATAAAAACTACTCAAAAAACAAAGTAAGAAAACGAAAAACAAATGACCCACTCAATGATGAGCAAGATAACTGAACAGAGACTTCACAAGTGGAATTAGAAATGTCTAGAGAAAACACACTCAGAACTGTCAACATCACTAAGCATCAAGAAAGTAGCAATAGAAAACCACAATAGAATACATCTTACCAAAAATAAGAATGAGATCAAAAAAAAAAAAAAAAAAAAAAGAACACCAAGTGCTGGAGAGGGTGTGGGAGAAAGGGAACAACTCATCTACTGCTGGTGGAATGTAAACTGTGTACACTCCACTATGGAAAGCAGTGTGAGAAACCTTTGGAAGACTTGGACATGAACTTGCCACCCGACCCAATCATACCATCCTAGGCATGTACCCTCAAGATTATGCCACCACAGAGACACATGCCTGGCCAAGGTTTATTTTCAGCTCTCTTTCACAATAGCAAGGAGTTGAACCAACCTAATGCCCCTAACTGGACGAGGTGATAGAGGAAAATGTGGTAATCACACAATGGAGTTCTAATGCCAGCAGTAAAGAAAACACATCATGAGCTTTGGCAGGAAATGGCTGAGCTAGAGGACATCATGCTGAAGTGAAGTCATACCAGTCCCAGAAAAAACAACGACGAATGTATCCCTCATCTGTGGAAGCGAGTTGCCAATTAACCCAGATTGTAAGGATTTCTTTGTGGGGCCCCCCCCCGTGAGGCTTGTGTAAACAAACAAGTTGGCGTAATGCAATTTTGGAAACAACAACACGTGTTGTTGTTTCCAAAATTGCATTACGCCAACTTGTTTGTTTACACAAGCCTCACGGGGGGGGGCCCCACAAAGAAATCCTTACAATCTGGGTTAATTGGCAACTCGCTTCCACAGATGAGGGATACATTCGTCGTTGTTTTTTCTGGGACTGGTGATGGACTTCACTCAGCATGATGTCCTCTAGCTCTCAGCCATTGTCCTGTCAAAGCTCATGAGTGTCTTTCTTTATGCTAGCATATGCACTCCATTGTGTGATTGTAACCACATTTTCTCTATCCACTCGTCAGTTAGGGGCATTTAGGTTGGTTCCAACTCCTTGCTATTGTGAAAGAGAGCTTGCAAAATAAACTGGCCGGCATGTGTCCTCGTTGGTGGGATAAGTTTGAGGGTACATAGCCTAGGAATGGTATGTGGGTCGGGTGGCAAGTTCATTCCACAGTCTTCAAGGGTTTCTCACACTGCTTTCCATAGTGGGTGTACAAGTTTACATTCCTACAGCAGTGATGAGTGCTTCCCTTTCTCCCACACCCTCTCCAGCACTTTGTTATTTTTTTTTTTTTTTTTTTTTTTTTGATTACATTCTTATTGGTAATGATTTGATATTCTTATTGGTTTTCTTTGTACATTCTTGATGTTAGTGATGTTGAAGCAGTTCTGTGAGGGTTTGTTTCTCAACATTCTCTAATTCCGCACATTGTGAAGTCTCTGTTCAGTTACTTTGCTCCATCATTGAGCTGGTGTCATTTGTTTTTTTTTTTACTTTGTTTTTTTGAGTAGTTCTATATACTCTGGAGAATAAAATAGCTTTGTCAGGATGTATCTGCAGCTCATTCCTCAATGTAATCATAAGTCCATATACAGGAAACCCAAGCCAATATACACCTAAATGGGGAAATGAACAGAAACATTCCTTTAAAAGGTAGGAAACTGTCCGGCAAGGCTGCCTCCTGATCAACCACTCCTCTTCAATATAAGGTTAGACTAAACACTTGCTAGAGCAAATAAGGCAGAAAAGGATATTAAAGGATACTATCTGGAAAAGAGGAGATCAACTATCCATTTTGCTTGTGATATGATTGTTTACTTAAGGGATAGCTTAAAAACTCCACCAAAATAAACTCCTGAAAACGATTAACAGCTTCACAAAGTGGCAGGATACAAAAATTACCTTAAAAATACAATGGCCTTTCTTTACACCAAGAACAAGCAAACTGGAGAAGAATTCAAACGACTTTACCCACGTCACAATGCCTTAAAAAAATAATGAATACCTAGGACAAACCTTTACCAAAAGACACCCAAAGACCTTACAACAAAAACATTTAAAACCCTTAAAGAATAAGAAATTGAAGCAAGACCTCAGACAGCGTGAAGAAAACCTCCCATGCTCTGATTGGGAAAATAACACTTATAAAAATGTCACTTTACAAAACTTTCCTTGTATAGATTAACAGCAATCCCAATCCAAAAATACCCAGATGTTTTCCTTTACAGGCTGGAAACAAAGTTCTTACAATTTCATTTGGAAAAAAAAACCATAAGACCCGACCCCCGACTAGCCAAAACAACCCTGAGTGAAAGAGCTACACAGGGGGGATCTCTGTAACCAGACTTCAAACTATACTACAGGGCTCTATAGTCATAAAAACACCCGGCCTGGTACTGGCACACAAACCGCCCTGTTGCCCCCTGGCCCACCAAAAAAAAAAAAAAAAAAAAAAAAAAAACAGAAACAGGACACAAAGTCCAAGTTTTTAAACAGTGAAAAAGAGTCTGCTTTTCGTTGCTATCCTCAACAGTGAAGTTGATTGGTGAAGCAGGTTCCTTCCTCATACCCAAACCGCAGGCAAGCTGAGAGCAGTTGTCAGCCTCAGCCAGTCGAACCTTGGGCGGGTCCAGTGGACAACCCCGCCAGTGGATCCCCAGCAGAGCAGAGGAGCCTGGGAACAAAGCGCTGCGGGTGCAGAGGAGTTGGCCTCTCCCTCTCCTGCTGGGCACAGTGTAGGCTGCTTCCTGTCTTCACTCAGTCACTGGAGGATGCCACAGCGGGTGCTTGCTAGTTCCCAAAGCTCTGAAACATGCCAAAGGTTAGGATTTTTATAGATGTTTGTGCGATTTTCATGTACAACAGTTCCCTTTCCTCTAAATTGTACAAAGTCAGTAGCACAAAGAGGTTCGCCCACCTCCGAGTGTGAGCCGGAAGAGGGATGTGGGTGGGGTGGGGGATTCAGATGAATACCTGTAGCTGTTTTTGACCAATCTGTGTTATGTGCTCCACAGGGGTATATGGTAATTTGGGGTGGTAGACAGATATCCATTCAAACCGTCAGTACTTTGGTTCCCTGTGTGTTAGGATTAAGGCACCGTCAGCAATATGTCAAGAATATGATAGGTAAATAAAAGTTTAGACTTGTTAAAAGGAGCTTTAGGTTAAGTAAGAATAGAAGGATGCTAGCTGGAGATATAGCTTACAGGTAGAGGGATTGTTGTACATTAGATCTAGGGAGCACCAAATTAAAAATGAATAAAATAAACTTGTTTACGTATAGGTCGTGGGGTGGGGCGCGCTTTGGGTCAATGCTCTTGTCTCCAAGCCTTGCTACCCAAGTGCTATTACTAGAATCCACATGGTAGGAGAGGGCCAGCTCCTGTAGGTTGACCCCTGACTTCCACACATACACTGTGCCATATTTGCACTATAGCCTCATACTCAAAATGAAAAATAACCAAGAGGTGGGGCTGGAGATGCAGCTCAGTGGTGGATTGCTTACTGAGCCTGTGAGAGCCAGGGTTGGTGCTCAACTCCCCTCCCCTCCAAAGAAAGAAAGAACAGGAAAGACTTCTGTATCTACACAAGATGGAATAACAGAGACTAATAAAATTATCATGGGAAGCAACGCTACATTAGGCACTGGAAGATAAGGACCCCAGTTCTCTCTGGGACTCAAAGCCAGGGTCTCCAGCATGCTAAGCAGGTGCTGTGTCAGCAACTACTCCTGGGCCTTAAGGATCCCTGGCGCATGAGAGACAAAGGAAGAAAGCCTACAGTTGCCTGGTCACAGTGAGAGTTTCCAGGTCACAGTGCATCAATGGAACCAAGGCAGAGTATAGCAGTCCTATTCCTGAGTCACAGACAGATATGGGTGCCCAAGGAAGGCAAGGTGATGACGAGAGCTACACAGAGAATGTTCCAGAGAACCCTAGCTATGAACAGAAGACCCCGATGAGTGCGTACATTGGAGGACACCAGCAAGGCTGGGGAAAGCAGTGTCTAAAACGAGAGACCAGTGCTTGGAAACTAGTCTTTGCAAGGATGGAGCAAGGCAGCATCCCTCCCTGGAAGCAGAAAGCACAAACGCCCTGTGCTGTAGATCTCATTCCATACACAGAAATCAGTTCAAAACTGAACAGAGAGAGACTCATGTGAAAACACAATATGAAACTTCTAGACGCAAACAACACGGAAAGTCTTCATGGGGCAAGTCAGATAAGGATTCTATAGAGAGAACACAAAAACTACAACCCATGCAAGAAAAAAACATATAAGCTGAGCTTCATCACAATTAAGAATGTATGCTTTTAGAAAGTCATTTTTAGGAAAATGAAAAGCCATGTCACAAATTTGGAGAAAATATTTGGAACACTCATACTTGATAAGTGACATATCTAGAAGACACAAAGAAGTATCAAAACCTCAACAATAGGAAAGTTAATTAAAACTGAACAAAATATTTGAACAGAAATTTTACCAAAAAATAATAAATACGCTATCATTAGTCATTAGGGAAATGCAAAGTGAGCTAAAGTGTGATCCTGGTGCACACCTATTTGAATGGCTAAAATGAAAAAAATATATATATATATGAGACAGGGTCTTCCTTTAGTTCCAGATGGCTTGGAGCTTGCTATATAGACCAGGCTGGCCTTGAACTCACAGAGATCCACCTGCCTCTGTCTCCAGAATACTAGGATTAAAGGCTTGTGCCACCACGCCCAGCCTAAGACAGTTCTTGGCCACCATGTGGGTGCTGGGAATCGAACCTGGGTCCTCTGCAAGAGGAGTCAATGCTCTTATCCACTGAGCCATCTCTCCAGCCCCCAAAAAGGCAATTATACCAAGTGTTGGTGAGTATACTGGAGCAACAACAAAGCTCATACACTGCTGAACAAACAGCTCAGAAGTTTCTTTAAAAAATAAATAAATAAAAACCAGTGACTCTTTTTTCTTTTTTAAATATATTTTTAAATTTTATTTATTTTTTATGTGTATGAATGTACTGTCTTCATGTAGGTTTGTGCACCCGTGTCGTGCAATGCCATGGAGGTCAGAAGAGGGTGTTGGATTCCCCTGGAACTGGAGATAAAGAAGGTTCTCAGCCGCCATGTGGGTGCTGGGGATTGAACCCGGGTCCTCTGCAAGAACAGTGGGTGCTCTTAACCACTAGGCCATCTCTCCAGCCCCCAGAAGTTTCTTAAATATACTCTTAACCTAGTTTGACCATTTTACTGCTATATGTACATATATATGCATATATGAAAAATGAGCACATATGTCCATAAAAAATAGTGCAGACATTGATTATATGCAAGAGCCAAATATTGAAAAGAATTCAGTTGTCCCTAAGGTGAGTAGGAAGCACACTGTGTATACCCACACTACAGCAAATCCCTTGGTTCTGTGAAAGAAATGCATTGCTGAGAGACACAACCAGTTGGGTAGATTTCAAAATAATTTTACTGAGTTCATAAAACCAAAGTACTTAAGAGACAGTGAGCACAGCCTGATTCTATTCATTTATCACCATAAAAATTCACATTATTGGAGAGATGGCTCAGCACTTAAAAGCATTGGATGCCCCTACAGAGGACCCAGGTTTGGTTCCCAGAACCCACACAGAGGCCATCAACTATATGGAGCTCCAGTTCTAGGGGATCGGAGGTCATCTTCTGACATCTGTGGGCATCGCATGCACATAGTACACCTATATACATGTAGGCAAACACTCATATACATAAAATAAATATATAATTCACATTATCTTAGAAAGCAGATCAATAGTTTGCCTGTACATGGGTGTCAAGAGGGCTGGGAGGGGGAGATGATATCATCATGAAAGGGAACTTTGGGGAGTGAGTCTGCTCAGAATCTGCATCATGGTAGGCAATGGTTCCATGGGTATGAATAACATCAACACTCATCAGCTTGTACTCTTTAAATGTATGCAGCTTATTGCATGTAAATTAGACTGACTCTGACTCTTCCTCCTCCTCCTCCTCCTCCTCCTCCTCCTCCTCCTCCTCCTCCTTCCTGATATATTCTGTTTTCATTGGACAAAGTCTTGCTATGTAGCCCAGGTTGGCCTCTAATTCACAATTTTCCTGCCTCAGCCTCCCAAGTGCTGAGCTTCCATGTGTATACCACCACAATTATACCTTCTTAAATACGATAACAATTATGGAAGGTTGCATAGCTAAATTTTGGAAGCACAGGTTCCAAGTGCCTTCTATGTTCTCTTTTTCCTGTCCTTGTTTGAATTCTTTTTTTTTTTTTTTCTTGCATCCTGCTTCTTTTCATGTGAAAACAGGTGATAACAGTTTGGGATTACCAGGTATGCCCCGCCCCCCAGCCTCGAAGAGAAAAACTGAATTTGTTTCATAACACAGAAAGGCTTTTGTCCCAGAGATCCTCTACTATGGTCTAAATAAACCCTTTTCATAGTGTCCCACAGTTCCTGGTTGTTCCACTTTTGTGTATTTAAAAATTTTTCATAATTTTACTTGAGGTTTTTAGTTGTTCTGTGTTATCTTCCAGGTCTGATATTCTTTGTTCTGCTTCCTCCATTCTGCTTCTGAGGCTTTTTCCATTCCTTTCCTCTTGATTGGATGAGTGTTTGATTTCCTTTTTCATTTTGTCTTCTGATTTCTTTAGTATTTCCACTTCTTTTTGGAGCTTCTCAATCTCTTCCTGTAGCTCTTTGCTTTGCTGGTTGGTTTCCTTATCTTTTTCAACATGGGATCTTTTCACTGTTTCCACTTCCTTCTGGAGTTTGTCGTTCTCTAGGTCCTTCTTGAGATTTTCATTCTCTTTTCTTCGTGCTCTGACTTGTTCTTTATAGTCTTTGATTTCCTTGAGTATGTCCAAAATTGTACTTCTAATATCTGTGTCCTGGGCCATCCCCAGGGGGATCCCACTATAGGAATCTTCTACAGGGTTGGTAGAGCTTGGTGTGGAATTATCCTGCACCTTTCCCATGTTGCCTCTTCTTCCTCCTGTCCCTGGCATATGGGTTTCTCTTTGCCTGTATTCCAATGCGAATCCCAAATGCCTCTGTGTTGAAGGCTTGCTTTGCTTGCCTCCTTCAGATGCCTTCATTGTTTGTTTGATTGATTTGTTTTTCTCCTTTTCTCCTTGCTTATGCAGTGTTGACTTGTCTAAGTTTTAGGCTTTCTATTGGAAGTCTAACTCACTCTTCCCTTTCTGTTCTGAAGGTTCTCCAAAGAATCCACTTGGACATTCCCTCACCAATCCCAGTTGGGGGGGCGGGGGGCAAGCAAATGCCTGTTTCCAGTACTCTGTGCTGCAGGTGGTCCTGGGAAATTCCTGATCTCAAGTCTCACAGTGGCAACAGGCCCACCTTTTTTTTTTATTATTAATTTTATTTCTGTATGTGTATGAATGTACTGTCTGCATGCAAGTTTGTGCACCCATGTCGTGCAATGCCGCGGAGGTCAGAAGAGGGTGTCGGATTCCCCTGGAACTGGAGTTCTCCTGGAATTGGAGTTTCAGACGGTTCTCGGCCGCCATGTGGGTGCTGGGGATCGAACTGGGGTCCTCTGTAGGAGCGATCGGCGCTCTAAACCACTAGGCCATCTCTCCAGCCCCCAGGCCCACCTTTTATACCAGCTAAGAGGACAACTCCGCCCCCACAGCCACACAAGATAATCAAACCAAAGACAATTGAATCAAACCAAACAATCCACCTGGCTGAAGCACCCAGCTCCTACCTATGCTTCAGGTGGACCTGGGAAATTCCCAATCTCTAAATAAACCCTTAACAGGGACCCAGCACCATCAGATGAGATGTTGAACTGAATCTGTCATACTTATTTTTTTGTGACGTAAGTAAGCGGGGCACTCGTTTGTACAAGGGTAAACAGTTGATCTTCTAGAAGGAGGGTGGTTCATGGGTACCAAAAGTACAGTTAGACAGGGAACTAGTTCTACTGTTCCATGGCATGGCAGGGTATTATGGTCTACAACAATTAATTATAGATTACAAAATAACTGGAAATTTTCTCAACACACAGAGATGATATTATTTGCAGTGGGGATACTTGTTACTTGGATTTCATCTTTACATATTGCATACGTGCATACATGTACCAACTTACATTATACCCCACAGACAAATACAAATATTGTCAATTAAAAAGCCCAATAGTAGAGCTGGGCGTGGTGGCACACGCCTTTAATCCTAGCACTTGGGAGGCAGAGGCAGGTAGATCTCTGTGAGTTCCAGGCCAGCCTGGTCTACATAGTGAGTTCCAGGCCAGCTGGGGCTATAGGGAGACCATGTCTCAAAAAGACAAAAAAAAAAAAAATTTAAAATGCTTGTTCCAAAAGCTCAGAGAACTCTCAAAACGAAGTTGGAGATTCAGAGTCCCCCTTCCACAGCCACATCTCTGACCTTCTGGCGAAGCCCCTTCAGATAACTTGGATTTGCTCTGACTCTGAAACCCTAAAAACTTTTCAATGCAACAGGGTTAAGTGAAGACCATGAATGAAGAGGGCTTTCCTCAAAGCTTCCCACTGGGACAGAGGCTGGGGTGAAGGCTTGACCACATCTTCATCATCTCAGAGAGTATCCATTTGGAACAGAAAAGACAGTTCCATTCTTTCTGAGCAAGTCTTGTAATTATGGCATTTATTATCTCTTTCCCTGGCGGAGTATACACGGCTGCTATTCATCCAGCCCTCATTCGTTTTCACTTTCTGAGAGAGAGAGTAGGGGTTTCAATAATGGTTTGTTTAATAACAGAGTGGTTAGCTCTGTCTCTTTCCCTTTGGACCTTGTCCATTTCCCTCCCTTTAACCTGAGAGTGCCAATTATGCTTGACCACACTTGAGTCCACAAAAAGAAGGATATTTCTTTTCATTTCTATAAGAATAATTAAAGATAGCATTTACTGAGCACTTACAATGAGCTGAGTACCACGCGATGGTTAATTGTATGTGTTAACCTGGCGAGGGCAGTGTGCCCAGATACCTGGCCAAATAGTATTCAGTACGTTTCTATGAGGTTGTTTTATAAATGAAATTTACCTTTAAATAGGAACTTTGAGCAAAGCAGACTTCTTTTCAGAACGTGGGCAGACTTTTCCTAGTTTGTTGAAGGCCTATGTAGAGCAAGCAGCTGGTGTTTGTGGACAAAAGCTCTCCAGCAGACAGCCTTTGGACCTCAGTGACATCAGCTTGTTCTTGTTCTGTAGCTTCCGTATTTCATTTAAAACTCTTTCTTGACCCCTTGGTCTGATGGTTTCCTATATCAAATTTTGGATTCATCAGACTTCCTCATTCATGAGTGTGAGGTTTTATTTATTTATTTATTTTTTGTCTTTTTGAAACAGGGTCTCCCTGTAGCTCCAACTGGCCTGGAACTCACTATGTAGACCAGGCTGGCCTTTAACTCACAGAGAACCGCCTGCCTCCGCCTCCCAAGTGTTAGGATTAAAGGTGTGTGCCACCACACCTGGTGAATGTGAATTCTTTTTTTTTTTTTTTGAGCATGAATTCTTTAAAATCTTCCTTTCTGTGTCTCTCTCTCTTTCTCTCACTTGCTTTGTGTGCGCGCGCGCACGCGCGCGCGCGCACACACACACACACACCCACACACACGGGGGGGGGGG
>VZQC01005988.1:400648-410648 GCA_009823505.1 Rhizomys pruinosus
GGGGGGGAAGGGGAAGGGAAAGGGAAATATTCCTGAACTGAATTGGAAAATGATGTATGAAATGCACAAAGCATCAATAAAAAAAAATAAAAAAATAAAAAAGAAATAAAAAAAAAAAGAAAGAAAAATTATGAATTAAGTTTTAATCGTTTGAGTTTGGTGTCTCTGGAGAACAGAAGGAGAAGCTTGGTGCCTTAAGGGGAACTCAAGAAATCAAGCCCAGAAAATGAACAGAGACTTAGACATCAGTCTGGGTGGTTGGACCGGATGGAGTTATGATTCTGGATGATATCTGAAGATCCATCTAACCATGGATGGAGCCAGGGGCAGAGGGTCTCCCCAGAAACCCCAAAACCCTAGAGCACCTCTCTCTAGCTCCTTCCCATTTTTTTTTTTTTTTTGTCTTTTTGGGACAGGGTCTCCCTATAGCCCCAGCTGGCCTGAATCTCACTCTGTAGACCAGGCTGGCCTTGAACTTACAGAGATCTACCTGCCTCTGCCTCCCGAGTGCTAGGATTAAAGGTGTGCACCACCATGCCCAGCCTTCCCAATATTATGGCAACAGAAGTGCTGTTTGATTAATGCTATGGTTTGGGCCTTAAGTGACCCTTGGAAGCTAGTGTGTGAGAAGCCTGGTTGTCAGCTGGGCACTGTTTGGAAGTGTGGAAATTTGAAGGGATGTGCCCTTGCTCATCTGAGGCTCATTCTCAATATTATTGTAGATTCCTAGTCTCTTCTTATTGCCTTTCTTTTAAAAAATATAATTGTTATTTGTGTGTGTGCATGCAAGTACACGGGAAGGTCAAGGACAACTTTGTGGAGTTATTTCTCCCCTTCTACCTTTACAAGGGTTCCAGGAATCAAACTCGGGTTGTCAAGTGTGTGTCCAGTGTTTCACCCTCTGAGCCATCTTCCTGGCCCCTCTCTCTCTTTCCTCCTCTTGGTTATGAGGTGAACATAGTTTGCTCCAGCACGCCTTCCTGACATGATGTGCCGCCTTGCCACAGGCCCAGAGCAAGAGGGGCCCAAACAACCATTTTCTCTTTATTTTTCTCAGGTATTTCTTAGATTAAAAACAACCATATTTGGGAAGATCTCATTTAGAGATCTTAAATCTAAAAGTCACTTAGATTTTTAAAAATCTAAGACCAAAGATCCCAGCCTGGTCTACATAGTGAGTTTCAGGTCAGTTGGGGCTACAGGGATACCCTGTTTCAACAATAACAACAACAACAACAACAACAAATAAAAAAAATAATAATGGGGCTGGAGAAATGGCTCAGTGGTTAAGAGCAACCACCGCTCTTTCAGAGGACCTGGGTTCAATTCCCAGCACCTACACGGTGGCTAAGAAGAACCGTCTTTAAGTTGGGCATGGTGGTGCAAGCTTTTAATCCTAGCACTTGGGAGGCAGATGCAGGTGGATTTCTGTGAATTCAAGGCCAGCCTTGTAGGAAGCTTTCTTTGTACTGAATAGATACCACGAGGTCCTGCTTAGGGAAGGGGAAGACAGTACCTGCCTGCAGCCGCTGTAGAGAGGTGGCCCCTCGGCACAGAGACCAGCTGGCTACCTCCATAGCCCGGCCTGAGAGGTACTTCCATGTTAGGCCCTTAGCCAGGAACAACGAGACACGTTTCCCGCTTTTGACCGTGACTTTCCACCTGCCCAGAGACTGATGATCCCAGGACAGGAATTCCAGGCTGATGGCTGTTGGCCTATCTTCAGCCTATGTCCATTCACAACACTAGCTATCCAGATTGGTGGTCCGCACTGGGACCTCTTTCCAACCCACTGGCCACCTGAACGAAATGCAGGCCTGCTTTGGCCTGTAGCCCGCAAAAATTTAAAAAATGATGGCTGGGAATTCTGTAATGATGTTAATGGAGAATTCGATTTATTGTTTGCTATAGCCTGCTTTTATAAGCCCAATGATGTCTGTTCCCAGAGCCAATCATAGGCCCCCCAATTCCCAGCTACTGAACACTGCTGCCCCACCCAGCATCACCCACCTAGGCCACGTTGTTTGCTCCTCCTTGGGGCGGGGCCAGAGAAATCCCCTGACTCTCAGCCACACAGTGCCCAGAGGGGTGCTAGCTGAGAACTAGCCCCCAATTCAAACTGGATCTTCCTACACAGCCTGGTCTACAGAGTGAGTTCTGGGCCAGCTGGGGCTACAGGGAGACCCCGTCTCAAAAAGACAAAATAACAACAACAACAAAGACCATGAAAAGATTCTGATGGTCCAAAACTTACCCCCTACAGTCTGGGAGAAAAGACAGGGGGCTTGAGATCCTGCATTATTTGAAGTATTGAAACAGTGGCCTGGGACCTAGTAAGCCCACTGAACTCAGTTAATAGAAGTCATGGAAAAGCGTCACCAATAACAACAATAAACACCGAGTGGAGACGTTCTTAGCACATTCCCCAATGTGGGGAGATTCAGTCTTCCTGAACAAAGCCACTTTCAGGCAGAGATCCAAATGTGTGGCTCTGAGAAATAAAGTGGCCAAGCTTCTGTGGCTCTGCAGGGAGCCTGGGCTCCTTTCCTCTGCGCAAATGCTCTTTCCCCTGCTCTGAGCATGTTCCAGCCTGCATTTCTCCTGTGTGGCTTTCTTTTCTTTTTACTTCTGTGAGGAAGCAGATTTCTTCTTAGCAGGGAAGAGATGTGGCCTGTAGGCCAAAAGGCAAGATCAATAGATCCTTTAGAAGAGTTGCCATTGTATTTTCTGTAAATGAATCCAGGAAAGTATTGCATTCTGCCTTGTTGGATCTCAGTTCGCCACACTGCTGAATTATGGAGTGCCTAAACGGTGTGTAAAAAGTCTCTTGGTCTTCTCTGCCCTGTGAGCTATTTCTTGAAGCTGATGACCTTCTGCTGGAGTCATCACCAGGTCAAGCACATTCTTTCTTGGGAATTCAAAGTATCAAGGGAATGTTAGGATTAAAAAATCTGATATTAGAGTTTGCCAAGGTTAAAATTCTCTCTCTCTCTCTCTCTCTCTTAATCTTATAGCTTGTGATCCGATTCCAGAGTATAGATACTGAGGTGCCCAGTTCTGGTGTCCCAGAACAATGAGTTGGTCCAAGGAGTCAAGGAAGGTGATAGAAACAGAGGCACTTGCCCAGCATGGTGGCACACGCCTTTAATCCTAGCACTTAGGAGGCAGAGGCAGGCGGATCTTTGTGAGTTCAAGGCCAGCCTGGTCTACAGAGTGAGTTCCAGGACAGCTGGGGCTATAGGACGACCCTGTCTCAAAAAGACCAAAAAAAAAAAAAAAAGACACGTATATGAATACTTTTTCTCCATAAAAAGTTTGGAATACTTTCAAATGCTGTTAATAGAAAGCATGCTACTGGGGTGTTAAAACTTGACCTAGTTATTTTAAATACTTGATATTATTATTACTAGCTTGGCTTTTAAAGAAAATGTTTCCTTATCTATGTTCTTAGAATTTCAGATCATATTTTGTGTATTATTTTGTGTCTGTCATGATATGGTATTATTTTATTAATTCATAAAAATATACATACCCCAGACACGTGCACAATCACACACATGCATGTGCCTTCCGTGTCCTCTTTCATTACCCTGAGCATTACATCACTGCAACTGCTTAATTTTCCTGCACACTAATTGGAGCTAGATAGTAGATGCAGATATGCAAATATTTAATAATCAAATGAATTTTAAATTTTATTTGAAGACCAGTAATATTTCTAAATGTGTTAGCTTTTGAATTTCCCATATTGTAAAGGTATATAAATATAGTTTATTTATAAGACAGTTAATCTTCCAGTATAGCCCTCTCTGAAGGCTTATGAGAAACTTCTGTCCTTGTTTATTTTTTGTTATCCATGTGCGTTATTTGATACCATAGGTATTATCTTGGAGAATTAGGAGTATTTGAGCCTTTGCCCAGTTAAAATGTTGAAAGCCTAATAGTTTAGAAAACATTACAACTCTCAGATTAATAGAATGTGTAAATAGTACATAAAATTTATCATGAGTCGATTACAGGGAGACCCCGTCTCGAAAAGACCAAAAAAAAAAAAAAAANCCTGGCTTGCAGCTGGGGATTCTTCCAAGGCCATCTCTACGGAGATTTACGGTGGCCTGCGGCGGATTCTTGGCCACAGTCACCAGAAGCACTATGCGGAGGTCACTTTCAGGGCCAGCCCATTATGCCCACCTCCAGACAGCACTTTCTGAAGTTGGGACAGTGTGAGAAGACCTGGCTTCAAGGGGGGGGCGGGGGGGGCGGGGGGGTGAGGGGCGGAGCAGAAATCTTAAGAGGTCAGGCATAGTCCTTTGGACAGAAAACACCAAGGAGACCAAGCCCCAAACTGACCCCCAAACCTTGATATTTAAAACAGTTGTCTGTACATAATGCCCTGGTTTGATCAAAGGGCTGGGCCACACAGTCCAGGGAACCGGAAGGCTGAGAAGCGGGGGAAGGGCCTTCGGTGCTAGAGGCCTGGAATCCGGATACCCCGGCGGGCGGGGCTCTGCTGGTGCTGGGGAAAGGCTGGGGCCCAGCCTGGCCCGCACGCCTCCCTTGCCCTCTGTACTCCCCGCAGCAAGAAATCGCTCAGAGCCCGCCCTCTCCCCATCTTCACGCCCCTGTCCATTTCCTTCTTTCCTTTGACAAAAACAATCCTCCCATTCCCATAAACTTTGCTGGAACCCTTGTCCGATCGTTCTGCCTTCAACAAAGGTAAGTGCCCCAGTTTAATTCTTGGGGCCTTTCCCTCAGCATGTGGCTTCCTAAACAAATATTTCATCCATCCTTCAGTTCACATTCTTGACCTTGTTGTTTCAGGTGCCTGATAATTCTAAGAGTGAGGACAGCCTGGCCAGCACGAGAGAGAAAGCCTGCTCCCCTATTCAGGCCAGCTCCCCTTCCCTCCTGTGTGTCGTCTGTCTGTGTGTCCGTTGTCACCCCCCCCATCCTTCACTGGGCCTATTTTGTCCCAGCGTCCTCCTCATCCGTTGTCCTCTCCCTGCAGTCTTTGCTTCCTGTATCAGAGTGCTTGCTCCAGAGGCTACTGCTTCAGATTCCTGACACTGGCTCCTTCTCCCTGTTCATTTCATTTTCTTTCAGCTCTACTTGTCAGGCGACGTCTGTACTCTGCTACTGTTTTCATTTTCCTAAGTCTCCAGGCAAATAACGTAACTTTGCCTATCAGCTTTACAAAATTAAAATGCTCTCTGATGTATGCAGCAGCGAGTCTGTATACCTGTGTGCGTGCCCTCTTCTCCAACACCAAAAATGAGAAAAAAATGTGCTTGAGATCCACCCATTTTCTTTTTGTTGTTGTTGGTGGTGGTCTTTTCGGGACAGGGTATCCCTGTAGCCCCAGCTGTCCTGGAACTCACTCTGTAGACCAGGCTGGCCTTGAACTCACAAAGGTCCGCCTGCCTCTGCCTCCCAAGTGCTAGGATTAAAGGCGTGCGCCACCATGCCCGGCTATTCACCCATTTTCTTTAGAAATACAGAATTTCATAAACGGAAGGGCTTCACACACTGCCCAATGCACACTCGCGGCTGCACTTCCATTTTGAAGGTTGTTGGGATGGATTTTCTTTTCCCCAGTCACCAAACAAAAGTGCAGAAGGTAATCTGGAGACGTCTTTTAGCATTGTACCCAGGCGGTGGCAGGGACAATGGAGGTTTAGAATGCTTGAGAGGGTGACATTCCGTAGAATGAGGCAGCCTTGTGAATGACGGAAGGGAAAGGGAGCTGGCCTGAGTAGGTCTAGCCATGTAGGTGAGGGACCAGAAAGGGCTCTGAAAGCCAAGAGTCTGGGCCCTGGAGATAAGTGATCATTTGATAAACTGAAACCTCCTGATCTTTCTTTTCCTTATAAGCTGAGTTCTATTTCCTACAAATCCATATGTTGAGTCTCTAACTATGTTTGCAACTGTATTTGGAGATAGGGTCTTTAAAGAGGTGATTAAGGACTGGTGAGATGGCTCATTAACTAGAGAAGCTTGCCACCTAGACTGATGGCCTGAGTTTGATTCCTGAGGTCTACATATAGTAGAAGGAGAGAAGGTTGTCCTCTGACTACTATACATGCCCACCCCCTCAAAAGAAATATGTAAATATAGATAATTTAATTCTTTTAAAAAAGGAAGTGACTAAGTGAATGAGTTCATTGGGGTAGCCTTTAATCCCAGCACTCGGGAGGCAGAGGCAGGCAGATCTCTGTGAGTTCAAGGCCAGCCTGGTCTACAAAGTAAGTTCCAGGACAGTTGGGGCTACAGGGAGACCCTGTCTCAAAAAGGCAAAAAAAATGATTAGACGGCTATGGTGGTAAACACATTTAATACCAGGCCCAGGAGGCAGAAGTAGGTGGATCTCTATGCGATCACAGCCAGCCTGGTCTACATAGCAAGTTCCAGGCCAGCTGGGGCTAAAGGGAAATCCTGTCTCAAAAAGACCCTCCTTGCCACCCAAAAAGAGCTTATTAGGTAGGACAAGGAAGTAGGCCTCAAACAAGCAAGTCAGGATGATGCCACCTTGATCTAGAATTTGCAGCCAACAGAACTGTGACAGTCAGGTTCTGCTGGTGTCACTCCGTGTGACGCTTTGTTACCATAGACCTAGCAAACAAATGCAAACACTGATATTTCAAGATGGCACTAGTTCTGGATGAGCAATGACATCAGACAGCAACTTCTAGCAGCAGTAACGCCTCTTCCCAAGTTTCTGGGGTCTTAATTCTTGTTCAGACAGCTACTCAGTCTGCATATACAGCACATACTTCATCCCACATACCACTGGAAACTGAACGGAAGCTAATGGCTCCGTCTAGAGTCTGGCTCATGTTAGCATCACACACTAGCAATGGATGCATGCTGATGAGGACTTCTTCCCAGCTGTCTCCCTAGGACCGCAAGGACCCAGCCAAATGTGATTTACTTAGCTTCTTCTTCTTTTTTTTTTTTTTGGTCTTTTGGAGACAGGGTCCCCCTGTAGTCCCAGCTGTCCTGGAACTTACTCTATAGAACAGGCTGGCCTTGAACTCACAAAGATCCACCTGCCTCTGCCTCCCAAGTGCTAGGATTAAAGGTGTGCACCACCACCCTCAGCTTTAGCTTCTTTAGTTACTAGTTTGAAACCACATAAAATTGCCTCTTTGTGTATGTTTTTTAAAAAAGTTGGATTAAATGCAACACAGACACTACATTGCATTCTATACCAAAAAGGAGCATGGATGAAAAAAACAAAAACCAATGGAATTCAAATGAAGCAGTTCAAGGCCTTTAAGGCTTATATACCAACGTGACTTTTTTTTTTTTTTGTCTTTTTGAGACAGGGTCTCCCTTAGTCCCAGCTGGCCGGGAGCTCACTATGTAGACCAGGCTGGCTTTGAACTCACAGAAATCCACCTGCCTCTGCCTCCCTAGTGCTGGGATTAAAGGCATGCAACACCATGCCTGGCCAGTGTGATTTTCTTAGTTCTCTCACATGTACCTTGCTGAGGTAACGTGTTACCCTGGGAAACCATGTGGAAAGATACATCTCCTTGCACATTTTCTATAAATCTAAGAAGCTTAAAATTATTCCAGAATTCAATACTTATAAAATGTATGAAAACTAATGATTCTACATAGCTTGGATCAAACCCGGAGGCCTCGTATGCAAAGCTGGTGGACAGTTTTTAGCTGCATGCCGGTAGGGCTTATTGCTGGAATTCAAGGATGCGTCAGTTGTACTTTCCAAACAGTCCATAGACATTTGTGTCCTGGTACCTCCACGTCTAGACATCTGGCCAATTTAGTGCACTGTGAAAATCCTCCAAGAGAAAAGCCCCTTGGCCATCCTAAGGACCTTGAGTAGACACCTGCTGACCGTGTGCCACTCCTTCTCCTAATAAGACAAAGGCAAAGCTTTCTTGAAGATTCTGTTACTGGAATGACCAACTCCTGTCCTTCTGGGCAGACAGTAGACACTAACATTTCAGGAGAAATGTCCACATTCATGTCTATCTGCTTCTCAGCTAAGGAGCCTTCCTCTCTTCCCTGTCCAGTCCTGGGAAGACAGAAGGATTATGCTTCATTAATTTAGGGAGGTTCTAAATTCTCTTTTACAGGAAAAAGAGCCTGTTTCTGCTTCTACCCCCAAGACTTGAAAATTAACCTTTAATTAGATCATAGAGAATTTCTGGCTTTGGCTTGTGGGTAAGTCAATGTGCCGAAAGTTTTTAAGACTTATTTGCCACACTTCAAAAAACAAAAAATTAGGAAGTTCCACAGAAATGAGTGGCTGCCGGATCTCTCTTACCCAATCAGAGGCTCTGTCCTCCTTCAAAGGCCACAATCTTCCCACACTCTCCACACAGCCTTCTCCATTCACTATAAACATTTGAATTTGCCATCTGTCTTTGTTATTTTCCTGTTGGTGGATGATATACCCTGATGAGAGGAACTTATGGGAGAAAGTTTATTTAGATTTGTTGTTTTAGGGTACAGTCCCTTATGGCGAGGAACTCGTGGCAGAAACTTGAAGTGTCTGGTCATAATTCTCCACGGTCAGGGGGCGGGGAATAATAAATGCTTTTGCTCAGCTCGCTTTCTCTTTTTATTCTGTCTAGGATCCCAGCCCAGGGAATGATGCTACCCACGGTGGGCAGACCTTCCCTCCATAATTGGTCTAATCAAAACAGTCCCCACAGGTATGCACAAAGGCAGAGGCTTGTCTCCTAGGTAATTCTATGTCTTATCAAGTAGATTAACCATCGCCCCACCCTGGCTGCTGATGGCTACTGCTCAGGTCCTAGGTAATCCCTTTTGTCAGCCGGGAAATCATTGCCTTAGATAACCAGCACTAGAAGAAGGAGAAGGGGAAGGAGGAAGAACAAGAAAAGTAAGAGGAAATTCTGATGGGAAATAAGCAGAATACATTGCATACAGTAAGGGCTAGTAGTACTATTTTGTGACGCTTTTTTTAGTTGTGTTCACGCGTGCTTGTATTAAGTTGCAATATAAAATGTTTCTTCCCATGAATTAAAATAAAAAATTTGAAAGCCAAGAGTAATGAAACTTTAAATAATCTAATTTTTTAAACATTTCATTTAGCCATATTTGCTTCCTATACTTGATAACATTTCCCCTCAATTACCTTAGATACTTGTAAAAATTCATACACATTGGGCTGGAGAGATGGCCTAGTGGTTAAGAGCACCGACTGCTCTTACAGAGGCCCCGGGTTTGATCCCCAGCACCCACATGGTGGTTGAGAACCATCCTTAACTCCAGTTCCAGGGGAATCTGATGCCCTCTTCTGACCTCTGCGGCATTGCATGACAAGGGTGCACAAACCTACATGCAGGAGAGTACATTCATACACATAAAAATTAAATAAAATTTAAAAAAATCATACACACATAAAAACATGAATACCTATATGAAAGTCTTAACACAAAATGAAAACATCTAATTGAAATGAAAGAAGAGGTAAAGCTACTAGATATTTCTCTAAACTATGATCTACCAAATTTTCTAGCTCTTCAGTTGTCCTGTGGTAAGTTAGATTGTATTAAATAAAAATTGGATTTCCTGATATAGTTTGTGTAGGATAGATCAGACTCTAGATCAGGATTGTCTCGTAGAACTTTTATGATAATGGAGACATTCTACTTCTGTATATTCAATATGGTAGCCGTTAGCCACACACACCTCTTTAGGACCTGAAATATTGCTAGTGTGACTGAGGACTTGAATGTCAAATTTAGCTGTTTAAAGTTTAGTAACCATACCTGGGTAATGTCTACAGTATTAAACACCATTGCTCTGGACTCTAGAATAAGAAACTTGAAAGAAGGATGGTTCTTTCTTGTTTTCCACACTAGACTGGCAGTTAGCCTGGTAGAAACAGAATGAGTAGCTTCCCCAAAGAGTCAGGATCTGACACCTGGTCTGCTAGACACAGTGTTTTCTGTTTTATTTTTGTTAAGATTCTTGTTAGAGGCAAACACTCCACCTGATGACT